>CP126891.1:122622500-123202500 GCA_030440675.1 Furcifer pardalis
GGTCAAATAACCATTGGTGATTAATTGGTTAATTTCTTCATAAAATGCACCAAACTACTGAGCAGTTTAGATATACTTAAATCTTATGGGACATCAAAGTATCACTGTCGAGTGTTCATAAGCACAGTTTCCAACACTCTTCAAATCTAGGTGGACTGTTTAAATTCACATTTAATCGTGTGTGTGTGTGTGTGTGTGTGTGCGCGCGCGTGTGCGCGCTTGCTTGCTTGCTTCAAACATGCATCACATAACTGTCCAAAAAGATAGCTATTTTCTTGAAAACAAGTCGACTGATGAGACCCATATATAAACTTAACACATAAAAGGATCACCTGCACTATACGTTTCACGGCTTTACTCTAAAATTCAATTACTATGGGAAAACAGAAAATGCCAATTGTTTTCCTCCCATCACTCCAAGCTTGGCCAATCAGATTTATTTAAGCAAAGTTGAGAGAGCACTCTTCTGCATGAAAGGATGTGGCTCGACAACAGAAAAGCCTCTGTTCTCAGAAGGCTGCTGTCAAGTCTTCTTTCCTTGTTTTATATTAGCCGAGAAGCTACTGTCAGGCCCTTGCTATATCAGCAGTTGAACATAACACCAAAGAATCCCTTTGCAAACTGCTGTGTACTCAGAACAAAGAACATTCAAAATCCAGAAGTGATTAAAATTCCATTTGTATAATTCCAGTAGGAAAAAAAAATGTTTTCTCCATGACCATTCACTTCATACAAGGAGCATTCAAACAATATTTGCCAAAAGAGGAGAAAAGAGAAGAGAAGAATCCATAGCTAGGTTTTTGTTCTAAAATAAACATTTAAAAAAGTACCAAATTTGTCAAAAAGATGAGAAGGAGAAACTAGTTAAACAATAAAAGAATCCCACACAGACATGATGATAAAAATACAAGAATAAATGTGGTTACATTTAGCAGATTGTATATGTCAACATTTCTCATCTCTTCTCAGAAAATGTGAATTCAAGGGGGAGACTGAGATTATTATACAGTAATACCTCAGATAACGCTAAGACTTGGTTCCACAAGTCTTGGTGTTATCTGATTTTCAGTGTTATCCGATGCATGTTAAAATCCTATGGGATGGATCAGATAATGTTAAAGCTCCATAGAGATACATTGTAACCGCACAGACTTTAGCGGTTGTTATCCGATCCATCCCATAGGACCTTAACATTATTCGATCCAATTCTCCTCCCCAGATTACTTAACGTTATGTGATTTTAGCATTATCTGAGGTAAACATTATCCGAGGTATTACTGTAGCTAAAAATCAATGCAAAACCAATGTGTTAAATTGTTAACAAAACAATGACAGGTATTAGCATCCCTTTCTCCAGTATTAATATCAGCTTTTGACAGTTACAAATGAGCAACCTTGCTTCCAGAAAATAAACAAGTAAATAATTCAAACCTATCTATCTATCTATCTATCTATCTATCTATCTATCTATCTATCTATCTATCTATCTATCTGTCTGTCTGTCTGTCTGTCTGTCTGTCTGTCTCTGTCTGTCTATCTATCCACATACATACACATATGCAGTGGAACCTCAAATTATACAATTCGAGTTATGAAATTTTCAAGTTACGAATGAAAATCCATAGAAAATAACCACTCAAGTTATGATTTTTTTGAAACGGATTAATTGGTTTTAATGCATTCCTTTTTTTTAATTTTTTTTATTTATTTTATTTTTTTACAATATTAAAAATAAACTAACAAAACAGTCTACAAAACATAAAAGAAACAATTACACACACAAAAAAAGTAGTTCCCACGTACATCCTACAACGTTAAAAAAATGAGAAGAGGAAGAGAGAAAAAAAATACATGTCAATATAATATAATGTAATCAAACGTTATTTTTTATACATTTGCTATACTGTATATTTTCATCCTTATATCCACTCTCCTCTTTAACCACCATATTACAACTTTAATATTTTGTACATGGTTCCTACCACCCAGTGCACTACAGTCCTTGAGTCTACCAGCCACTCCTTTTACAACTCATTCATTCTGCCAAAAATACATTGTATTCGGAGCAGGTTTTTCTCCTTTATTATCCATCAATGTGTGTTGCAAAAAAGGCTTCCAAATGTCCCAAAATCTATTTTGTTTTATTAACCCCCTTTTTATATTTAGTTCCCATGTAAGTTTTTCATTTAATGCCATATCCCAAACATCAACATACCATTTACCAATTTCTAAATTCATATCACCTTTCCAATTTCTGGCTACTTGTTGTCTCGCCAATGTCAAAAAAATAGACAATAACTCTTTTATATTTTCCTCTAAATTCAAATCCTCTAAATCTGTTAATAATACTATTTTTTCATTCAACTTTAAACGGATATTTAAAATTTTTTCTACTTCTTGTTCCATTTTATGCCAGAAATTGGAAATAATTTTGCAATCCCACCACATATGTTTGTATGTCCCAATTTCCTGATGACACCTCCAACATTTTTTCGAATTGCTACTATTTATTTGATTTAATCGAACTGGCGTCATATACCATCGCCACAACATCTTGTAGTTGTGTTCTTTAACTTTTGTAGACAGATTTCGCATCATCCTACTTTTCCATTTTTTCTTCCAGTTCTTATCTGTAATAGTAATACTCAAGTCCGATTCCCACATTCTTTTAAGGGTATCCTGGGATTCATCCATGTTGTTTATCATTTTATATAATTTACTTACTATTCCTTTTATCCCCATTGAACCTCTTCTTATTTTATATACCATCTCCTCGAAGTCTGTCAACTGCCTTATTGGCTGTAATTTCATTTTATATTGTTTATTCCACTTATCCAACGTTAGTATCTGAAGCCAGTTCAATTTTAATTCCTTATAAATTTCTTTTTTTGTTTTTTCATTCTCAATTCGATCCAGCCAATCTTTTAATAAGATTATATCATATTTATACATAATATTTTTTATTAATTCTAAATTTTTAACTGGAAATGTTTTAAGATCTTGCAACTCTAATATTGGAGAGGTGTTTGGTGCCAATTTATCTTTCAACTTTATCCATACATTTATCATAGATTTTAGGACATTATTTCTTGGTTTTAAATCAAAAACTGTATTTTCCAGAAATTCTCCCTTTGCACACACATTACTATCTTTCATTTCTATCTCCCTCCATATGAGGTCCTCTATCGTTAAAAGTTTTACCAAGCCTTTAATTTGGAACGCCCTGTAATACGATTTAATATTAGGTAATCCCAAACCACCCTCTTTCTGCGGTTTATACCATAGGCTTTTAGGTATTCTTGCTCTTTTCCCTCCATTACAATAATCATTCAATAGATTTTGAAAAACTCCTAGTTCTTTTTCAGATTGTTTAATTGGAAGGACTTCAAATAAAAAGTTAATCTTGGGTAATAAACTCATTTTACAAATTGCTATTCTACCAAACCAGGAGGTCTTCAATACCCTATATCGAACAATTTTCTTCTTAATTTCCTCTTTCACTTTATCATAGTTTAGTTTCTTCAAATCCTCTACATTGTCAGCTATGTTAACTCCTAAATACTTTATACTTTTCCTAATTTGAATTTTAAATTTTTCCTTAATTCTCCCTATCTCTTCCTTATTTAATTTACTAAAGATTGCTTCTGATTTCCCCCAATTTATTCTCAGGCCTGTTATCTCTTCAAATTTTTGCAAATGATCTTGTATCTTTTCCATATTTTTTATAGGATCTTTCATTATAATTAAAGTATCATCTGCATACAAACTTATTTTTGTTCCATTTATCCCTTCTATGTTCGTATCACTCCTTATAGCTCTAGCCAATAATTCCATAGCCATTATAAACAAAATGGGGGAAAGAAGACATCCTTGTCTCATTCCTGCTTTAATTTCAATATCTTCTGTAAATGAGTCATTTACTCTTACCTTGGCATAACTACTTTTATAAAGTTGATTGACTACATTTTTAAATTTTTCCCCAAATTCTACTTTTTTAATTATTTCCCTAATAGTGACCCATTGTAAAGAGTCAAAAGCTTTAAAAATGTCTAAAGATAATAATCCTATTTTACCTTCTTTTCTCTTGTTTATTTGTAACAAATTTAACACCCTTCTTATTAAATCAGACATATATCTTTCCTTTAAAAAACCTGCCTGATCTGTATGTATATATTCCCCCAGAAAACTATTTAACCTATTAGCCATAATTGCTGTAAAAATCTTTGCATCTTGATTAATTAAAGAAATTGGACGATATGAGTCAACCAGTTCTAATTTTTTTCCTGGTTTTGGTATTAATACTATGATAGATCTAAGCCATGAATTTGGAGATTCTCCCCCCTCCAAAATATAATTATATAGCCTGATTAATTTAGGAATAATAATTTGTTTAAATTCTTTATAAAATTCCGCTGGTAATCCATCTTCTCCTGGAGATTTCCCTATTTTCAATTTATTTATAACATCTATTATCTCTTTCTCTGTAATTTGTTCTTCCATTTTAGCCCTATGTTCTGCTTTTATACTCTCCCCCTTGTGTTCTTGTAGATATTTTTCTAACTTGCTTAAATTTATTTTCTTATCTGTGTACAAATTTTGATAATTTTTTTAAACTATGTTAAGTTTCTCTACTATTTTATTACACCTTTTCATATCCTCCCTTATTAAAGTTCCAATCTCCCCTTTTTCCTTCTTCTCTTTCACTGCTTTTGCTAACATTTTTGAACTTTTATCACTATACTCAAAATATTCCCTTTTCAGATAAATTAAATCTCTTTTAATTTTTTCAATATCCCTTCCTGCTATCTCCTTCTGTAACAGTTGTATCCTTTCTAAGGTCTTCTTCTCCTTTGTTTTGGCATGTTTAATTTGCAATAATTTAATCTCTTTTTCCAACTCCAGTTGTCTATCTTTATATTGTTTATTTTTTAAACTCTTAAATTTAATACACTCACCCCTGAATACTCCTTTCATTGCATCCCAAATTACATTAAAATTTGTTTCATTGTTATCGTTAATTTTCCAAATTTCTTCCCAATTTTTCATTATCTGATCTTTTATCCCCTTGTCTTTAAATAATTTCGGATCATACCTCCAAGTTCTTATATTACTTTTATTTATTTTAAATTGTAATTCCACCATTACTTTGGCATGATCCGATTCCTTAAAAATTCCTACTTCTACATCATTTAAATCCTTCAATATATTTTGTGTTACAAATACATAGTCAATCCTAGAATATGAATTATACACCTGGGAATAATATGTATAAATTCGTTCTTCCCCTTTCAATTCTCGCCAGGAATCTTTCAGTCCAAACTTTTTTATCCACTCATCCAACAATTTAGCTTTCCATCCTTTTCTGTAATTAGTTATATTAGTACAATCAATATTTGACCTTGTTAGGTTAAAATCTCCGGCAACTATCATTCTATCACAGTTTTCTTTTATCAAAATATGACTCAATTTAGTCAAGAATTGATCTTGATTCTCATTTGGTGCATAAACATTGACCAACAATATTTCTTCTTCTTCTATACTTCCAGCTATAATCAAATATCTGCCTTCTGGGTCCCCTATCATTTTTGTTTTCGTAAATCCCAATCTTTTCGATATCATAATCGCCACCCCCCTTGCCTTGGAAGAACCAAAGGCCTTTTCATAATACTGAGTCCAACCAAGATACAAATTATTTTTATCCGCCGCTTTTTGATGCGTTTCCTGTAAAAAAATGATGTCCGCTCTATCTTTTCTTAGGGCCATTTCCAATCGTTTACGTTTAGTAGGACACCCTGCCCCTTTCACATTCCATGACAATATCTTAATATTTTTCATGTTTTAACGTTATTTAACCTTTTAAGAAATAGCTGGCAGACTTCAGAGGACGTGTTACCCACTACCCACAATTTAACATATATTACACAAAAATACATATAAAAAACAAAAAGTTGATAACCCCCTTCTTTTTTCAAAAAAAAAAAAGCACCTCTACTAATAAGAGAAGGGGGGGGAGGGGAGTCATGTGGTTACAAAACTTGATCATTCTTCAGTAATACTTCAGCTGCAGATGTTACACTATCTTAATCGCCTCCGGTTGCTCCTTGAGCCTCTTCAGTTGTGGATTCTGATTTTTTTGCTGTGTTTGCTCCTGCCAGTGACAATGCTTCTTTGAGCTCCTTCCACTCTTGTGTTCCGTTTTCCAGAATCTTTGCTTCTACTAACACATCCAACACGTATGAATCTTCCTTTATATAAAAGGTTTTCCCCAGGTGCACAAACCTCATCTGTTTTGAAAATTTCCAATTACACTAGTACCCCGAATAACGTTATGACTTGGTTCCACAAGTCCCGTCGTTATTCGGTTTTTAACGTTGTGCGATACATTGAACACACAATGTTAAAAAAAGCCCTGTTTCCCTGGAGGCTGCAGGAAGCGAGAACATCGGGATTTGAATCCTGACATTTTGGCTTGCTGCTGCCTCCAGGGAGGTGGGAGAACTTTGGAAACAGCTTGGAGCGGGTTTCCCCACCTCCCTGGACCCGGCGGGGGGGGGGGGGTCAGAAACCCCAAAATTGGTAAAAAAAACGGACGTTTTTTTTACCAATTTTGGGGGCTCTGACCCCCCCCCCCGCCGGGTCCAGGGAGGTGTGGGGACCCGATCCAAGGTGTTTCTGGGCTTCCCCGACGTCCTGAGCCAGTGCAGCAAGCCAGAATGTCAGGATTCGAATCCCGACGTTCTCGCTTCCTGCAGCATAAAAGAGGGTGGGGGAAGTTCAAAATTAGCGCACATCAGCTCTAGGGAGGTCGGGAGACCCGATGCGCGCTAATTTTGAACTTCCCCCACCCTCTTTTATGCTGCAGGAAGCCAGAATGTCGGGATTCGAATCGTGACATTCTGGGTCGCTGCACTGGCTCAGGACATCGGGGAAGCCCAGAAAAAGCTTGGATCGTGTCTGCCCACCTCCCTGGACCCGGCGGGGGGGTCAGAGACCCCAAAATTGGTAAAAAAAACGTCCGTTTTTTTTTTACCAATTTTGGGGTTTCTGACCCCCCCGCTGGGTCCTGGGAGGTGTGGGGACCCGGTCCAAGGTGTTTCTGGGCTTCCCCGACGTCCTGAGCCAGTGCAGCAACCCAGAACGTCGGGATTCGAATCCTGACATTCTGGGTCGCTGCACTGGCTCAGGACATCGGGGAAGCCCAGAAAAAGCTTGGATCGTGTCTGCCCACCTCCCTGGACCCGGCGGGGGGGTCAGAGACCCCAAAATTGGTAAAAAAAAGTCCGTTTTTTTTACCAATTTTGGGGTTTCTGACCCCCCCACTGGGTCCTGGGAGGTGAGGGGACCCGATCCAAGGTGTTTCTGGGCTTCCCCGACGTCCTGAGCCAGTGCAGCAACCCAGAACGTCGGGATTCGAACTCTGACATCCTGGCTTGCTACACTGGCTCAGGACGTCGGGGAAGCTCAGAAAAAGCTTGGATCGTGTCTGCCCACCTCCCTGGACCCGGCGGGGGGGTCAGAAACCCCCAAATTGGTAAAAAGTCCTTTTTTTTTACCAATTTTGGGGGGTCTGACCCCCCCCGCCGGGTCCAGGGAGGTGTGGGGACCCGATCCAAGGTGTTTCTGGGCTTCCCCGACGTCCTGAGCCAGTGCAGGAAGCCAGAACGTCGGGATTCGAACTCTGACATTCTGGCTTGCTGCACCGGCTCTGGACGTCGGGGAAGCCCAGAAACACCTCCAGAGAGATCAGAGGACCCGATCTACAGCTGCAGGGTGGCTGGGGAAGCTGACGGGGACTCCCTGTCGGCTTCCCTAGCCACCCGCCCATGCCTCCGCAGCTGTGGGGTGGCTGGGTAAGCCGATGGGGGAGCCCCCCGTCAACTTTCCAGCCTCCCCACCCCTGCCTCCGTAGCTGCAGGGTGGCTGGGAAGCTGAACGGAGAACCCCGTTCAGCTTTCCACCCACCCTGCTGCTAAGAACGACTGTATCGTGTAACGTTAAAATCGCGTTACTCGATACAAGATGTTTCCGAAAATCTTGTAACGTTATGCGGTTTTAACGATATACGGTACTCGCGTTATACGGGGTATTACTGTATATAAAATTCCTTTATCTCTCAATTTTTTTGTAACAGGCTTAATTTGATTTCTCCAAATTCTTTCCTCAAATGCTATATCGTTGAAAATTTCAATATCCACTCCTTCCATTTTGAGAATATCCGGACCAGCATTTTTAATATAAGACATCAATCTTAATTTTGCACTCAAATCTGCAAATTTTAAAAGCACATTTCTAGAACCTGTTTTATGTTTCTTTGGACCCAGTCTATACACACTCTCAATGTCCTCAGGTGCAAAATCCCTCCCCATTTTCAATTCATTCAGCCATGTCAACAGTCTTAATTTCAAATTGTCTGGTTTATTCTCAGGGATTTTTCTAATTATCACATTTTTCCTTCTTATCTGATCTTCCAGATATGCCATTCTTTTTTCATGGTCAATCAATTTATTTGCTTTTTCTTTCTCTCTTTCTCTCACCTCCACAACTTCTTGTTTTAGTTCCACCACCTCCTTTTTTACTATGTCCATTGATTCTTTCATTTCCCCCATCTGCTTCAATAAATTATTCATTACTTCAGATGTGTCTTTTAACAAGTTTGTTGACGAGTCTTTTATTTCTTTTTGAATGATCTCGATAAGTTCTTGTTGCTCCTTAACTCGTTGAATTTCTGCAGCCTGTAGTCTATCAAACAATTGTTGTTTAAATTTGTCATAATTTTTCTCAACATTTTCTTCATGTTGTTTCATCCATGCTGACAAGACTTCACTTAAATCAGATTGAGGTTTGTCTTTTTCACTTATTTTCTTTTTTATGGCCCCCTGTTCAGCCTTTGACTCCATTTCTTGCTCTTGATGTGATTTTTGATTTCATTGTATTGATTTGTCTCTGTGTTGTTGAAACTGTTCTCGTCGTTGTTGTTGATGATAAGCCTTCTCCCTTAATCTTTGCAATTCCTCCGCCTCATCAATTTCTTCCTTCAATGATTTCACCCTTCCTTGCTCTCTTCTTGTCAAACGTCCAATTCTTACCCAAGCAGGGTTATCTTGTCTATCTTCCAAAGATTTATCCCTTCTTTTACTCATCCAGATAACATTCACCAGAGCAGAAAACAATTATTAAAGTTCCATGAATATCCAGCAACAGGAGTCCAAAAATCACTTAACCGAAGGGGAAGACCAAACAAAGATAGCAACAGCAATCCTCAGTTTCACTTTGTTATTCCGGTAAGCCGTATCCACAAGAGGGAAAAAAATATAGATATACAGTCCTTGTATTACTTCTCAAGCCAACAATCTTAAGGAAAAAAAGTATATCCAAACTTTCCCTTGACTTAAAATTGGCTTGGAATTGTCTTCACCCCACCCCCACTTCATTAAAATGCTTACAATTCAGCCAGCCAGCTTGAGTCCATTATCTCCGGTGAAACAGTCACAGCAATCTTTTAGTTGAAAACAACTTTTAAATATTCAAGGCAATACAGAATCTAAACAGTTTAATTGGCTGCTATCGAAGTTTTATGGTTGGTAAGTAAAGGGGTGAGGACTTTTTTTTTAAAAGTTAATTGCCAGGCAGCAGCCGGGAAGAAATAAAGTAAATATCTTATCTTCCGTCTCGGCATTCGCATTCCCACACACTCAAGCCAACAATTTTAAGGAAAAAAGTATGTCCAAACTTTCCCTTGACTTAAAATTGGCTTGGAATTGTCTTCACCCCACCCCCACTTCGTTAAAATGCTTACAGTTCAGCCGGCCAGCTCGAGTCTCTTATCTCCGTTATCTCCGGTGAAGCAGCCACAACAAACTTTTGGTTGAAAACAGCTTTTAAAAAGTTCCCCTTGACTCTATAATCCTTATGGTCCTTTTATTACATTTTTAAAGAGACTGTAACTACTTTTATTCCACAAAATGTTCCTCCGTTTTTGCAGCTGAAGAAAAAACAAACTCTCAGATCTCCATCTTGGCTCCACCCCCTTTAATGCATTCCTATGGGAAATTACATTCAATGCATTTCTATAGGGAAATCCGAGTTTTAAAAAATCGTAACAATGTACCAGGGAACACATTAAATTCGTAACTCAAGGTACCACTGTACATTTGTACCTTGCTTAAAGAGCATAATGCGTTCCACAGGATTGCTCTTTAAGGAGTTTGCTCTTTAAGTGAAACACCATTGTAAATGACCAAGAGGGGGGGGGACTGCAAACCCCAATTTATTTGTTAAACGAGTTTTTGGTTGGTTTTATTTGTTAAGCGAAGCGAACATTCTGAGAAAATTCTGCTGTTTAAGCGAGTTACTCTTTAAACGAGGCACTCTTTATGTGAGGTTTGACTGTATGTATATATATATATTCTCCTATTTGCCCTTTTCTTTCAAAAAAATGAAAAAGATGCAGCAAAAAAAAAAGCAACAAAAACAATCCCATGATGCCTTTTCCAAGATATTTTTAGTTGTTCTGATTAAAAATTTACTTCCTATATACAACCATTGACAGCCTGGTTCATTTCAGGATAAGGATATTGTGTATTTCTTCCCACTTTCTGCAGTGTCTTGCTTTATCTAATCTGAGAAAAATCTTTTGATTACATTTCCTCTCAAACCTCAACTCAAAACCCAGCTTCTTACATTAGGTGAAGGAAACTACAAACACACAGATGTTCTGCTTTATTGCATATAACAAAAAGAAATAGGAAAATGTCCCCCAGGAAAAATGCAGAAGGCTGTGTCACATACAGTATCTCTTTTTTATATGGTCATCTATCTATCTGTCTATCTGTCTGCCAATCTATCTATGCTGCCCATGTGAGATATTTTCCACATTTAGTTTACAACCAAGTCAACACAGGTAGATGGATCTGGAAAGCAGCACATTCAGGTTATATGGAAATATGTGTAACCAAGATCAAATGCTTTGAGGGAAGGAATACTGGATGAAAGCGCTACCTAAGAATAGATACTGTATGTGTTTTACATTAACAGATTCTAGAGGTTCCTCATAACATGAAGTCCTAAACTATATTTACTGAGCTTGGTCATGAGTCCAGTGCTCCTTCATTCATAAACATTTTCCTTCCAAAGCTATTTTTCATTTAAAATAGAAGACAGTCAGTATTTCCATGAATGTGCCTCTAAGGTCATACTTTTGATCATAGATAGTTCTTATTACGAGGCAGCCTCCTTACAATTTTGGAGTAAAGCACCCCAGTCTTGGTGCACAAGCCACCCCTTCTTTTGATTCACCATGAAATTCACTGAAAGGGAACAGAAATCCATTGTCTCTGATCTTAAACAAACTCATAAAATTACAGGGAGGGTAAATGAGACACAAATATATTTAGACAATGTCAATGCAAGACTGATTCGTTCAGTCTGACTTTCTACACATCAGTTCCATTGGCAGCTGTCTGAGGTGAGCTATTCATAACTGAATGTATTTATCCTTTGACATACTTTCCCCCCTATAAGACCTATGGTAGTCTGGAAGATTACACACAAAAGCTTTCCAAATGGGAAATTGCTGTGAGAAGCAATTTTAAGCTAGCCCCATTTACAGACAGAAACCAAAATCCTGTTGCTTAGTATAAAGTCACAACTATACTAGGCCCATTGATTCAGTGGGGATTTGATAAATCAAATCCTTCATAAGTTCCATTGATTTAAAGAGCCACTCTAGTTGTGACTTACTACAGTAAGCAACAGGATTGCAGCCTTAGGATCCGTATTCGGTGGCAGCTACTTGTATCCAAGTATACATTTTTTTCCTGGAAATCATTTTCACAGAACAATGACAAACAAGAAAAATGCCACTGGCATACATTTGTTTAAGGTGGATCCCAGCTTGTCACGAAGTGACCCACACACTGTGATCATGGAGCCATCTCCTGCAGCACATATGAAATGAGACATGCAGGATTTATCACCGGGACTACAATGGACTGCCACAGCCTTGAGGATATTAACAAGGTGACCTTCACAGCCAGTCCATCTGGCATGACCTCTTCCGGCTCCATGACCATTGGGAATCAGAACAGTGAAGTGGTTCCTCCTCCGCTCATTTTGGCGTTGGGCCCAATATGATGGTTTCCAGTGGCATTTCCCCCACTGAAGGGGACCATCTCCACACCTAAAGGGGCTCATCCGCCTGTAGTCATTGGCCCCTTTAGGGAGTCAGGTTATTTACTGCTGCCCAACAATCGGCTTTGAGTCATTGGCTGTATGTTCTACTCCATTATCGTAGTGGGATGACTGGCCAGGATCTGTATTATCAAGTATATAACATAATAATGACAATCTACTAGTGGTTGCAAGCTGAGGAGTGTGTCCCCCTAAAGTGTATGTGTGTGTTTAGAAGTATGAATGGGACTGAAATTTTCAGAATTTTTGTCACCTTAAACAAGTTCCTGTGATAGGTTCTGAATTATGGTAAAGGTAGAAAATGCTTCTCAAACATAAATAAAGGAGGCATGATGCTAAAAGATGTGGGAAATCATTAATCTATACACATAGTCCACACGTTCATCGCTTCCTTTTATGTCTTCTGTGAATACACTTTGTTCTGCTATGCTCTTGTTTTTGTTGTTCAGTTGCACAGTCTTGTTACCCAAATATAATAAACTCAGATTGCTCTCTGGTCCTGAGACTTTTTCTCTTTGACTACTTACCCTTGCACCTAAGCTTGCTCATGGGGGAAATACCTATTCTCTTATATGCTCCCTCCCTTTTTACCTATGTTTGTTGGTCCCCATGACCAGATTGGTGACATGAATCCACTAATTCAGTGTTTCCCAAATGCTGGTGTTTGGACTTCAGTTCCCAGAAGCCTAAGCCAGTAAGGCTGTGGCAGACTGATCAGTGCTTTGGGGAATTTACTTAAGCTTCTTGGAATTGAAGTCCAAACACCAGCATTTGGGAAACACTGCACTAATTCAAATATACTTTCTATTAAATTATTGCTACTTCTATCAATTCCTTCTTAATTCTTTTAGTTTGCTTTTCCAGATGATTTCTAACACACAACATCCCTCAGAGCTCAGCCCAACTATGAAGATGCCAAATATATATACATATATATACATATTATTTACACTCTGCCTTCCCATATTGCAATGCCACCAGTCCTCTGAGTTCTGGAAGCTATACAGCAACCATGTCTTATCTATGACAGCCAGGACATGTCTACAGAGTATCTGTAGTGTAAAAACATCTCATCATAAATATCTGAGAGTGGAAGACTATGTTAGACTTACTTTGGATGTGTGTATTCATCAATAACGTCGACTTTTTCTATCATGTCTCCTCCAATGGTTCGGACTAAATCAAAGAAGTCGTTTTCAGAGTATTTTTCAGAAGGTAGCCAAAAAGATATATCATTGATCACAGGTGGATATTTGCTGAAAGGCTAGAAAAGATCAACACAAAATTAACACTATACCCATGGAAGTTCCCTGTTCTGAACTGACCTGTGTGAAAGTATAATGTAATTAGAAATTTCAAATGCTTCACTAATTACATTGTAGATTATCTTTAAAAAAAACAGAGCAATAAAATAAAAACATGTGCGCATGTGCATGCACGCATTTATCTCTCTGTCTCCACTATATCTCTATACCCGTAAAATCTAGATGCCTGAATTTTTTTGTGAGTACTAATGGAAACTTGAGGTTCTGTAGGTTGGAGTTGCATTTTAAAATGGATTAATTTATATAGCGATGGTACAGAAATAGTCACCATCTAATACTTGGTGCAAGCTTAGTTTAAGAATTCCCTGAACAAGTATCTCATGTTTTTATGCAAAGGTAAATCTGAATACCATTTATTAATAACCTTTATTAATGTTTGTTTTCAAACATTCGTTGAGTGCAGCAAACGAATGTTTTTCCACCTCCCGTCACCGGCTGGGAGGTGGAAAAAAGGAGCCTCCCTGGGCCAGGGGAGGCTCGAAGACGCCGCCGCGAGACGACGACGCCGTCGCCCTCCCCCGGCCCCCGTCACCGGCCGGGAGGTGGATAAAAGGAGCCTCCCTGGGCCAGAGGAGGCTCGAAGACAACGCCGCGAGACGACGACGCCCCCCGGCCCCCGTCACCGGCCGGGAGGTGGAAAAAAGGAGCCTCCCTGGGCCAGGGGAGGCTCGAAGACGCTGCCGCGAGACAACGACGCCGTCGCCCTCCCCCGGCCCCCATCACCGGCCGGGAGGTGGATAAAAGGAGCCTCCCTGGGCCAGGGGAAGCTCGAAGACGCCGCTGCGAGACGCCGCCACTGCCGCCGCCCCCAGCCCCCGTCACCGGCCGGGAGGTGGAAAAAAGGAGCCTCCCTGGGCCACGGGAGGCTTGAAGACGCCGCCGCGAGACGCCGACGCCCTCCTCCGGCCCCCGTCACCGGCCAGGAGGTGGATAAAAGGAGCCTCCCTGGGCCAGGGGAGGCTCGAAGACGCCGCCGCGAGATGATGACGCCGTCGCCCTCCCCCGGCCCCCGTCACCGGCCGGGAGGTGGATAAAAGGAGCCTCCCTGGGCCAGGGGAAGCTCAAAGACGTCGCCGCGAGACGCCGACGCTCCCCCCGGCCCCCGTCACCGGCCGGGAGGTGGAAAAAAGGAGCCTCCCTGGGCCAGGGGAGGCTCGAAGGCGATGACGCGAGACGCCGTCGCCCTACCCCGGCCCCCGTCACTGGCCAGGAGGTGAATAAAAGGAGCATCCCTGGGCCAGGGGAAGCTCGAAGACGCCGCCGCGAGACGCCGACGCCGTCGCCCTCCCCAATGTCTTGTTGGACCTTGTTGGACTCTTCCTCGACCAGCCGGCCTCGAAGGGAGAGAACCTGGGGGTCTTGGGTGGTGATAGAGGACTCTGGGGGGGGGGGGTCTTTGGTGGGATATTGTTTATTGTCTTTTGTTATATTGTTCTTTGTTTACTATGGAAGCCGCCTAGAGTCAGGTTCGCCTGAGCGAGGCGGGGTATAAATTTAAAGAATAAAATAAATAAATAAATAAATAAATAAACTTAAATTATGGTTATACTACCACACCGTAAGGGAAACACAGAATTCTCAATTGGCAAAATTTTAAGGAGGAAAGGAAAATAAGAAAACTGTCTCTCTATGTGTGTACACATGTGGGCGCGTGCATGCATTATGGGGTACACAGAAAGAGCCTCCTCGAAGATTGTGGTATTTTTGAACCACAATTGGGCATACCCTGGTAACAGCCACCTTGTGTTGCCAGCTAATCTTTCTCACGCTAAGTCAGGTGAACAGAACTGCAAAATGAACTCACCGAAAGGCGCCTTCATTTTGGCAGTTTCATGTCTGGCTTAGACATGGAAGAAGGTGTTATGATATACTTCTACTGGTTTAATGTGTAGTTTTGTTCTTAAATGCTCTGTTAAATGACTCCTCAGTGCTTCAAGAGTAAACAGTTTTCCCAACTTTGTTTTTCCATCCAAAGTTGTTGATGTGTGTTCTGATTAATACAATATATTACCTCAATAAGAAAATGCACTTTATGCCTAAAAATATTTTATGACAGAATAGTGAAAATCTAAGTGAATACCTGATAAAGCAATAAACCTGTAAAGAGGGTAAATTTATGATGCAGAGATAATACAGATCTGGCTGTACATGACACAAACACTTTAATGAATATCTGATAAGGAAGATTGCAAGAGTTTAAATTAACAACCTCACGGTGATTCCAATTGTGAATCACAAATGATTATCCAACTTGTTACATGAATAAACTTGTTAAAGAAATTCATCACACATACAGCAATTGCAAAACTCGGCTCTTGATAAAGCCATCACGTGGATACTCTTGATGATATAAATACCAGTGCCCGTGAATGATGCTTCCTCTGTTACACTAAAGCCACTGTTGCATGTTAAAGAGTCTCTACAGATAATTTATAGGCCCAATGCTCATATGAACTAGGTGATTTATATTATCAATGTAATAAAGTACTGGAATGATTAGGGCGGTATTTTTATGGCAAAAAGTGATCTCTCCCACTATACATTTGCATGCCTCAAAATATCATTGATTCTAAAATATTTCATATATACATGTAGAAGATTTATATGCAAATACAAACATTGCATTCATTTACTTTTTTGAGGGGATAAGGTATTAAGGAGACGTTTTGGAGGAGAGAGGGCTTTGACAACCCAGAAAGCCTCCATAAGCCGTATGGTGGTCAAGCAAAGGGAAATGCAGAATGAACCCACCAAAGGTGGCTTCATTTTGACAGTTTCACATCTGACCTAGACAAAGAAGAAGAAGGCATACTGTGCAGCCCGACATATTGCTTTTGCTACTGTTGTATTTATAAAATGATTTGCATCTCATCTTACTAAACTGCACATGGCCTTCAGCTAAGTTCAGAACGCTCAACTGTACTGTCATTAATAAAACCAAATGAATAAGAACTAAAAATAAAATACATCAAATATCACCTGCCTGCGGAAGTTAAAATACTTATATTAACCTGCAAACATAGTGAAAAGGGAACATCTTAACTAGACACTAAAAAGTTACAAAGAGAGGATGGAGGATAGTAAGACTTCTGAGGAAGATTTTTAGAACCTTCTCAAAATATATGTATATATTGTCAGGTCTGCACTCTGACTGATTCACTGTACATTTCAAGAATACCTATGTTTGCAAACAGAGCAAAGAATCTCCCTAGACTTATTAATAATCATTGTCAATTTTAGCCTCTGAAGATGAATCATTTACTTCATCAAAACTGATGTAAAATGTAAAACATTTTGTTTTAAATGAATAGGAAAACAGATTTAATCTGAAAGAAAACAAATCTCCATTGTAATTTGGCTCAATTAAACTGACATTAAGCTGAAAAACCTCGCATACAGTTAAATAGACATTATCTTCTGATTATTATGATCCATCAGTCTACAGAAGCATGATTCACCATACCATAGCTATCTGACTATGGAAAAAAAATACTGCAAATGCAACTCACCAAAGAATACACATGGCATGGGCAAATCCTTTTTTGCCAGAGCAACTGAGTCCTACCAGTTTTCTAACTGCTGTTTAGTATTAATTTTCACCTGGTACAGTTCGTTTCCCTGCACTAGACATTGCTGTAGCTATGGCAAAAAAAAAAAAAAGAGCTGTCAGAGTCAACAGATAAAAAATATCCCAAGTTTCATAGCTGTCTGGCGTCGGGGAAGGGAGGCCCGTCAGCTAGGAGCGCCTGGACACCACCAGTTGCCGGCGCTCCTGGGCCCCAGGGGCTTTAAAAGAACATCTGTCCGTCCCACCAGGGCGGATCGGAGGGGCTCTCTTGTTATTCCATCGGCTAGGGAGGCTCGCCTCACCAGCACTAGGAAGAGGGCCTTCTCGGTGTTCGCCCCGGCCCTTTGGAACCTCCTCCCAACTGAGCTGCGCCTGCAGAAAAAGCTCCTGCCCTTCTGGAAGAGCTTAAAAACCTGGCTGGCATGACAAGTGTGGGGATCCAGGAATGTGGGATCCCATGTGGGGTGGCTAATCTAGAGATAATCTAGAGATAATCCACCCTTTCTAACCATACCCTCAATACTGTTTTAATTTCTTATGAATTTTTTAAATTTTAAATATTGATATGTTTTAATCTATGCTGTAAGCCGCCCAGAGTCAGGTTTACCTGATTGGGGCGGGATAGGAAATATGAGTAGTAAAGTAAAAGTAAAGTATGTTCTGGCGGAGGGCAGCAGAACTTGCCATTGCCGCCAGACCATATCCCCGTCCAGCATTGGGAGCAGGGAGGCCTGTTTGCTACGGATGCCGGAGCCTGTCAGCTGCCTTGGGGCTCTGCTTTTTGTAGCTACTGTCTTCTTTGAAACTCATTCATAGTTATGGTTAGGAGGCTTAATGAGGCTGTGATGGGACTATTTCTCTGTATCTCATTATATACTGATATTGTATGATGCTATTTTATTGCATTGTATCCACTGTGTATTTTTTGTTACTCTATACCATTTAATTTATTGTTTAAATTGTATTTACTGTATGTATGGTTTTATAACTATGTAAGCCGCCTGAGTCGGGATCGCCTGATTGGGTGGGATATAAATTTGAAAATTAAATTAAATTAAATAGCTCTCCTAACATTTGGCTAGCTCTACAGCAGTGGTTCCCAATGTTGGACCCATGCCCCACAGGAAGACTTCAATTCCCAGAAGCCTAAGTCAGTACATTGACTGATCAGTGCTTTGGGGAATTGACTTAGGTTTCTGGGAATTGAAGTCCAAAAACCAAAGGTTGGGGGGAAATGCTCTAGAGTATAGGGCATCACAAAATCTACATCTTCTAAGAAGTTGTTTTAAAGTTTCAGATGCTATTTTCACCAGCTGGTCTAAGATGAGAACTGGCACTGGTAAATTATCAACTAGGATGTCTGTAATATCTCTATCTCCCCCTTATTTTCTAGTAAATTTATTCTACTGGGAGTTTCCAGTCACCCATTTACCATATGCTGGGTCCATATGACCTTACTTCAAGGGATTTAGGTAAACCTGTCATCTAAAGCCAAAGATACCCACATGAAATTCTTCTCTATTAGACATCTGAGACTGCCAGCTATGCAGTAAGATGATTTAACATTGTAGATATCAGAAATCTAAGAAGTTACAATATGGTGAAAACTGACTGCTGTGGGATCAACTCTTGACAATCCAGGTCTCATGCAATATACAGTAATACCTCGGATAACGTTTACCTCGGATAATGCTAAAATCGCATAACATTAAGTAATCTGGGGAGGAGAATTAGATCGAATAACGTTAAGGTCCTATGGGATGGATCGGATAACAACTGCTAAAGCCTGTGCGGTTACAATGTATCTCTATGGAGCTTTAATGTTATCCGATCCATCCCATAGGATTTTAACATGGATCGGATAACACTAAAAATCGGATAACACCAAGACTTCTGGAACCAAGTCTTAGCGTTATCCGAGGTATTACTGTAATGGTAAATTGGAGTAAGAATGCAAAAAACTGCCCTGAGATTAATTTGCAGTGACATGAGAGATGCTTAAGGAAATCTTCATATATTTCTCATAAATACACAAAGATTGCAAGTCATGTGCTTATCTGCCAGTGGTAAGTTTGCTATGCATCAGATTGTACCACAGTTAGAGCTGGTTCTCCTGACAGGCAGAGTAAACCAAAGGTACCAAGTAGCAGATGCTATGGAGCAATCAGCTCAGGTTGTCAGCTGTTCCTTTTGACCTTTGACTGCTCTCTCTGCTGGAAGATGTACTTGTGTTTTATGGTCTGACCTGGTTTCCTAAACTAGACTGACACCTCAGATATGACAGAAGAAACTGTCCCAGTGATCCATCTGGCAGCCCAAGTGGATTCCGACTGTGGCATGGAGAGGAAAAACCATCTTGTTTTTGGCTTCAGGTAACAAACCAGCATCAGTCCACATCACCCCCTGACAAACAGAAAGGCAAGATATGGAAGCAGCGACAGACTTTGCTTTCTTGGGATCAAAGATCACCGCAGACAGTGACTGCAGCCATGAAATAAAGACACTTACTCTTTGGGAGGCAAGGTATGGCAAACCTAGGCAGCATAATAAAAAGCACAGACACCACCCTTCCAACAAAAGTCTGCGGCAGCAGCGGCGTCATCCTTGTTGTTGTTGTTGTTCGATTTATATGCTGCCCCAATTGCTTATAGAAACTCTAGGCGGCTCACAACGAACAATACACCAAAATTAAATATCAAATAACAAAATATCAAATAACAAATAACAAAAACAAGAACATTTCAAGAAATCACCAGTCAAAGTTACAAAATAAGCGGTAGTCCCAATGAAACAATATATCATAGCTATAAATATCAGATAATAATATATCAGATAAAAAGACAATTATCAAATAATATATCAAAGCATTTCAAAATACAGCATCAACACAACAATACCCTGGCCCCTCCACCCCATGGCGAAGTCCTGCCACACGCAGCTGCAGTGTCCCTCCAAGCCCTGGTCCTGGGGCAGGAGCCATGATGCCAGAGCAGGTGGAGATCTCAGCATCCAGCGGCACAATGGCCTCCCCGCCCCATCTGCATGGGAGTCACACGGAAGGTGGCGGAGTCCTGCCACCATAGCGGCTTTTGAGCCCTGGACCTGGGCAGGGGCCATGATACCAGAGTATGTGGAGGCCACCATAGCGGCTTTTGAGCCCTGGACCTGGGCAGGGGCCATGATACCAGAGTATGTGGAGGCCAGGTGGGCAGGTCAGGTGTGCGTCGGTCAGGCGACGCAGTTTTTAAAGCTACCGAAACCCCACAGCTGGGCCACTTCTCCCTCCGGTCAGGCGGGCAGGGCAGGCATTAAAGCAATGGTCTTCCCAGTAGTAATATATGGCTGTGAGAGTTGGACCATAAGGAAGGCTGAGTGCAGAAGAATAGATGCCTTTGAACTTTGGTGCTGGAGGAGACTTTTGAGAATCCCCTGGACTGCAAGGCGATCATATCAGTCAGTCCTGAAGGAAATGAACCCTGACTACTCCTTGGAAGGATGAGCTGAAGCTCAAGTACTGTATATACTCGAGTAGAAGCCGATCCAAATATAAGCCGAGGTACCTAATTTTACCTGAGAAACCAGGAAAACTGATTGACTTGAGTATAAACCGAGGGTGGGAAATGCAACAGTTACTAGTGTGCAGAAGGAAGGTAGGGAGTGAAAGAAAGGAAAAAAGGAAGCCAGATAAACCCCTGCCATACCAGGAGGCGAAGGGGGGAGGAATGAGTGAGGAAGATCATTCCAAAAGGAACGATTTCGCCTGCCCCCATCGCTGCTGGCTGTCAGGTGGCAATGGGGGAAGGAATGGGTGCTGTGGGATGGGCAGGAGCCCGTTTTTCAGGGGATGGAATGAGGTGGAAAGAGGGCTCCTTTGAAGTCCATTTCCCCCTGATCCCACTGCTGGGGAAAATGACTTTAAATGAGTGCTCTTTCCACCCCGTTACTGCCACGCGGGCTGCTGGCAGCCAGTGGTTGTGGAATGGGGAAAAGTCTGGGTTTTTTTTTTTTGGGGGGGGGTAGAAAGATGGCTCCTTTGAAGTCTGTTTCTCCCTGATCCTACAAGCTGTTGGGTGCCAGGAGGCAGTGAGGGAAGGGATGGGTGAGGAAGATTGCTCCAAAAGGAGCTCTCTCACCTGGTCTGACCCCATCGCTGCTGCCCATCAGGAGATGACTTGAATATAAGCTGAGTCTGCTTCTTCCAGCACATTTTTGGTGCTGAAAAAAATCGGTATATGTTCAAGTATACACAGTACTTTGGCCACCAAATGAGAAGAGAGGATTCACTGGAGAAGGCCCATGCTAGGAAAGATTGAAATCGAAAGGAGAAGCGGCAGCTGAGTACAAGATGGTTAGACAGCATCGTTGACACAGGTGGGCACAGACCTGGACAGACTCGAAGATGACAGATGACAGAGGAGCCTGGCATTCTGTGGCCCAAAGGGTCAGACTTGACTGTGTGACTGAACTAAAACAATAGTCTTGATTTAACCCTGGACACATACTAGCTGAATCAGAACACTAAAAATTGATGTTTTTAGCAAAGTACACTGTGTAAATATAACTGAAGCCAAAACAGTGCAGGGTCTCTCCCGTCCCCTTTTAAAGAAATAAATAATCACCGCTCTACCTGGCTAGAAAAACAAGGCTGTTGCTATGGCCTATGTTCACTATGGGGCTGGACTGTATATTGAAATGGAAATAAATAAATTTAAATATGAATCCCTGAGAAAAATAAATAATTTTTTCTTTTCTACTGGAGACACACTTGTAGCTATAGTTGTTATCTACGCTGGTAAGGCTAGCCAGCCATCTTACTGCTATCTATACAATCCCTTCCTATGTTTTGGTTCTGTTGATAATTCAGAAGTATGACAAAAGGTTGCCAGCTAACTTTTACACAAAATGAAAAAAAAAAAGCACACATATCTCTCAGAGAGAAACCTTGTTACTTGGTGTACTGATTCTACTTTATCTGTTTGGGTTGTAATAAAACTAAGGTTTCTGTAGTATAAGAAAACAAGTTCTTTAAGAGATACTGTGTGAGAAAAAAGTTGGAGGCAAAACACTAAAACTATAAAAATTAGAGAGGATTCATCACTGTAGTGTATTTGTTTGTTTTTTAATAGATTAACTTTTAAAGGTAATATTTACCGTAAGATAATATTAAAGAAAATTGCATTTAGATTTGGGTTTGCCTTAAAACAAAAATCAAGTCAGCTAATAGCAGAAAGCTGTCACAGAAAGATATATATGTTTTTGAATATAATAGGAGTAAGGCTATTATTTGCAGCCATTTTCAACCTCTTCTTTTGCCTTATGTCCTCGTCAGGAAAGAGAAAAGGTATCACATACTATACTGTCCAAAACCTACTTTTGGGGGTTAGGACAGAGGCTCCTCAGTTAAGTAAGTATGAAAAGTTCCTCCATGCAAAAACAAGACGAGTCTCACCCATCAATCTTCCATATTCATTAGTAAGAAACCACAATATTGTTTCATTGCTTTTGGGACTCACTGAAAACACCTTTTCTCCTATGATTTCTAGCAACCATGCCCTCCAGCTAGCCTCTCATAAAGGCTACCCAGTTGTAACTATCCTGCTTCCCTCTTTTCTATATTGAAATCTGTTGTTTCTATATTTGGTTGCCATGCAGTGCTAGTCCATAGCCTTGGTCTCTTAAGTCAATGTCTCATCATTACTCCTGGACCTTCTTGATTTTGTTGAAGTGGAGGCCAGACAAGGAGGTTCAATGGTTGCTCCTGTTTCTTGGTCCACTGGCCACAGATGAAGTCACTTCCGGTGCTTCACAGTGCAGACAAGCTGAGCAACCAACACCTGGGAGTCTAAGCAAAGACCAGTGGAGCAGGTGGTTGATGTGCTCATATCTCACTTACTATATATGTTTTTTCATGCAAATACAGGATTTTATTACATTAATTATATTTCTTCTCCTGATAACATCTTCCATCTTTAAGAGTTCCTCTACAAATTTTATTTTGTTTGGTAGGACAGTGAACAGAGGCCATATAGTTCTATAGTTACAGTCATACCTCGCATAACGAATTTAATTCGTTCTGCGAGGATGTTCGCTATGCGAAACAAACTCGCATAGCAAAAATTCCTATGGAAAAACTTGCATAACGAGCTTTTTTAGGGGGAAAACTTGCATAGCGAATTTTTTCATTATGTGAGGTTTCCCCATAGAAACGTTCGCAATGCAAGCGTTTCCATAGGGAAAGCCTGACTTGCATAGTGAACATTTTCATTATGCAAGTCAGACTGGTTAGCAAAAAACCCGCTCGTTATGCGAGTTTTTCACTAAATGAGTCACTCGTTAAGCGAGGTTTGACTGTATCTAAATCAGTATTGAGAATCTTTCTGTTGATACAATCTGTTTCCAGTCATCAACTAACTCGGAAGAGAATCAGTCTCTCAATCACGATCCAGATACTTTGTTGGACTGCTGAAATGTACTTTTGATTGTTCATGTCATCTTTCAATTTCAGTGCTGCCTCCTATCTTTCTCTTCTTAAATGCTTGTTAAACAGCAAGTTTTAATTGCTTCTGAATTGCTTTTTAAATGCTTCTGAAAGGCTTTCAAAATTATTGTTTGGGGCTAATAATGAATTATGGCTGCAGAGCAAACTACAGTATTACAAACTCTGCTGTAAGGTTTGTTAGAAGGAGAATACAGTTATACTTCGCTTAAAGAGCATAATGCGTTCCACAGGATTGCTCTTTAAGCGAGTTTGCTCTTTAAGCGAAACACCATTGTAAGTGACCAGTTGTGGGGGGGGGGGCATTGGGAACCCCAATTTATTTGTTAAGCGAATTTTGGGTTGGTTTTATTAGTTAAGCGAAGCGAACATTCAGAGAAAATGCTGCTCTTTAAGCGAGTTATTCTTTAAGCAAGGCACTCTTGATGCGAGGTTTGACTGTACATTGCACTAGCTCAGTGATGGTGAACCTTTTAGAGACCAAGTACCCATACAAAGGGGTGGGACAAACTCTCTGCTGGGGGAGGGAGGAAGTGTTCCCTTTGGACTGCTGGACAAAGGGGCGGGTGAACTCTATGCCGGGGGAAAGGAAGAAATGCTCCCATTGGGCTGCTGTGCAGATGGGTGGGGTGAACTCTGCTAGGATGATGGCGCCCAAGCCAACAGACAGGCTCCTCCATGCACTCTGTGGCATGCATGCCATAGGTTTGCCACCACTGCACTAGCTAGAAGAAACTGACAATAGGTTGATTCCCAAATTGGTAGTCACTCATGCATCATGTCTTTCTTGGGGAAAGTCATATTCATTCTACCCAGTCAGTTCCACAGAGCTCAGAGCAGTTTACTCAAACCCATTATACCTCAAGAGGTTCTCAATTTAGACGGAAGGTTTAAAGGACAAAAGAGGCCAAATGAACTAAAAATGAAACATTGTAATGGAGGTGGGCACCCTGAAGTCCTCCAAATGTTTTTAGACTGCATATCTACCATTTATCATACTATCAATGCTACCTAGGTATGTTGCAAGTAGGTAAAAAAGCTGTATAACCATAACTATTACACAAACAAAGTTACAAAAACTTCTGAACACTTGTATCACACTATAGGGAAATACATTACATATTCATTTCCCTATTTATACTCAGGAGTCATTTCAAAGAGTGATCTAGAGAGTGCTTAAATTCTGGTCTCCAAAGGGAACTAAACAGTGGCTATTACAGATTTCTTCAATGCCAGCTAATTTTTAACTTTTAAAATTAAAGTCCAGTATCCTACTGCATATTTCTGTTGAGTATTGTAGTGCAACCCTACCATGGAATGGGTTTTAGCACAATAACCATAGAGACAGAATACTAGCCTAAACTCATGGAAGTTGTTTTATATTGTTTGTCTCTAAATAACCAATTGGAAAGTTTCCTGTCTTCCAGCCTCTAGGGGTCGTCTGACCTATTTGCATGTTCTGGCCTTCTCTCTCTCTCTCTCTTTTTTTTGCCTTTTGAAGAAAAAACATTTCTATTTGAGCCCTTCCATTTTGCAGACCACGTGGCAGGCCTAAAAAACTTAAGAGATCTAAAGACTTTACTTTAATTGTACTTATTTCCAAAAACAATCTCACCAAGAATCCAGAACACATGTACAGTTGCACCTCGCTTAAAGAGCATAATGCGTTCCACAGGATTACTCTTTAAGCGAGTTTGCTCTTTAAGTGAAACACCATTGTAAGTGACCAATTGTGTGTGGGGTGTGTGAACCCCAATTTATTTGTTAAGCGAGTTTTTGATTGGTTTAATTGAATAGCAATTCATTACTGCAACTTATACCACTGACATTATGTTGGCAGAAATAACTAATAGAATTCTGGCCAATTTATTTATTGCAGTTACACCAAAACTAACCAATATTCAAGGTTGTTTTCCATATCGCTCGCTAGCAGTTTTAAAAGTAGAGCCATCACCCTGCCAACAAAAGTCCACATAGTTAAAGCAATGGTTTTCCCAGTAGTAATGTATGGCTGTGAGAGTTGGACCGTAAGGAAGGTTGAGCACAGGAGAACAGATGCCTTTGAACTGTGGTGCTAGAGGAGACTCTTGAGAGTCCCCTGGACTGCAAGGAGATCAAATCAGTCAATCCTGAAGGAAATCACCCCTGACTACTCCTTGGAAGGACAAGTGCTAAAGATGAAGCTCAAGTACTTTGGCCACCAAATGAGGGGACTTACTGGAGAAGGCCCTGATGCTGGGAAAGATCGAAGGCAAAAGGAGAAGTGGGCAGCAGAGGATGAGATGGTTAGATGGCACCATTGACTCAGTGAGCATAGATCTGGGAGGACTATGGAGGATGGCAAATGACAGAGGAACCTGGCATGTCCATGGAGTTGCAAAGGGTCAGACTCAACTGTGCAACTGAACAACAACAAAGCATTTTGTCACTGATATTTCACTGATGCTGGGATGTGGAATCAATCTTGTGAACGATCCAATATACATCAACTTCAGACATTACTGAACGATGGTCCAGCATATTTTCAAAGCATCCTCACAAACTCCTCTGGTTAATAAAACAGAAATTCTACAACAGATTCAATTTAAGTTCACTGATTTGGCCCTCCATCACAATACAGCTCCATGGAGGATGTATAATTTCAAGCATGAAAATCCATTGCAGAAATCAACTTCATGACACCATATACTGTAACTAGGTTTCTGGCAGTGGCTTTGTTTACTTTCCTCATGGCAATGAGTGTGTGCTCATAATGGTAAGTGTGCCATTAGTTTCTCTCAAAAGCTCCACAGAATGAAGTTGAGGATCTGTGTGGAAACCATGCTTTCACCTAGGAGAATACAACAGTTTTCAGTACTAAATGACAGATGTGCACATAGCAGGACGTGAGAGAAAAAATTCATACTCAGGATCCTTTGGCACACATACTCAGATATTCTCATATGTATATGCAAATTGAGCACACATACTTTGCACAAATCTTCAATTACAATAAAGCTAATTAGCCAATAAATCACATTTTAAGCTACAGATCATTATTTTAGGCATCCAAGTTCAATTTATATACTAATGGCTGCATATTTGCCCATAACAGATGTGGTATTAAAAAGTAAACATAATAAATGCATAACCATTTAAACATCATTACACCATCTTGTTGAAAATTATTTGAGAATGCAGCCCCTGTTGAAGCTATTCACTGTTTAATTATTAAATATTTCTAACTATAAACTAAACTGATGGCCATATATTATACAGTGATGGAAACTAGTGGTGAATCTTCAGATCTACAATACACGTATTTCTGTTCGTGTTGAGGCAAAATGTGCTCATATGTATGTATGGTTGTCTACAGAACTCTTTTATCACAAAAGAATGATTATTTTTTCCAACAGCCTTAGAACAGCATTGCCATGCCCAACACGGACCTTGCTGCATCATAACTTTTATCTGAATTTTTCTACTTTGCTAGTGGTGTGACATGACAATATCACAGTGAAAGTACACAGGAGCACAGCCTTATAAACAAAGAGCTCAGTGAGGGCTTCCTTGATCTTGAAGAGTAAGAAGCAGAACATCTATCTAGCTTAGCACAAAGATCTCTGACTGGAGCAGAGTGAAAGCAGCTCAGTAGCGTCGTGTGCCCCCCCCCCCCCGGGTGGGGACTCACCCCGGGCGGCACCTTTTGGGCTCTGGGTGTTCTTGGACTATAGTTCCCAGAAGCCCTAGGGGGAGCGGGCACTGCCGTCCAAGAGGGGGTGGCAAATTTGGCTTAAGCCCCGGGCGGCTGAAATCCATGCAATGCTACTGAAGCAGCTCTCAAATTTTTAGGTAGGATTCCTTCTTAGTCCTCACATGGAGATTTCTAGAATTCCTTGCTGGTTTCCTATTCAAGTACACTAGAACACCGGATAACGTTATGACTTGGTTCCTCAAGTCATGACGTTATCCGATTTTTAGCGTTGTCCGATGCATACATCGAACAACGCTGAAAAAAAAAGCCCTGACGTCAGGGACAAACCACGCGCCTAACCAAGGAGCAGCTTGTCCGAAATCCCCCCTCCCCTGGGGGAGGGGGAAAATTCGGACAAGCCGACCCTTGCCCAGACGCGGAATCGCGCGCCTAACCAAGGAGCGGCTTGTCCGAATTTCCCCCGACCCCGGGGGAGGGGGGAATTCGGACAAGCCGACCCTTGCCCTCCCGGGGGGAATTCGGACAAGCCACTCCTTGGTTAGCGGATTTCCTTAGTTAGCGGATTTTGGACAAGCCGACCCTTGCCCAGGCACGCGATCACGCGCCTGGGCAAGGAGCGGCTTGTCCGAATTTCCCACCCCCAGGGGAGGGGGGATTTCGGACAAGCCGCTCGTTGGTTAGGCGCACGATCGTGCACCTTGGCAAAGGTCGGCTTGTCTGAAATCCCCCCTCCCTGGGGGGGGATTTGGACAAGTTGACCCTTGTTTAGGGGCGCGATCGCGCGTCTGGGTAAGGGTCAGCTTGTCCGAATTCTCCCCTCCTGGGGGAGGGGGGATTTCGGACAAGCCGCTCCTTGGTTAGCGGATTTCCTTGGTTAGCGGATTTCCTTGGTTAGCGGATTTCGGACAAGCCGCTCCTTGCCCAGGTGCGTGATCAAGGAGCAAGGAGAGGCAAGGAGCGGCTTGTCCGAATCTCCCCCCGGGAGGGGGGATTTTGGACAAGCTGCACCTTGGTTAGGCGCGCGATTGCGCGCCTGGGCAATGGTCGGCTTGTCCAAATTCCAGCAATCGCTGCTACTGAACTAGGATTGGGGGGAAAGGCAGGCACCCGCCTGCCTTTCACCCGACCCTAGTTCAGTAGCAGCGATCTATCGCTGGGGTGGTGGTGATGGACTGGGTAGATGTTCTACTCAATCCAACCCTCCCCCCCCGATTGTACCGGATAACGCTAAAACAATCATTATCCGATGCAAGATTTTTCCAAAAATCTTGCATCGTTATCCGATTCTAGCGCTATCCAGTACAATCGTTATCCGGGGTATTACTGTACTAGCCAAGCCAGACCCAGGGTCTGAGACTCTGCTTAATTTCCAAAATCTGACATGTTTAGAAGTGTTCAGGCTGGGATAATATCAAATGAGTTTAGGTATTCTGGATGTTTTTAAAAAGCCAAATGGCTTTGCTTGTTTGTCTTCCAGCAAAGTATTGGACTGAACAAAAATGTCACCAAAACCAAGATGGAAGAGGAAGCTTAGTGCTCTGGCTCCTCCTCTCCTTTTCCATATTGTGCTAGCTCTGAAACAGAACGTCTAAGAAGTATCTGTAATTACTTTTGCTATTATGAGTTACCTTTTGTTGAGGATTTCACCTCTATGGTAGTGATATTGTAGGAGTCCGACTCATCAAGCCAGTTACAGTAAAACCCCTATTTACGTAAAAAGTATGTTCCGTAGACTTTTATGTAAATTGATTTTTTACTTAATTCGAAGCAAACCCATACGAAAAATGAATTTTTACATAACTTAAAACAAACCCATAGGAAAAATTGATTTTTTTACTTAACTCAAAGCAAATCCATAGGAAAATGATATTTATGTAAATTGAAGCTACCCCATAGGAAAAATGAATTTTTATGTAATTTGAAGCAAACCCATAGGAAAAATGATTTTTTTACATAACTCAAAGCAAACCTATTGAAAATTGTTATATACAGACATTTGTGTAAATCGGGACATGGTTTTAGTGCAAAAATCATTATGTAAGTAAAATTTTATGTAAGTCAAGGCATATGTAAATTAGGGTTTTACTGTACTTCTCTAAAGTCCTGTGCTATGCTGACCATCTTGATGGAAATCCGTGCACACAGCCCATGAAGATGAAACTTTTGTGCCCTTTTCAGTTAATATTACGTTACAGGAATATAATTAATGGAGCATTTGAAAAAGTTGTTGGAGAAGCACCTTGAACATAGCAAGTAGCACTGAAATAGCCGATATATATTACTTGGCTGTCCATATTACCACTTCAGTGAGTGGTAACATGTACAGAGATCTGGAGACAAGGTATATTTGTCCACTAGTACATGACTGTATGAAGGGTAAGAGTTTAAACTCTAAAGGTACCAGAGTCTAGCACGCTTTTCTGGGGACTACAAGAATGTTCATCTAAAACAGTAAATTTTCCAAGCATTGTGAAGTCTCATGAGTAATCATGAACTCAAGCTTCTATATTTTGTTTCTGACACACCTTTATTGAAGGAAATGCTAGGTGACAAGATTGTTAAAAGCTGTCTTGAATGATTTTATAATGCTCCTTCAATTTATCAGTCAACTCTCCTGCGCAAGTCACGCTGACATTATTGGCAGCTTTATGACACCACTGGTGCTGAACAACGCAGCAGCAAATTGATGGAGACTGCTTTCACAGCAACCATTCTCTGCCAACAAGTATATTTCTAAAAACAAAGGAACACTACACAGCTTAAATTTACCTGGAATTGTATTTTTTGGTCAATGAGAGGCACCTGGAACTGTTTCAGGAAACGCTCGTCTTTGCTCCAGAACAGGCGGATGTCAGGGATCCCATAGAGGATCATGGCCAACCTCTCTAGGCCCAGACCAAATGCCCAACCAATTTTGTTCTCGGCACCAGCTGCAAAATACACAATGGAAAACATAAGCAAATATCAAATGAACTAAAAGAGGGTAAAATAAAGATATAATAGCTGTTGGAAGTAGTGTTAAAGGAGTCTGTAGAAAGGTTGGTTGCAAATTAACAGCAGAACACCACTCCATTGTTATTCTGTTTTCCCCAATTATATTTCATGTAAAATATTAACATTTAAAATTACTCAAACATTATTTTGTTTTAGTAAAAAATATATATCAAATACTGTACCTTATTTCCTTTAAAAAATTGAGGGGGTTAAAAAGAAAATAACTAAAAATTTCATCAATGTTGAAGATGAACATTAAGAGACATTTCTCTATTTTATCATGTTGCGTGCATAATTCCTGGATAGGTCAGTCATAGGAATTTGGGTTATACCAGTGGCTCCCAATGTGGAACCTACGCCCCACAGGGGGACTTCAATTCCCAGAAGCCTAAGTCAGTACACTGAATGATCAGTGCTTCTGGGAAGGCCAAAAGTCAAAGTTTGGGAAACATCACCTTATACAAAATTAAACCACTGGTCTCTCTATCCCAGGGGTGCCCAAACTTTTCAGGCCACTGGCCAGTCATGTGGTTGAGCAGATCAGTCATGTGGTTCCTCCCACCTGAAGTGGAAGTAAAACGCACCTGTGCATGCACAAAACACTACCATAAATGCACCCGTGGCTATCATAAATGTATTTATGACAGCTGCGTGTCATTTACAATAGTGTTTTGCGCATGCGTGAGTGCATTTTACTTCCACTTCTGGGAGTGGTGAGGGTGGCACAGGCTGGATTCTTTGGAACCACAGGTCAGATCCAGCCCACGGGTCATAGTTTGGGCACCCCTGCTCTATCCTATCCTTGACTGCAGGTGCTTCTCCAAGAGTGTCAGATAGTTTCCCCAGCTTTATTATGCCTAATTGCTAATCAATTATTCCTTAAGTACATGTATAGTAAACACTTGAGAAAGGGCGGTGCTTTAGCTCCATCCGTTCTTCCCCATTTCCATAATCCTCCAGTATGTGGATAGAAACTTCTTCACTCTTCCTTGTGAACTTGTTGACCAACTGTTATGAAAATATGGAACCATGCAGCAGCAAATACAGACAGTGTTAATGCAGCCTGACAAATACTTACACCAAAAATTTAAAAGCCATTTCCCCCAAAGATACAACAAGCTGGCCTGTTTAAATATACTGTACAGCATACTGGCCTGTTTCAGGCTACTGTCAACAATTTATCACTCTTTTCTTCTTCCCGACACATCTTTAGTCTTGACCTTTCAAAATGGTTCATCGGGCAGTATTTGCTATCCAAATAACAACCTAGACTCACAGGCAGTAGCTTCTCTCATCAGAATTAGGCTGTTAATGAAAATATGTATAAGGTAGTCTCTGACTGATCAATCTATCAAACACCTTCCTTTCCATAAACCTCAAGACACTGCTTTTGCTAGATCAGCCGGTACTGCCTGCATTATGCAACCCTTCCAGGTTGCAAGGATGTTTGTGTAATAGGCTAGCAATATAGTCTTTAGAATTAATGCATATTTTGTGGAATCTATAATTTGTTGTTGCTTTCTAGTTGCAGTCAAGACCAACCTTTTGTGACCCCATGGACCACAGCATGCCAGGATTTTCTGTCATCTGCCGTTCTCCGTAGGCCGCCCAGATCTATGCCCACTGCATGCCATCTAACCATTGGTGGGATTCAGCAGGTACACCCCAGTTTGCCAGAACCGGTAGCAGTAATTCTGGCTGGCCCCGCCCATCCAAGTTTTGAAATAACGCAGGACTTTCCTCCTGGCCATGCCCATCATTCCACACCCACAGAGTAGGTAGTAAAAAAATTTGAATCCCACCACTGCATCTAACTCTAACCCTAACCCTACATGGTGGAGTGCCTCCCTCTTAGAACATCATCCTGCATCTTCCCAGACGGGGCAGCTCTTGGTGACGGTGTTGAAACTGGCAAGGAATGTTATGATCCGGAGAAGAGTCTTTTCAGTATTCCCTCCCACTGGAATTGCGACAGGCTATATCTTTGTTGGCATTTAGAAAGCAATTCAAATTGGGCCTTTTCTGCCATAAATAAGGTCTGGTATTTTATTATGTAATTTTGAGATTTTTTAAAAAGTGTGTTGTTGTTAGTCTCCCAGAGTGGGGAAGACCTCCCAGATGGGTGAGGTAAAAGTGGAATAAATAAATAATAAATAAAATCTTATCCTCTGCTGCTCCTTCTCCTTTTGACTTTAATCTTTCCTAGCACCAGTGAGTCCTCTCTTCTCATTTGGTGGCCAAAGTAATGAGCTTCAGCTTCAGTATTTCAAGATATAGCATGCTTTTATAACAGTACAACCACCACTTGGCAAAGTAACTTTTTAGACTACAATACCCAGAATCCTTCATTTACCACAGCTATGCTATATTGCATCCCACATCTTTAAAAGGGGAACTCTCTGGTACATAAACTAAGTAGAAGGCTACAAACAGGCCAGATTATTTCTAAAATGGGAAGGACAGGTTGCACTTACCTGTAACTGTCGTTCTTCGAGTATGTTGTTTGTGAATTCACACTGATGGGTTCTGCGCTTGCGCGGGAGCCATGTTGGAGCTGGAAAGCTGATTGGATAAATTTGAATGGTTAGTACCACCCACCATCTCCACCCGCCCTTTGCGCCATTTCGCGCTTTCCGCCTCAGTTAATATTAAAGCTGTACAGAGGATAAGCATCTCATCCCTGCAGCAGTAAGAGGGGAAGGACGGGTGGGTTGTGTGAATTCACAAACAACATACTCGAAGAACGACAGTTACAGGTAAGTGCAACCTGTCCTTCTCCTTCGTGTTGTTTGTGAATGCACACTGATGGGTGACTAGCAAGCTCTCTTACCTGGATGGTGGGTAGCTGGTGCTGTGGTGAGATGTGCCGCTTGGTGGAGATGTGGTCTGGTCTCAGGATACACTCAAAGGTCAGGAGGTCATTATGGCATTGAAGCGCGAAGACCTGCTGTCAAGACCGAGCGTCCCAGCCTGGAGTCGGGGACGGCTCTGGTGTCCAGTCTGTAGTGGTTGACAAAGGTGAGTGGCCTGGACCACGTTGCGGCTTTGCAGATGTCTTCCATGGGGATTCCCTCCAAGAAGGCCGTGGAGGTGGCCATGGATCTGGTGGAGTGAGCCCTGACGTGGGGTGGTGGTTCCCTCGACGTCAGGCGGTAGGCCAAGTAGATCGCCTCGCAGATCCATTTAGAAAGGCGTTGGGCAGAGAGCGCGTGGCCTTTGGATCTCCCGCCGTAGGCGATAAATAGTCTATTAGATTGCCTAAAATCTCTGGTACGTCGTGTGTAAAAGAGCAGTGCTCTTCGTACGTCCAAGGAGTGCCAGCTTCTTTCCTGGGTACTGGAAGGGTTGGGAAAGAAGGCAGGTAAGGTGATGACCTGGGATAGGTGGAATTCTGTGATCACCTTAGGGAGGAAAGAGAGGTCCGGGTGCATGACCACTCTGTCATGGAAAAACTTGAGGAATGGGGGATCATTCCTGAGGGCTGTCAGTTCCCCTACTCTGCGGGCTGAGGTGATGGCCACCAGGAACGCAGTCTTCCACGAGAGCAGGTGGATCTCGGCTGTTGCCATCGGCTCGAAGGGCGGCCTCATCAGAGCTTCCAAGACGGTAGACAGTGACCATTGTGGTGTGGGTATTCGTGTGGGGGGAAAAACATTTTTCAGGCCCTTGAGGAACCTCTTCATGGTGTGGTCCCGGAAGGCCGAAGAGAGGGTAGAGCGAGGTGAAGCATGGGCGACAACTGCAGCTAAGTGCACACGTATGGAGGAGTGTGCCAAGCCGGTTTCAGCCAGGTGGAGCAGGTAGTCCATCAGGTCCTCTAGGGAAGCTGTGGTCAGTTCCTTGTCCCGGTCCCTGAGGAATGCATTAAACCTCTCCATCTTGTTCTTGTAGGACTTGGATGTGGAGGGTTTCCTGCTCTGTTGCAGGATCCTGCTTATCCTGGGATTATGAGCCACGCCGTGAGGTGGAGACTCGGTAGGTCCGCGTGGAACATCTGGCCCCGTTCCATGTGGAGGAGCAACGGGTCGTCCGGGAGGGTGATCGAGTCCGTCGCTAGTTCCCTGAGCAGTGGGTACCAGTGTTGCCTGGGCCACGCTGGTGCAATCAGAATGGCTCGGGCCTTCTCCTGGCGAAGGCGGACCAGGACCCTCTGGATGAGCGGGAAAGGTGGGAAGGCGTAGAGGAGACTTCCTCGCCAGGGAATCATGAAGGCGTCCCCCATGGATCCGTGTCCCGCTCCGGCTCTCGTGCAGAATAGGTCGCACTTCGCGTTGGTCTGGGACGCGAAGAGGTCCACTCGTGGTTGGCCCCATCTGTTGCACAGGAGCTTGAAGACCGATGCGTTGAGCTCCCATTCGTGAACGTCCGAGGTCTTGCGGCTGAGGCCGTCCGCTGTTGTGTTGAGTGTCCCTTGGATGTGCACTCCGATCGGTAGGACGTGGTTCTGGAGGCACCACTCCCAGAGTTGGACTGCCAGGTAGAGTAGGGATGGTGAGTGAGTCCCTCCTTGCCGGTTGAGGTAGGATAGGGCTGTGGTGTTGTCCGAGGCGACCTGAACCGTCGTTCCTCGGAGGCTGGATTGGAAGGTTTTCATGGCCTTCCAAATCGCGAGTAGTTCTAGGAAGTTTATGTGGTGTGCTCGTTCCTGTCGAGTCCACTTGCCGCTTATCTCCAGGGATCCGTAGCATGCTCCCCATCCGAGTGTGCTCGCATCCGTGGAGATCTGGGTTGACAGTGTGGGAAGTAGGAAGGGTCTCCCGATGGCCACGAATTCGTGGTTGGTCCACCACTGTAGTTGCTGTTTGAGTTCGCGGGTTGGCATGAGCCGTTTGTTCGGATCGTCCAACACAGGGTTGAAGAGGTGTAGGAACCAAGACTGGAGCGATCTCATCTTTAATTTGGCGAACGGTATGACTGCCGTGGTGGAGGCCATGAGGCCTAGGAGTCTCTGCGCCGACTTGGCACTCACCGTGCGGTTGTTCTGGAACTGGTGTACCAGCGATGCGATGCGTGCTAGGCGCTGGGGAGGGGCGAATGCTCTTGCCTTCGTGGCGTCCAGGATCGCCCCGATGTAATCCATCTCCTGGGCCGGTTCTAGGCGTGATTTCTTTACGTTGATCCGAAGACCGAGATCCTCCATGGTTCTGAGGGTGAATCGCACGTCCCTCCGTGCTTGTTCTGCAGACGGCGCCGTTATCAGCCAGTCGTCTATGTAGGGAAATACCTGGATGCCCCGGGTTCATAGGTACGCCGCTACCGGTGCCATGCACTTCGTGAAGACCCTCGGTGCGGTGGAGAGGCCGAACGGTAAACAAGTGTACTGGAAGGCTTTTTCCCCGATGCAAAATCTGAGGAATTTGCGGTGATCCGGGCATATTGAGATGTGGAAATACGCATCCTTGAGGTCGATTACTGCAAACCAGTCTCCGGTCTTCAGGAGAGGGAGAATGGTCTGGAGCGTGACCATGCGGAACTTCGCCACTCAGATGTGTTGGTTGAGGCGACGGAGGTCCATGATGGGTCTGAGTCCTCCGTCTTTCTTGCTGACTATGAAATATCTGGAATAGAATCCGTCGCAGAGAGATGTTGGAGCGACCGGTTCTATTGCCCCCTTGAGTAGAAGGGCTGAGAGTTCTTCTTGCAGCTGGGGGGACGGGTTGGTGGTGCGAATGTGCCCTAAGGTTGGCCATCTCTCGAATTCGATGGCGTAGCCAACGTCTAAGATTCGAAGCACCCACCGATCGGTGGTTATCGCGTTCCAAGTGGCTAGGAAGTTCCGGAGCGGTATGTACGGCATCGGATGGGGCGAGGGAGGATCTTCGGTTCGGAGGGAGTCAAGGTTGTTGCTTTTGCCTCCGGTCAGAGCGCTTGGTGTTCTGGCCCTGGTTCTGGAAGCGCGTGCGGTTGTATTGTTTGCGCGGTTTGTAGAATTGCTGCTTGGCTTGGCCTTGGGATCGAAAGGACTGGCGGTTACGGTAGTCCTGACTGTAACCCGAGGAAGACCTGCGTTGGTATCCGCCGGTCGCGCCAAGCCGAAGTCTGTTGGACGTTGTGATGTCCTTGTGAAGTTCGTTAAGGGCATTGTCCGTGTCCTCGGCGAACAATCCCTTGCCGTCGAAAGGGAGCTCTTCGATGAGTCTCTTGGTGTCGTCGTGTAGGTCGGCCGATCTGAGCCACGCGTGGTGACGCAGCTGTATCGCAGCCGCTACGGTTTTGGCTCCCGAGTCGCAGATGTGGCGTGCGGTTCGGAGCTGTTGTTGGCTGAGTTGGATCCCTTCCTCGGACAGGGTCTCAAACTCGGCGCGGAGATCGGGTGGCAGTCTGTCCAGGGAGGCTTCCACCTTGCCCCACAGCTTGATGTTATAGGCTGCCATGGCTGCCTCGTAGTTAGCCGCGCGGGTAGAGAGGGATGAGGCGGCGTAGACCCTCCTTCCGATGGCGTCTAGTTTCTTTCCCTCCTTCGAGGATGGGACAGGCACGCTATGCACGGCGGTGCGGTGTTGGGTGGCCTTGACTACCCTCGAATTCGGCGTGGGGTGCGAATGGAGGAACTCACCCTCCTCCCCAAGGAGCTTGTAGATCCCATCCAGCCGATTGGAGACGACGTGGGATGAGACCGGCCTGCTCCAAACCGTTTTGGCCGAATGGGCGACAGCCGGAAGGAAAGGCAGATGGACCGGAAGGATCTTCTTGGTGTCCGCCAATCCGCACACCTCGTCCACGAATGGAGCCGGAGGGTGTTCTGCCCTGATATTCAGTATCGGGCCCATGCGGGTCAGGAGGGCAGTGAAGGATTTCTGATCCTCCGGCTGCAGGCGCTCCTTGGCGCCGATCTGTTCCACCGGGGACTTTTCGGTGTCGACCGGAGGAAGATCGTCCATGTCTTCCTCCTCGCCTTCTCCCTCGGACGAATCGTCCGAGCCTCCAGACACCCCAGCAAGGGATGGGGGTGGCAGTGAGGCCTCGGGGTCCGAATCAGACCATCCACAGTGGGGTGGTGAAGGGCTAGAAGGGGGGATCCCCTTCACGGCTCTTCTAACTTCTGTCTTCTTCTTCTTCTTCTTCTTTTTTTTTTTTTGTAAATAAAGAAAAAAAGGGGGTACTGGATAAACCAGAAGTGAAGGCGCCGAAAACTATCCCGGATAAACGACCGAACAATTCGGTAACGAGGGAAAACGGGAGAGCTCTCGATCAGGCTCCTGCTGTAGCAGCGGAAAAACAAGAACTGGGGCGGAAAGCGCGAAATGGCGCAAAGGGCGGGTGGAGATGGTGGGTGGTACTAACCATTCAAATTTATCCAATCAGCTTTCCAGCTCCGACATGGCTCCCGCGCAAGCGCAGAACCCATCAGTGTGCATTCACAAACAACACGAAGGAGAACTAAACTTCATTAAATCATAAAAGAAACAAGTGCAACACATTCAACCAAAAGTTACTGCAGAGTAGAACAATCTCAGAGTCAGGTCTCTGGGCTCAACGTTTTAAATGTAAAAATTGTAGAAGGAACAAGGAAATACATATAGTAATACCTCATAACACTAAAATCCGCATAACGTTAAGCAATCTGAGGTGGAGAATTGGATCGAATAACGTTAAGGTCCTATGGGATGGATCGGAAAACCGCTAAAGCCTGTGGAGTTACAATGTATCTCTATGGAGCTTTAACGTTATCCGATCCATCCCACAGGATTTTAACATGCATCGGATAGCACTAAAAATCGGATAACACCAAGACTTGTGGAACCAAGTCTTAGCGTTATCCGAGGTATTACTGTATAAGCATTTCTATACAATTAGCACAGCTGATACCTGTGGAAAGGCTGATACCCGTGGGGCATCTGCAGCATCACTATTAACATCACAAACTACCTTTCTTTCAATGTTAACCTTTTCCAACCCTTCCTTGTATTCTTCTTCTTCTGCTGTATCTGAATCCGAATACTGGCAATCTTCATGGCAATCAAGCATGATTACTGTCCTGAGAATATGATGCTGTGGCCTTCCATTTGCCTTCCACATCGCAGCATGACCCCCGAACCACTGATCCAGTTCCACAAGTCACTTTCTAGTCCTGAGCCCTTTGGGCACACAAAGTCCTCCTCAACCCTAGGCCAGTATTGATGAAGCTGCTGCCCTCCATCAAGATGGATTCAAGTGGGATTTAATCCACTTGGGGACCATCACCCTTCCCTGACTTCGGCACCCAAGGCTGTTAGTCTTCAGGGTTGTCAGATTAGTTAACCATCACCTGACAATCGGCATTGAGTAGCTGGTATCATGGTCTACTCTATTACCATAGTAGGATAACCTGGCCAGACTGGTTTTCTTCTAAACATGTTGCAAACACGACACATACATTAGGACTTATGACTTAAGTTGCTGCCTAATGACACTGATGAATCTGCTGTCACGACAAAGTATCATAAATGAATGTTGTGACTCAGTAACAAAATGTAGGATGGAAAAGGCAAGTGCATCTGTTGACCGATGTAGGCTTTACATTCACATTATCTATGCATGTAAATACAAATATGTTTCCACCCCCACCCACCCCAGGAGAGGCAGCTACATTAGCGTACCATAGCCTGTAAATAATGTACAGTAAACCTTGCATAAAGAGTGCCTCGCTTAGAGACTAACTTGCTTAAAGAGCAGGATTTTCTCTGACTGGGAACCTCGCTTAACAACTAAAACCAACCAAAAACTTGCTTAACAACTAAATCGGGGTTCAAAATCCACACACACCTTTCTCCAGAAATCACAATTGGTCACTTACAATGGAGTTTCACTTAAAGAGCAAACTCGCTTAAAGAGCAATCCCATGGAACACATTATGCTCTTTAAGCGGATTACCACTGTATTTAAACAGCATTTTCAGTGATGGGATGTCCCCGGTTCCATACGGTTTCCCTGGAACCGGTAGGAACAATCCCGGAGGGTTCTCTGGGAGGGTAGTCAACTTTTGAGGCATCCGGTTCCGGACGCCTCACCGAAAGAATTTTTTTTTTAAATCGGAGCAAAAATGGCTCCAATTGACTGCGCATGCGCAGAAACTCAATCTGACGCATTGCGCATGCGTCAGATTGAGTTTCTGCGCATGCGCAGTCAATTGGAGCCATTTTGGCTCCAATTTTATTTTATTTTTTATTTTGGAGCTGGAACCGCACCTTTCAGGGCAGCGGCAGCGGCGGCACCAGCCCTCAGAAGAGGGCACCTCCCCCAGGGCACGTTGAGGCCTGCCTGGGCCGTCCGCTACCGCTGAGCCTCCCTGGGCCGTCCGCTGCCGACAAGCCCCCATGCCTTGGGGACGCCTGGCGGGGCACACCGCTGCCACCTGCAGCCTCCTCCTCCGCTGGGTGCCTGTGGCCTCCTCCTCCTCCTTGGGCCGGTGCCTTTTTGGCCCGGCTCCGGCTGCGGCGCCTGGCGGAGGAGGAGGCTGCAGCCGGTGGCGGTGCGCTCCGCCGGGCGTCCCCTGGGCATGGGGGCTTGTAGGCAGCGGACGGCCCAGGGAGGCTCGGTGGCCGGGGCCGGAGCCACCGCCGGAGCCACTGCTGCCCGCAGCTGCTGGCCGCCCCTGGCCGCAGCCGGAGCCAGGCCAGAAAGGCACCGGCCCAAGGTGGAGGAGGAGGCCACAGGGCTGCAGGCAGCAGCAGCTCCGGCGGTGGGCGGCAGCTGTGGACAGCGGCTGCAGGTGGTGGCTCCTGTGGCCGTGGCCTTCGGAGGAGGAGGAGGCCGCAGTCGGGGCGGCGCACCTTGCCGGGTGGCCCCGGGCCATGGGGGTTCATTGTCCCAAGGAAGGTAAGCAAGTGAGGGTTTTTTATTTGGGGTGGGTGGGTAATTTATTTGTGTTTTGGGTGGGTGGTTGTATTTTTATTTAATTTTTATTTTATTTATTTCTTTATTTTATTTCTTTAAGTTATTTACAGGTTTGTGTTGTAGCTGTCTGGGTGGGTGGGTGGGCTGAGGTGTGTGTGTGTGTGTGTGTGTGTGTGTGTGTGTGTGTGTGTGTGTGTGTGTGTGTGTGTGTGTGTTTATTTTTATTTTATTTATTTATTTTTATTTTTGGCCCCGCCCAAAACGTCATGATGTCGGCTCCGCCCATGACGTCATGACATTGGCCACGCCCATGACATCCGTGACATCATGGCGTGGTAGTAGAATTTTTGTCATCCCATCACTGAGCATTTTGTTCTTATTTGTAAGATTCCTGAAGCATCCTTGACTGGGCCTCATCTGTTTTCATGTTCATCTAGCACCAACTGAGAAACATTTGAGGTGAAGATGATACAAGTGCACCAAATGAAATTTGTGGCGCTTGCCTCTGGAGAACAAGCCAGCTCACATTTCAGTTAGCCCTAGAGGTGTGTCCATGCCATCAGTTTATCTCTTACCTTGGATCAGATATTGTGCTTTAGCTGAAAGGCAGTCAGACAAATAAAAGAAAATGCAATTAAATGTCTGTCACTTCTGCACAAAGTCATAATCGAGCATCTCCTGCAAAATAAGCTCGAGAGTACATCTTGGCATTATCACAACTTTAAATTCTGAAATTGCAATTAGTATAAACCAGTGGTGCCCAAACTAAGGCCTGGGGGCCGGGTGCGGCCCCCCGATGCCAATTCATCTGGCTGAGAGGGATATTTCTAAAGCCTTTCAGAAAGGTCCAGGATTTGACCCTCCATTTCACACTTTTGTTTTGCTGTGCAAGATTTACCAGGCTAGAAAGATTGTTTTCCAGCTAGAGTAATTTTAGTCTTGCATAATGGAGGTGGGGGTGGGAAGACAATAATAAAATCAAATTACGAAGCCCACAATCATTTAATAATCAGGGAGACTAAATTAATACATCAGTTCACCACTACTACAACAAAGGAGAAAGTCAGATGCGAAGAATACTGTGACCCAGGCTCCTCGGGGTTCCATTTTTAATCAAACTTTCTGTTTCAGCATTATATACAGTAAAGAATCTGAGTTGTGTTCCTCTTTGATTATGTAACACAGGTATTAGTAACAACACAGTGTGCTGGGCCTCTTGGCTGATGCCCTACTTGCAGTTGATATCACAAGGACATGCCTTCTTGTAGTTTTGACCCTGAAATCTCAGGAAATGGGATACATGTATTGCTGATTTAACAACCCTACTTGTACAACACAATCTATGAGCTCAGTCAGAAACTCAGTCTGGAAGGTGCTGAAAAATATCACATTCAAAAGAAATGGGAGAATCAGTGGGTCTGATAGAACATATAATCAATGTTCAAATCTTCTTCTGCAAGCCAATCAACTGCTTTGTCATAATGTTTTCTCCTTAATCATATAGTTTAATTGCACAAGAGTCTTTTCTCATCACACATCTTTTAGGATCTGTACTTCTGTATGAGGCTGTATTAAGCATTCTGCACCTACGTGTTGCATCTTGGGACAAGTCATCTAACATCTTACTATATCCTTCCTTCCTATTTTCGTTCTTTGCTCCTATCTATATCAGTGTTTCTCAATGTGGGGCCCATGCCCCATAGGGGAGTGGTGGTGAACCTATGGCACATGTGCCAGAGGGGGCATTCAGAGCCCTTTCTGTGGGCATGTGCGCTGTTGCCCCAGAAAAGTTTGTCCCACCCCTTGTCCAGCAGCCCAATGGGAGTACTTCTCCTCTCCCCCAGCACAGAGTTCACCCTATCCCTCTGCCCAGAAACCCAATACAAGTGCTTCTTCCCTCCTCCCATCACAGAGTGGGTTTGGGGTTTCAGTTTGGACACTTGGTCTCTAAAAGGTTCACCATCACTGCCCTAGGAGGACTTCAATTCCCAGAAGCCTAAGTCAGTACATTGGCTGATCAGTGCTTTGAAGAATTGACTTGGGTATCTGGGAATTGAAGTCCCAAACTCAAAGGTTAGGAAACACTGATCTACCATATATACTTGAGTAAAAGCTGAGTTTTTTAGCCCCCCAAAAGGGGACACAGCTTATACTTGAGTCAACAACCACGAGGGTGCCAAGACCGCACCAGATTGAGATGTGCCAACAATTTAATTAATTTTACCATATTTTCATGTAGAAGTGATTATTGAAGCCCACTAGCAGCTGTGGCATTTCCCACCCTCGGCTTATACTCCGGTTGATTTATTTTCCTGGGTTTTCAGGTCAAAATTAGATACCTCGGCTTATATTCGGATCGGCTTATACTCAAGTATATATGGTATATCCTTTCTTCATTCTTTGTTCCTTCCTTTATTTCTTCATTGCTTTCTTGTTGTTGCTTTAACATATATGACATTCATGTCAGGCAAGATCCTACCAACATGTAAACATCCTAGACCATAATAATAAAGAAGCCTGGGTACAACATTCCACCTTAACCTTCTTCAGAAATAATCCCATGAAAATATTTTGCAAATAATACTGCAAACCCAAATACCAGGAGGTTGTGGGAGGCTTCACCCTCTCCCCACCATCAAGGACTACATTAGGCCAGTGCTGTTCTAAGCCATATTTAAACAAGAGCAAAAAGAATTTTTAGGGCAGAGCTGTTTTCTTGAATTTTATTTGAAGTGGGTGGCTAATGGAAAACCACTGCTCTTAGATGCTTCCACAAATTGGAGACTCACAAAAAATTAATAATGAGGATTTCGTCTTCTTCAAGTGCCACATCTGTTCTGAATATAGGCTATCATTGTAGGGATAGTCTTCCTGTTCTTAACTTCCTGGAATAGTTCTTCCCAGGACATTACACACCAGTCTCTCAAGTTATTTAGCCACAACATCCAGTTACATCCAGGACTTCTCTTCCCAAGAATCTTCCCTTGCATAATGAGTTGGAATATTCTATAATTTATGTTGTTCCTTAGGATATTGAGCTTTCTTTGTTTAATGGTCTTGAACAGTTCTTGTTCTTTATCCATCTGGCACCAACACTTCTCCATTAGTCACATGGTCAACCAATGATATCCTTAGCAGCCATCTGTAGAGGGGATCTCAAGGGATTAGAAAAATACCTTTGGGAGCCACATGCAGCCCACATGCCAAACTTTGCTATACCAACCGGCCTGAACAAAACTGCAATGAACTCAGTGAATCTTATTTCCAAGTCCATATGTATATGATTGCATAGCATTGAGAGACTGAGGGAGTGAAAACAATAAACAACTTATTCTTTATTTTCTTGCTCTTATATCTTCTTCCCTTACAGGAACAGGGAAAATCAAACTTATGAGTGAGACAAAGAACAGAACAAAAAAGTAAAAACTGAAGCCTTCATTAAAAATCAGGCTGGAAAAAACAAGGAGGCATTATGACACTGCAGAAGATTTAAGTTTTAGTCTTATTTATTTTTCTGATTTATATTGCCACTCAACTCCAAAGACTTTGGGCGGCTCACAGAAAATAAAACCAATCACATTTTAAAAACCAATAAAAACCCCATTAAAACTGCCATCAAAAATTACTCCGACCTCTACAGACTAAAAGAGATTAAAAGAGGGAGAGAGTGCTCTTGTCAAATCAGCCAGCAGGCAGGGGTCACCCCATTGCTGGTGCCCCACACCTGCTTTGCCAGCCAGTTTTTTAGCCCTTTCTTGAAGGGCAGCAACTCCATCTGGAGACGCGGCTCAATTGGCAGGAGGTTCCAAAGGGCTGGAGCAGAGACAGAGAAGGCCCTCCTTCTGGTGCTAGAGAGACGAGCCTCCCTAGCGGAGAGCACAATGAGAGAGCCTCTCTGATCTGCTCTGGTGAGATGGACAGATCTTCTCAGAGTAACGTGGTCTCTTATGTATCCTGGCCCACTACCGTGTAGGGCTTTAAAGATAATTACCAGCACCTTGAATTGCACCCGAAGGCACATTGGCAACCAGTGCAGCTCCCAAAGCAGTGGTGAGGCAAAGGTATACCGCCCACACCCCATCTAGTGTAAGAGGTGGTGTCTGGCCAGGTAGAACATACTGCCAACAACTCAACGCCAAGCGTCAGGTGGCGGGTAACTAACCTGACCACCCTGAGGACTAATGGCCTTGAGTGTTAAAGTCCACAGGGAAGGGTAATGGTTCCCAAGTGGATTAAATCCCACTTGAATCCGTCTTGACGGAGGGCAGTAGCTTCATCAATACTGGCCTGGGGCTAAGGAGGACTTTGCATGCCAAAAAGGCTCAGGACCAAAGAATGACTTGTGAAAAAGGATCAGTGGTATTGGTGTCACATTGTGATGTGGAAAATAGATGAAAGGCCGATGCATTATATTCTCAGGATAGTCATAATGGCTGATCACCATGATGATCTCCAATATAGAGTGGGAATAGGCTTCATGAAATAAAGAGAACAACAAAAGTGGAGGGGGAAAAAAAATCAAGGACAAAAGAGTGGGAGGTTTATTTTTAAATGATGCACAAAAAGTTATACATTTAAATCAGGAATGTGAAAACTATGGCCCACAGGCTGGATTCACCCCACGGTGACAAATCATCCAGCCTGCGCCGCTCCCAGAAGCAAAGTAAAATGCACATAACGCGCCCACATAACATGCCTGTACATGTGCATAATACTGCTGTAAATGACCCATGGCTTGGACATGCACGTATTACTTCCGGTGGGAGGGACCACGTGACTGGTACGCTCAACCACATGACCCAAAAAAGTTTTGGCACCACTGATTTAAATGTTTTGAATTATGGAAGATTTTTTTTTAAAAAAAGAAGCCCTAAATCTTATTACAAATTCTGACATTAAAACTGCAGGGTTTTCTTTGCCACAGTTACACTCTACAGTCAAACCTCGCATAAAGAGCGTTTTGCTTAAAGAGTAACTCTCTTAAAGAGCAGCATTTTCTCTGAATGGTCGCTTCGCTTAACAAATAAAACTAATCAAAAACTCGCTTAACAAATAAATCAGGGTTCGCAACCCCCCCACACACACACAATTGGTCACTTACAATAGTGTTTCGCTTAAAGAGCAATCCTGTGGAACGCATTATGCTCTTTAAGCGAGGTACAACTGTATTTTTGTAATGAAGGTCAATGTACCATTGCAGATATGCTATAAGAACTTTTACTTTAAACCCCTTTAAAGAACCGAGAGGTTTGGAGATACAGGATGTAATGAGGCAGGAAGAGCTCTAAGAAACTAATTCTTAAAGAAGTGTTACCTTCAGGCAGGCCTGTTGATTCTCCATTAAACTGTGTCAGAAAAGCGACTGGGGCAATCATAAAATGATGGGTAAAAATTAAATGTGCAGTGTTCAATTTGCATCATTTACTAAATCAGATGATTTTAAAAAAAGCTTCAGTATTAATAAGTAAAAATAAAAATATTTTAGATGTTTAACTACTGTGCCCCCCACGTCTCAACAATTAAACAAGTTTCAAACATGCTTGACAGTGAATAGCTTTGAACAAGGAATTTATGCTGGAGTTGAGCACTTAGGGGAGGGGTGCCCAAACATTTTGGTCTGCGGGCTGGTCACATGGCTCAGGAGGCTGGTCACTTTGGCCTGGGGGCCGGATCTAGCCCCAGATGCCAATTCATCCAGCCCACGAAGCCCTCATTGCTCCCAGAAGCGGAAGTAAAACGAGTCTGTACTTCCGCTTCCGGGAACGACAAGGGCTTTGCAGGCCAGTTTGGGCACCCCTGACTTAGGGAAATTAGTTGTACCTCGCTTAAAGAGCATAATGAGTTCCACAGGATTGCTCTTTAAGCGAGTTTGCTCTTACACCATTGTAAATGATCAATTGTGGTGGGGAGTGCGAACCCCGATTTATTTGTTAAACGAGTTTTTGGTTGGTTTTATTTGTTAAGCGAAGTGAACATTCAGAGAAAATTATGCTCTTTAAGCGAATTACTCTTTAAGCAAGCCACTCTTTATGCGAGGTTTGACTGTATAAATCTTTGCTCTAGTTCTCTGTTTCCATTTTTAAAGAGAAGTTTTGCTGGCAAAGAAATGCCATAAAATTACCGTATCTCAGAACAGGTTATGGGTGAGAAAATCAACAGAGAAATGTGGACCCCAGGGAGGAGGGGGAAATACATTAGTTTTGTGAGGTGGCACTTCCAGCAAGTACAAGGATGACAACTGTATGATGACCCCTACATTTTTTTGTACCATTAATGGCGGGGAACAAGCTAATGAGAATACCAGGAGCAAGTTGTCACAAACCATGTGAAAAGCAGGGACTTTACGGGATAAGACGATCCACCATGGGCTCAGAAAGTAAGACTCTGGAGCTTTGCGAGAAGAAGCCAATATGAACCCTTTTTCTTGGCCTATAATAAGAGCAATGGTTTAAACGGGAAGGTGGATGTGCTGAAAGAAAAGACAGCATTTTCAGATTTTGTCCAGACAGAACAACACCTTTAACTAGATCAGTGATGGCGAACCTTTTAGAGACCAAGTGCCCAAACTCAACAGGTTGCAGTCTGTGCCACAGAGAAGTGGGTTGAAATCTGTGCTGGGGGGAGGGAGGAAGCGCTCCCATTAGGTTGCTAGGCAGAGGGGCAGGGTGAACTCGGTGCTGGGGTAATGGTGTGTGTGCCCACAGACAGGGATCTGAGTGCCCCCTTTGGCACGCGTGCCATAGGTTCACCGTCACTGAACTATATGATCCAAGACAGACAACATCAGGAAAACCTGTATCCGTTCCCCCCCCCCCCCCATGGTGTGATCTTGAACAGCTCCAGCATACTTCTATGCTCCTTTTATTTTAAAAAGAGAGAGAGAGTTTAAAAGTAGACTTTCATTCTGAATGCTCCTAAGTGGTACCATGCAAGCACCATGCTTTGCACAATGGTCACCTCATCCTCCTGTGAGCCCTCCAGAAATCTGTGAGCAGCAATTAATAAAGAGTAATGTATGCTGTCTGTCTCCCTTCTTTCTGTTCAGCATAAATATTTTATGAGTCTGTTAGAGGCCTTCTGCCTTTCATGCCTCTTCATACACTATCTGTGACTGGAGTCTGCGCCTTCTGTGTGTGTGCACATACAATTACACTAGCCAGACATCTCTAGAGAAGTCTTGATGTTCCCTTCCCCCAGCCATCTCTTACACTTGAAACCCAACACAATCTCAGAAAAGATTGAGAACTTCTCACAAACATGCAATTTATTCCCAGTTCATTCTTAATGTTACCTTTCAGGGAGGCACTCTGTAAAGAAAGCTGTTCCTTTACTTTTATGCAGTGGTGACAATCAAAAATGGAGACTACTGAGATTCTCCACCCCAAACAAACATGTCAAAACTGAGCTTCATTCTCTTTAATTTATACTGGATGCTGACAATTACTTACAGAAATGTCACTCACTATCTACATTAATTGGTAAATATCAAAAGCATCCAGTTTGGGAATTTCACAGTAATCTTCAGCAGCTGTTTAATGAGTTAAGTTAACTGATCATAGCAATTGTCTTTATTATTTATGTTCTATTGCTGTTTGTTGCATAACTTTATGCTTATTTCAGATGTGTACTATAGACAATGCAATTGACTGTGTGCGTGAGCATGTGCAAAAATATTTATAATGTAATCAACACATCCATCAGTAAGTTTACAGTGCAATCGTTCTGGACTAGAAGGCTCAGCCAACTCTACTTTATTGCCTATCAAATGTACTTCACCACAACAGGAAGGTTTAAAATTTGTCAAGGGCTGTTTGGCTTAAATCTTAAATCTACCCCACATATAGAAGATGGTTTTAAAACACAAAAAATAACTGGAACCGGAACATTATAGTGTCCACCATCAACTGTGTCAGGTTTCTGGAGGGTTAAAATTCTGCGTTAAAATTGGTCCCCAGATTCACAGAGCTAGCTCTCTCTCACACACACACACACGCGTGCGCATCCACGCACGCACGTACGCACACACACACACACACCTGTAGCTACCAGGATAACGAACAAGCCAAACCTTACCCTACCTTTGTTGTTGTTCAGTCACACAGTCGATTCCAACCCTCTGCGACCCCATAGACCACTGTCCGCCAGGCACTTCTGTCCTCCACCATCCTCCTCAACTTGCTCAGCTCTGTGCCCATTGCGTCCACAATACCATCTAGCCATCTCATTTTTGGCCGCCCCCTTCTTCTTTTGCCCTCCACCCTTCCCAGCATCAAGGCCTTCTCAAGTGAATCCTCTCTTCTCATTTGATGTCTAAAGTACTTTTAGTTTCATCTTTACAATTTGACCTTCTAAGGAGCAGTCAGGGTTGATTTATTCTAAGATTGACCTATTTGTTCTCCTCGCTGTCCAGGGGACTCTCAAAACTCTCCTCCAACACCACAGCTCAAAGGCATCTATTCTTCTGCGCTCAGCTTTCCTAATGGTCCAGCTCTCACAACCATACATTGCCACAGGGAATACCATTGCTTTGACTATGCAAATTTTTGTTTGTAATTTGATGTCTCTACTTTTCACTATGCTCCGCAGGTTTCTCATCGCTTGCCTCCCAAGAATCAGTCGCCTTTTTATTTCATGGCTGCAATCACCATCTGCAGTGAGCTGTGATCCTAAGAAAGTAAAATCTGTCACTGCTTCTACTTCTTCTCCATCTATTTTCCAGGGACTGATAGGGCCTGTTGCCATTATCTTGGTTTTCTTTATATTGAGTCTCAAGCAATTTTGATCCCAATTTGTGATTCCTCCATCCCTGCATTGTGCATTATGTGCTCTGTGTATAAGTTGAATAAGCAGGGTGACAAAATGCAGCCTTGTCTTACTCCTTGTCTTATTCCAAACCACTCCGTCATTCCATATTCAGTCCTAACTGTTCCTTCATGTACAGATTTCTCATGAGGCATATAAGGTGTTCTGGTATTCCCATATTTTTAATTACTTGCCACATTTTGTTGTGGTCCACACAGTCAAAAGGCCTTAGTGTAATCAATGTAACAGAAGTATTCCTTTGTTTTTTCCATGATCCATCTTATGTTGGTGATGTGGTCTCTAGTCCCCCTGCCTCTTCTGAACCCCGCCTGCACTTCTGGTAATTCTCTCTCTATATGCCATTGCAGTCTATCCTGTATTATCTTGAGCATCACCTTGCTAGCGTGTGGGATGAGCGCAATTGTTCAATAATTTGAACATTCTTGGGCATTTCCCTTTTTGGGGATTGGAACATATACTGATATTTTCCAATCCTGTGGCCATTATTGTGTTTTCCAAATCTGCTGGCATATAGAATGTAATAATTTGATTCCATCATCTTTTAGGGCTTTGAAAAGTTCAACCTGGATACCATCATCTCCACTGGCTTTGTTGTTTGCAGTGCTTTTTAGGGCCTTTCTGACTTCACTCTCTAGGATGTCTGGCTCATGTTCAATGTTCTCATCATTGTGATTATCAGGGGTGTTGAGGTCCTTTTTGTAGAGTTCCTCTGTGTACTCTTTCCATCTTTTCTTAATCTCTTCTGCATCATCTAACTCCTTGCCATCTTTGTCCTTTATCATGGTCATTTTTGCTTTAAACGTTCCCTTGATTTCCCCATTTTTTAAAAAAGATGTCTAGTCCTACCCCTGATATTGTTTTCCTCTATTTCTTTGCACTGTTCATTCAGGTAGGTTTCTTTATCTCTCCTTGATTTTCTTTGAAATTCTGTATTCAAGTGATTATATTTTTCCCTTTCTCCTTTGCCTTTTGCGTCCCTTCTTTCCTCTGCTATTTTAAGAGCTTCATCGGACAACCACTTAGCTTTCTTACGCTTCTTTTCTTTTGGTATGGTTTTCTTTGCTGCCTCCTGCAAGATGTCCTGCATCTCTGTCCATAATTCTTCTGACACTCTGTCTATCTGGTCCAAGCCATTGAATCTGTTCCACACCTCCACCATGTATTCATTAGGGATTTTGTCTAGGTCATACCTGTCTGGCGTAGTTGTTTTCCCTATTTTCTTCAGTCTAAGCCTGAATTTTGCGATCAGTAGGTTGTGATCTGAACCACAATATGTTCCTGGTCTTGTTTTTGCTGAATGTATGGAAGTTCTCCATCTTTGGCTGCAGAGCATGTAGTCAATCTGGTTTCGATGTTGGCCATCTGGTGATGTCCATGAGTAAAGTCTCCTTTTGTGTTGCTGGAAGATAGTGTTTGCTATGACCAGTGCATTATCTTGGCAGAACTCTATCAATTTTTGGCCTGCTTTATTCTGTGTTCCAAGACCAAACTTGCCTGTTATTCCATTTACTTTTTGATTTCCTACTTTGGCATTCCAGTCTCCTATGATAATGTGTACATCATTTCTTGGTGTCTGTTCTATGAGGTGTTCTAGGTCCTCATAGAACTGGTCACTTGTGGCTTCATCTGCACTGGTGGTTGGTGCATATATTTGGATTACAGTGATACTGAATGGCTTGCCCTGTATTCTGACTGACATCATTCTATCATTTTTGAGATTATATCCCATTACTGCTTTTCTCACCCTTTTATTGACAATTATGGCTACTCTGTATTTTCTGAGGTTTTCTTGTCCACAGTAGTAGATATGATGGTTTTCCAGAGCTGAATTCACCCATCCCTGTCCATTTTAATTCGCTGATTTCCAAGATGTCGATGCTTATTCTTTCCATTTTCTTTTTTACCACTTCCAGTTTTCCCTGGTTCATAGATCTCACATTCCATGTCCCTATACAGTATTGTTCCTTACAACACTGTATTTCTCCTCCCCCTTTCCCCTTCTTTTGATCTGCTGTACTAAGCATCCTGTTTCATCTAAATTGCCCCATTTGTTTTGCCTTTTGTTTTGGTCCATAGAGTTCTCTTGGCAAAAATCTTGACGTTGGTTTGCTGGTTTCTACGCTCTACCTACAGAGACACAAAACTCAGTGTGACCTCCTATCAACTGACATGTTCTCATCTGAATAACTGCAATCTTTATCTCAACTACATTAGTGTCCTTTTCATGCCTTCTATGCACATTCACTTTTCTGGCACAGGACAGGAAATAGGTCCATCCATTCAATAGCTACATGTTAAACTTGGCCACCTAGCAAAGAGGCATCATGGAAGGTAAAGTGTTTGACCAGATTTTGAAAGTTACAAGTAAAAAGCAACAACCCAACTTGTTAAAAACAAGCAAACAATAATTTCTTACCACTGGGGGAAAAAATCAGTATGTCAGAGTGCTGACTGCTATTCTTGAATTGTTTTATGTGTTGGGAGAAACTGTTAAGAGGATGGTATACAAAAGAGGTATGAATATTTGCTTCTGTTGTTGTCATAGATGAAAAAATGTTCCCTGCCAGTTGAGGTTAGCTTTATTTTTAGCATTTTGATTTATTTATTTATTGGTCAAAAAAATCAAAGCATTTTTTCTTCACAAAAAGTTTGTATTTTGTACAATAAATGCAGCATTTTATGCAAAACTCAAGTTATTCTGCACAAACTAAAAGGGCTTTTGCTAATTATGATGATAATATAAAAAGGCACTGCTCTTTTTTTTCTCGTGCAGGAGTGAAAAAATCTCTTCATGGTGGGATATTTTGATGTGTCAAGATATCTTTTTAAAAAAATCAGGTCAAAGAAGTGATTGAATATTATTTACATAAAATGTGTAGCATAAAATGTTTTTAAAATCCCACTAAATATACCCTTAAAAAGTACTTGTAAAATAGTACTTCAAGGTCTGATTGTAACTACATGTTTCATTCTGTGTATGGACTCTTCCAAAAACATGAAAAGAACTTAAATTTCAATAGAATTCAGCAGAAAGTTTCTATTAAGTTTCCACCCTATGTTCCCAACTCAAAAGGCTGTCTCCAAGCAGTTTGGGTAAACTTTTAATTAATTCATCCCAAAGTTGTCTAACCTAAAAAGGAAGACATGGAAATCTTTTCAGAAATGTTTTTTTCCTGTAGCCATTTATAATCAAAAGATCTATTTGGCTGATATTAACTTGAAGTTAAAAGTGCAGGCTGGAGGATTCCTAGGTTGATGAGTAAAGAAGAATTCACATTTGCCAGTGTGAATTCCCTGCAGTAGCAGCTGACAAATCTCCCTGAAACAACTTCACTCCAGAAAGGATGAAGTAGTAAGCACTATCTCAAAAACACATACAGCAGTGCCATACAGAAAGCTGCTTTACTTCAGTACAGAAGAGAAGCAAAAAAGTTAAAACAGTTACCTGATCTATAAGCCTCTGCAGACAAGTTCTTCACGACATGTCAGCTTTTATACTCATCACCTATCAGCCTAAGGAAACTAGTAGAATAAATAACACAGAACTGGACTCCTTGAGAACAGTTGAGGAAGTTGCATTTGTTCTTTTGAATTAATACATACAATAACCTACACCACTAACAGATTGCAAATTCTCTCTTTGGTGGAAGGAGTCCAGACCAGTTAATGTCCCTTCACCATGCCTGCTGAAGTGTTTTTCGCTGTGGGGAATATTTTCTTTTAGGTTTGCTATTACAGTAGTAGAGAAGGAGAAAAATTAACTAGGATGTTTTGGACTACAACTCCTATAATCTGCAAATAGTGTGACCAATGGTAAGGGACTTAGCCCCTGTGGGAGTTGTGATTGCAGACATCTAAAGCAGGGGTTCCCAACCTTTTCAAGCTGGGAGCAATGTCATGCTCTCTCAGCTTCAAGGGCCGGATGGCCATTTTGCCCTGTCTACACGATGGTGGTGGCCATTTTGTCACAACAGCTTCAAAGGGGTGGGCAAGGGCCGGATGGCCATTTTGCCCTGTCTGCACGATGGTGGTGGCCATTTTGTCACAACAGCTTCAAAGGGGAGGGCATTTTGTTTCTCAAATGCCCTTGGGAAGGGTGGGGGGCACATGAAATGACAACATAAACCACATCTGGCCCACAGTCCTTAGGCTGGGAACCCCTGATCTAAAGGATACCAAGACCTTCTAGTTCTGGCTCTTGACACCTTCTTGATTCTGCTAGCCTCCCTCCACTTGGGAAACAAAAATGTATAAAATGAATACAGTATCTCTAAAAGCAAGGGACTACTGGGAAGCATGAATCTTAGCTTCATTAACCTTATTGATGCTTGGAGAATTTTTTTCCTCCTCTTCAAAAAAGGGTAATGGCCCTTACATTGAGCAGAGTCTAAGGTAGCTGATGCTAAACACTGGTGGTGAAGTATTAGAGAATAAGCTTGTACGTACTATGTGACATGCCTATATTCTCTAAAATAGACAGCTAGCCTCTGTTATAATAAAGAACCATTAATACAAGAAAGAAGCATTGCTAGTCAAATCAGTTTCCTGAAGTGGAATGGAGTGAGCCATCTCATCTGACATCTTCGCCTTAAGGCAGATAAATGTCTTGGGCTAAACTTGCAAAATCATTCAAACTTCTTAATTAAATCACTCCTTTTGTTGAGTACCTGGGTAATAAGGCAGATGCAAATATGATGCACAAGATCTTACACTATGTTTAATCTGGACTATTTTGACTTTTTTCATGCCTGCATCAGCAGTTCCTCTATGAGATTATACAGTGGTAAAATGGGATTATAGTTGCAGCTATATTTTAATTAGTTTTAAAGTTTTCTTCCACATTTCTAGCTGTTTCCTAAAATAAAGCCCTCAAACAGTAGCTGCTATTTGCAACCATCTATAATTATTTCCTTTATTATAAGCAGCAACATGAAAACTTATTTTAGGTTACAGGAAATTATTTCCCCATATCTTAAATTTCCCTGCGAGCCCTCAGAATATAGCTTTAAAATTTATGCTCTTTTCAGGATATGCCAAACACACACACATTCTTTATCAAAGAGACTCAAATGCACAACTCAGAATAATTGATACTATACTTGGAAATTCTAAACTCCGTACTGAGATGAAATCTTCCTAGGCAAACCAAGATGGCACCAAAAAGCATGCAAAGGCATACAAAAAGAGAGTACAGTACAATGAGATATACAGAAAGTATATCATCTGAGGAAGACACTCAAAAGTAAACTTTAGGAGAAGAGCAATGGAGGGGGGAAAGCCTGATTTCAAGGCCATTTGGTTTGAATATTATGATGTAAGTGTAACTGTGGCTGTCATAAATGTGTTTTCGACAGCCGCAAGTGTATTTGAGGTAACATTCTGCGCATGTGCAGGCATGTTTTACTTCCGCTTCCAGGAGCAATGAGGGTGGCATGGGCCGGATGAATTGGTGTCAGGGGCTGGATCCATCCCACGGGCCATAATTTGGGCACCCCAATCTATTCGGTGGAAAATCAGCACTTGCTCTTATATGCTACTAAGTCACTTCTAATAAAGGGGGATACTATGAATTAATGAGTTCCAAAAAGCTTCTCAATTCTTGTAAACAAAATGATATGCCTCCTTTATTGAGCTGATTCATCTTGAGCTAGGTTTTCCTGGTAGTGTTGGAAAAGATGTGGATAGAAATGAGGGATTAATGGAGAATTGCCACGCGCCTTGAAAAGTATGCAGTTCTTTGCCATAAGAGTTGCTCTAACATTGTGCTAGTCAGCCCTTTTTCATCTTCTTCTTCCATGTCTTGGCCAGACATGAAACTGCCAAAATGAAGGCACTTTTTGTTGAATTCATTCTGCAGTTCCTTTTGCCTGACCTAGTGTGAGAAAGATTAGCTGGCAAGACAAGGTTGCCGTTACCAGGGTATGCCCGATTGTGGTTCAAAAATATCACAATCTTCGAGGAGGCTATTTTCTTCTGTGCTCTTATCAAGAGGCAATTCACAATTGCATTGACAAAGAAGTCTATGATAATATAATTTTGGCTTCTTAACATCATTCTTATATTTCACCCCATGCAAGACACAAAGGAATTTTGTTGCTTAGTGACCAAGAGCACATGGGAAGAAGCTAATCAATATAGCTTTGACTATAACCCCTTCACAAACAAAAGTAAAAAAGTAATTTACTCTGAAATTCACTCAAGTAGAATATCTCCCATTGTGTTTTGACCTTTTCTTTCTTCTCCTTCAAGCTGAACAAATATTTGTTACTGATAACTCAATGATCTATCACTGGACAATCACCTCTAAAGTACCTAGCCGATTGTTAAGTTAAGGACCTATCCAACAAAATTTTCAGTGGGGGTCAAAAAGGATCTGTCTCTGTAGGTTGCAAGTAGGAAACAGTAACTATTTGAAAAATCTGCACACAGAGAAATACAGAAAAGTCAAACCCCAGGTTACAACGGAGGTCCATTCCAACAGCTTCCGTTGTAACCCGAAAAAATTATAAACTGAAACATCCATAGGGATGCATTGAAAAATTAAAAAAACAGTCCTGAATTGATAGTTGCAAACTGGAAAAAAACATTAAAAATGTGTAAACCAGAGCGGCATTTCCATTGTAAACCACAGCAAACTTAAACTGAGGTGGTTGTAACTCTGGGTTTTACTGTGTAGTAGGTCGCCTACTTTAAAATCAAATTTACAACATCAGCAAAAATTCGGGCATACCATTAACATGCTACATTGCTATCATTTTTAATTTGTCACAGGTAGGGTCAAGAAACAGGTCCTTGCTCTTTGGAACACTAAACTGCTTTTGTTGTTCAGTCACACAGTCGAATCCGATCCTTTGCAACCCTATGGACCATTACCCGGCAGGCACCTCTGTCCTCCACCATCCTCCTCAGCCTGCCCAGCTTCGTGCCCATTGCATCTACAATAACATCTAGCTATCTCATTTTTGGCCATCCCCATCTTCTTTTGCCCTTCACCTTTCCAAGCATCAAGGCTTTCTCAAGTGAATCTTCTCTTCTTATTTGATGTCCAAAGTATTTTAGCTTCATCTTTACTATTTGACCTTCTAAGGTGCAGTCAGGGTCGATCTCTTCTAGAATCGACCTATTTGTTCTCCTCAAAACTCTCCTCCAACACCACATTTCAAAGGCATCTATTCTTCTGTGCTCAGCTTTCCTTATGGTCCAGCTCTCACAACCATACATTACCACTGGGAATACCATTGCTTTGACTATGAGAATTTTTGTTTGCAAGGTGATGTCTCTACTTTTAACTATGTTCCCCAGGTTTCTCATAGCTTGTCTCCCAAGCATCAGTTGCCTTTTTATTTCCTGGCTGCAATCACCATCTGCAGTAATCTTGGATCCTAAGAAAGTAAAATCTGTCACTGCTTCTATTTCTTCCCCATCTATTTTCCAGGGACTGATAGGGTCTGTTGCCATTATCTTAGGTTTCTTGATGTTGAGTCTCAAGCCAACTTTTGCACTCTCTTCTTTCAACCTAAACAGAAGCTTCTTTAGGCCTTCCTCACTTTCTGCCATTAGGGTAGTATCATCCACGTATCTCAAGTTGTTGATGTTTCTCCCAGCAATTTTGATCCCAACTTGTGAATCATCCAACCCTGCATTGCACATTATGTGCTCTGTGTATAAGTTGAATAAACTGCTACCGATATCTTAATAGGGGACTACTCTCTTTTTATACCTCTCTCATTTTGATGTTTCCTCTCAAGCAACATTCTTGTAAACTTTGTTACATTACTCATTAAGAGAGAGTGTGTGTTTGTAAATGTATTTCTCACACTAAAACTATAAAGAACATTTTTAAAGAAAATGAGAGTTTGCCTATTGCAACTGTTAACACTAGGGCATAGAATACATTGATGAAAGTGTGAAAATACTGGTTAGCTCAGCCAAACATTTGTCATCTCAATATGGCTTTTTCTTCTGTTATATGCTTCTACCTTATGGAAGAATCAACAATTTTGCAAGGCAAATGAAATATAATGGGATAAAGAGCTGCTCTGCTAGCATGAACTGAGTAAGTCCATGTGTAGATTGTGTGTGTGTGTGGGGGGGACATTTTGGTACCTAAATAGTACCCACACCCAGCCCCACAACACAATGCTATAATTACAAGTCAATAAAATGATAATTTACAGTCTTTAACAGTGTTCCACAATGCTGATAATGTAAGCTAATGCCACACTCTGCCCAATGGCAAGACCAGCTCTGTGCTCAATTCCAGCACCAGATTTCTATAAAATTTGCAGCAATTCAGGACATGGCATTCTGATTGAGAGAAGCCACAAGCATTTTAATAATGATGCTGATGGAAATGAAAGGCAGCAGGGAAAGAGGAAGATCAAACACAGAATAGACTGACTCTGTGAAAGAAGCTATAGACTTGTATTTGTAAGAGCTGAGCAGGACTGTTGAAGACAGGACATTTTGGAAATCTCTCGTTCATAAGGGGGCCATGAGCTAAAGATGACTTGACAACATGTGACAAGAATACTCATTATTTCATCAAAACTGTACCTTGATTACATTGAGGTGGTTCAGATGTAAACAGCAGAACACAGCAGTGGTGTCGGATGGGGGTACCGAGGAGGGTGGCTCGCCTCGGGTGGCATATTTTGGGCTATGGTTATTCTTGGACTACAATTCCCAGAATCCCTAGTGGGAACGGGAGCCAACATCCACCAAGGGGTGGCAAATTTGGTTTATGCTCCTGGCAGCTGAAATCAACGCTACACTACTGGAACAGTTTGACTCAGCTTTGCAAACTACACCAATTGGAATTTGAACAGTAAATGACTAGAATCAGAAGGAAAGATTCATGACACAGCAAAAGAAGTATATAATTCTGTGGGTTTTCTTTGTTCACCAAACGCCAAAACATACAGTTTAGTCTTGTATTTAAATCACTCCATTATCTGGCAGTGGCCAAGTTGTTCTCTAAGGGCCTCTTTCTAGCACTGTATGAGGATAACGTTATGTATCCCTCGCTTATTAAAACATAGCTACGTTGCCCTCCATCAGAATTTCAAGGCAAGGTATAGTCAGTCAGAACATAAAATTCTGAGTCCAAAATAAAAACTCAAAATTTAGTATGAAATAAGCAATGGTAAATTAGAATCACGGTAATTTAAGATCTAAAAGCTTGAATGAATAGTTAGTTCAGTCACTTGAACTCACATGAAATTGGCATGATGGGTTGCAAGAAAAGGGCATTCTTTAAGGCTGTGCCATAGCTGCAAGCTTGTCTCCAGATAAGTTATTGCTTGCAACAGAGAGATCTTGAACAAAGCTGTCTCAGTAGATCTTAGTGGTCAGGCAGGCATATACAGGCACTTTATTCAATACTGAAGAGCTTAAAACTCATCACTACCAGACTGAATTTAGACCGGAGACATACTGGCAAACAGGGCAGTTCCTTTATACCCACTGCCATTAATACTGTACATAATGTTCTCATGTGTCAATTAAGCCAGTAACTTCTGTAGTAGCTGCAGCTTCTGTGTCATCCACACACAGTCACACAGAGCACACAGCAGGATGGGAACCTCTCTAGAAGGGGACTGACTTATACATAGGTGTCCAAACTTTTCGGGCCATGGGCTGGTCACATGGGTCAGGGAGCTGGTCACTATGGCCCAGGGGCCGGATCCGGCCTCCAACACCAATTCATTCAGCCTGCAAAGCCCTCGTCACTCCTGGAAGTGGAAGTAAAACACGCCCATACAGGCATGTTTTACTTCCGGTTCTAGGAGTGGTGAGGGTTTTGTGGGCTGGATGAATTGGCGTCAGGGGCCAGATGTGGCCCCGGAGCCATAGTTTGGGCACTCCTGTACTAGTACCTGAACTACTGTTACAGTAATACCTCAGATAACGCTAAGACTTGGTTCCACAAGTCTTGGTGTTACTCCGATGCATGTTAAAATCCTACGGGATGGATCGGATAACGTTAAAGCTCCATAGAGATACATTGTAACTGCACGGGCTTTAGCAGTTGTTATCCGATCCATCCCATAGGACCTAAACGTTATTCAATCCAATTCTCCCTCCTAGATTACTTAATGTTATGCGATTTTAGCGTTATCCGAGATAAACGTTATCTGAGGTATTACTGTATTAAGTTGCCCTTATCAAAGGAAGGATGGGTAAACTGATGGCTTTCTGAGCCATCGAGGTTGCTTGAGCCTCCAGGAACAAAAGTAATTACATCCAGCTACACACCTTTCCCAAACCTGAGGGAACTGCAGCCCCACCAAGGGACTGTCACTCTCCCAATGCATAGACCAAGGATTCTCAACCTATGGCTTGGGGGCCAGATGCGGCCCACAACACAATTTCATGTGCCCCCCCCCCGCCTCTGCCACACCCAGAAGTGCTATGTGTGACAGGCAGGGCAAAATCACAATCCAGTTGCGTGACCCAGCCCTTGGTTTGAAAACCCCTGGCCTAGACTAAGGAAGCATCAATCCTCAGAACTCACATCTTAAATTCTATTAATTATTAAAGAATTGTTATATTTATATTCTGTTGTTTTTTAGAACACAGTACATGGCTCTTTCTCCCTGCTTTGTCTTCATAACGACCCTGCAAGATAAGTCAAGATAAGCAACAGTGACCATAGTCACCAGAGTGTCATGGGTGAGTAGAGACTAGAACCTTGATTTCTCAAGACTCAGTGCAATACCCTACCAATAAATCAGACTAAATTTTCCATTTCAGTTGATTAGCATTCATCCAAAACACTCAGGTACCAGTTCAGCACTTGCACCACGTTGCCTAATTCTGATAACAAAGAGGTGGGGGAATCCTGGATGTCAGCAACATATTGACAGCACCCAACCCCTGAGGATCTTACCCAGTAGCCTCTCAGAGATATTTAAATACTACAGTAATAGCATCCTGTAGAACCATGTAGATTGGTTTCTAAGACAGAAATTGTTGTTTTCTGCACTCTGCAGAGGCAAATAGAGGAGAGATGACCACCTCACTCACCCCAACTGTGTTTTCATATATATAATATATATATTATATATATATAACTTTAGCAAAAATATACTGTAAATATCATTCTAATAAAGGGCAGGCATCTTTATTCCTACTTTTTAACCTCTTCACTTCAGAAGAGGAGATAAGGAATTAAAACTAGTTAAAGCTTAATAACTGAAATAAACATTTTTGTGACAACAAGCTCATAGGGAATGTAGTTCTCTCCGTGTGTGTGTGTGTGTGTGTGTGTGTGTGTGTGTGTGTGTGTGTGTGTGTGTGTGTGTGTGTGTGTGTGTGTGTGTGTGTGTGTGTGTGTGTGTGTGTGTGTGTGTACCTTCAATGGATAATGACTGATGGTAAAAGATTTTCTGTGTGATTTTCCAATGCCTGTAAAGGTTCCACATCTAGGCAAATGCTTTCTAAATCACATTTTAATATATTACTGTTTGCTTTTTCATGACTACTGAAACACAATCTGCCTGACACAAGCAGTTAAAATCAGTTTGTCTCTGGGCTCTTCTGTGGTTTTTTAAAGCCCCAACCCAATAAATTAAAAAAATGCAAGTAATTACAGCATGCAGCTATGAGCCCAATTAACAGTCTGCAATATGTCCTGCTTCTTTCATTCTCTTCCGACAACACCACAGGCAGCAGAAACTCTAATAATAAATAGGTGACTACTGCTTAACACTTAGCACAGTTTTAGCATTTCCTCTCACCCCTGGTGGCAATTTTTTTCTCCCTTGGCTATTAGCAGATAAGCCTGGCGGCAGAAGGTTGCTACCAAGAGGTACATCCAAGTACAGACAGAAAGTTTGGATTTTCTCCACTCACAATCCTTGGGGTTTTGTGAGGCAGATAGACATCATGGTTATGAATGGAGGGCAAATGGAACACCACAATAGAAAATCATCAAGAGGGGTTTATTTGTTTTTTGCCTTCTCCTACTTAGGCTATGCATAATATTGACTTCAGTCCTGAATGGTCCTTCTTTGAATCTCAACTCATCTATAAGGTACAAGTATACACTTGCCTTGATTCACTAACCTCAGAGATTTCTTCTGAGATTGCCAAGCTGTTTAATGAGAATAAGAATAAAGGTGAATAGCGAAATTTCCAGTATTTGCCTATTTAGGATGTGATTAAACATACAATTAGAATTTGGTGCCGCTCTGCCATGAATTCTTTTATTCTACATACATATGATACATTGCTTTAAAATATGAACGTGTAAAGTTTAATAGATACTTTAAATATTGATAACTATGCTAGAGGTAGGCAACTTATATCCTGTGGGCCAGATCCGGCCCATAACATTAAATAATCTGGCCCCTGCCCTAACTCCAGCAGCCACCACTGCCACTGGAATCAGCCGCGGACTTGTTTACGGCTGTCGTTTATAGCTGTTGTTTGAGCCAGCCATAAATGGGGGGGGGGCACCAGTCCTGCCCCCTCATCTGTCTGATAGAATGTGACCCAGTCCCCAACTTAAAAAGGTTGGTGACCCCTGATCTACACAGTTTATGTGCAAAAAATGAGGGAACAATCAAAAATACATAATTAGACAGATGCAAGGATATACATAAGATACAAGTGACAACTGAAATCACAATTTTACTACTTAGATTTTCACTTTGTATTTTGCATGTCAGACCTGACACAAATAACACAGCTATACAAAAAATATTTTTTTTTCCTGGCATGAGCTTTTGCAGTTGTTTTATACTAATTTTGGGCTGCTGATTACAAAATTTGATCTCAGATTTGTTCTATCACATCACATTTTTATGCTATTGGCCAACCCAATTGTCATTCCTGACTGCATGTTGGTGCGAGTCAGTTATAGAATTAGAGTGATAAAATTAGTGACTGGTCAACACAATTTTTCTGGCATGAACGATTCTGAGGTAATTTTGAGGTGCTGATTCCGAATCTGGCATCCGTTTTTTCCTAGCACATCAGGTTTTTGAGATCTCAAATATTGCAATATACCTACGAACAGCAAATTTATCACCATATTCGTCGAGCTAAACAGACATACGGACCTAATAAAATAACATCCAATATGCAATACTTTATTGAACAAACATATATAATTATGAACTGAAGCACAAAGTTGAGAGTGAAAGCATATTAACATGTAAGAATTGAAACCTTAAGATATGAAAATATGTACCAAAAGGTAAATTGACAATATCGACCTTCATCGCCATGAACGACCTTTTCTTGGATGCTCTGCGACGTTCAACGTGTGTAATGTCTCTCGTCAAGGACCAACAGTAATCTGCCATCATGTTGGTGTTCCATCGGCCTTGGTAACGTTCTTCCATTACTTTAATGTCTTGATGAAAACGTTCACCGTGCTCTTCGCTCACATCACCCAAGTTCTCTGGAAAGTTGGCCAAGTGACTATGTAAATAGTGAATATTGATGCTCATTCTACATCCAAGTTCTCTTGAGTTTCCAAGATATTGTCAATTTACCTTTTTGTACATATTTTATTAGGTTCATATGTCTCTTTAGCTCGACAAATATGATGATAAATTTGCTGTTCGTAGGTATATTGCAATATTTGAGATCTCAAAAACCTGATGTGCTAGAAAAAAACAGATGCCAGATTCGGAATCAGCACCTCAAAATTACCTTAGAATCGTTCATGCCAGAAAAATTGTGTTGACCAGTCACTAATTTTATCACTCTAATTCTATAACTGTCTCGCACCAACATGCAGTCAGGAATGACGATTGGGTTGGCCAATAGCATAAAAATGTGATGTGATGGAGCAAATCTGAGATCATATTTGTAATCAGCAGCCTGAAATTAGTATAAAACAACTGCAAAAGCTCATGCCAGGAAAAAAATTTTTTTGTATAGCTGTGTATGATGATAAATTTGCTGTTCATAGGTACAATAATACCTCAGATAACACTAAGACTTGGTTCCAGAAGTCTTGGTGTTATCCAATTTTTAGTGTTATCCGATCCATGTTAAAATCCTATGGGATGGATCGGATAACGTTAAAGCTCCATAGAGATACATTGTAACCGCACAGGCTTTAGCGGTTGTTATCCGATCCATCCCATAGGACCTTAACGTTATTCGATCCAATTCTCCTCCCCAGATTACTTAACGTTATGCGATTTTAGCATTATCCGATCCAATCATTATCTGGTGTTTCACTGAATTTATTTGCAAGAAAACTCAGAGAAACATGCTTTAGTTTAGCTTCATAATACTGTATAGGTAGAACTCTGGCATATAAGTTGTACTGTACGTCACTTAAAGAGCATAATGCGTTCCGCAGGATTGCTCTTTAAGCAAGTGTGCTCTTTAAGCAAAACACCATTGTAAGTGACCAATTGTGACTTCTGGCAGGGAGGATTGTGAACCCCGATTTATTTGTTAAATGAGTTTTTGGTTGGTTTTAGTTGTTAAGCGAAGCGACCATTTAGAGAAAATTCTGCTCTTTAAGCGAGTTATTCTCTAAGCGAGGCACTCTTTATGCAAGGTTTTACTGTACTTGTAAAATCTGACCTTCGTCTGATTAAATGCCTCAATTGATCTTCTAAATGTCTGAGAAATACCTGCCATCCTAAAACTTTTTTCTTACTTCAGTTTTCCAAGCATCAAACCAGCTTTTGCACTCTTGACTTGCCTTTGAGGTTTCTCTTCTACACTACAAACTCTATGGAAGGGGTCACCAACTTTTTAAGTCAGGGGCTGGGTCATGCTCCTTCAGACAGTTGAGGGGGGCTGGACTGGTGGTTCCCCTACCATTTACAGCTGCCGTAAATACATCCGCGGCTTCTGTAAATGAGTCCACAGCCAATTCTGGCGGCAGCAGCGGCTGGAGTGAGAGCCCAATTATTTGGTGCCAAGAACCAGGTGTGGCCCACAGGCCATAGGTTGCCTACTCCTGCTCTATTGTGTGGTGAGAAAACCTTAATTGGCTTGGAAGCTGGATTTCAGAAAGGTTTCAAAGACTGCATTCCAGAAATAATTTTGGTAAGGGCAGAGCCAGAGAAAACTGAGTAGGCACAGTTATAATTTTTAACCCCTTCATATTTTTCCACCAAAGTCATAAAGCACAGCTCAATGGCTATCTACTCAGAGTAAGTTCAATACATTTCAGTCAGTGCTCCACAACAGAGTGAGGTCTCATCTCTGTCCCAGTTCCTGCCAGACTAGCAGTTCGAAAGCAAAAAATTGCAAGTAGATAAATAGGTACCACTTCAGTGGGAAGGTAAACAGTGTTCCGTGTCTAGTCATGCCTGCCACATGACAATGAAGATGTCTGCAAATGCAGACAGCACTGGCTCTTTGGCTGTAAACAGAAAAGAACAGTTCCCTAGAGTCAGATACAACTGGCATTTGAACAAGGGAGACCATGTCAATTTTCAGTAAGTTCCAGTGCAGAGTAGTTAGCCAAAACCTGCTATTTCTAGCACTGCCGGAAAATATTTTGAATGTGGAGCGGTCAGCAGTTTGTGAAAAGGGTGCTTAAGGTAATCCAGAAGGGATGGAAAAGTTCCTCCCAGCCCAAGTTCAAGGTGATCAGACATCCTAGCTGAGCCTTAGAGGTGCAGGAACCTGTTGTGGAGCTTCAAAAAGTGTAAGACTGGGATACAAAGAAAGTTCTGCAAGTTTTATTTCACTAGCCCAGCAGCTGAGGAAAACAGGGTTTGAAGAATTAAGAGTGAACCAACTCTTCCTAACATTGACTGAGATAATCCATCTTCATTGACAACTACAGCCCTGTCAAGCAAACCTCAGGAATGTTCACTGCCCTTTTCAACACTACTAGTTAAAGAAGCAGACAAAGGTAAAGATGTTCCTGTGAACATTGGTGAAGTGAGCTGTAGCCATCAAAGTAGCAGACACTCACGAAAAATTTTACATTGTGGACCTAGATTTCACCATAATGCTGGAAGGAGCTCAATGGGCCAGAAAGAAGAACAGTAAGTCCTGAATGGATTATCACAGTCCTTAAGGGCTCTGGAGCTCACCTCAGTAGTATTGATCTGTTGAGAGTGAAATTGCCAAGGATTTAAGATTTCCAGTTTAATCATAGGACGAGTGTCCAAAAAGTCATTATGCTCTTGAAGCTTTGCTGGATATTGAATTTGAGTGATAGCGGGGAGAGAAATGGGTCCTAGTCCATTCAGGTCCCTCAGAACACTCTTCTGCTGGGATGCAAACTGATATGAATTGCCGCCATGACCAAGTGAGTCACTACTCATAGTCAAACATCTGTCAGCACAAATGATCCCCTTTCACAACAGAGCGAGAGGGTGGAAGTACAAAGACTCAACAGAGCACAGTGCTGTCTTGTGAGCAATTTCCATGCTTCTGTCAGATGTTACTCTCTTGCTGGACCAACAGGAATGCTGAGAATGTTGTTCTGATGGCTGATCAAATTAGGAGCAATAGAGCAAGTGAGTGAGCAAAAACTCCAGGAAATAAACGAGTGTTGAGAGAGCTGAGGACAGTCTGAAGGAGGCTAAATTCCATTGACCTGTAAAGAGGCTCTTTCATAGCCACTTGATAATGTAGAGGTTTCTGATGAAAAATCTCCAAGATGAATGAGTGCCAGTTGCAGGCAGATAAGGCTCCATAGGAATGGTCCAGATAAGTACAATAAAGGCTTCCAAGTGGGCTGAGCAAAGATTACCAGTTTTGGTTTACTACAGAAGCACTGGGCTCTTTGCCACTTGGCAGGATCATATAAATGCTACTTTATTAGAGAAACAAGAAACTTCCTGTGAGGCTTAGGTCTAAAACCAGACAGCTTGGTGCCAGATAAGGATTACAACTGAGACTCAGCCTGCCTTGAGATTACACTGGAATTTCTATTTCAATGTCTATTCCAGCTATAGAAACCAGAGCAAGAAGCTTCTTGAAGAAAGCGAAATGGTTGAAATCCTATTACTGTACTTAGCATAGCAAGTTCAACTAGGTTAGGTCCACTAAATCGGTAGGAATTTGGTGAGCCACCTCCTACACAAGTTCAATTGACTCAAAACTTCAGCCAGTGTTTATGCCATCGTACATCATCATAATGAATAACATTTAGGATTTCAAAGAAGGAAGGGACTTCCCTCTTCCCCAAACATTCATCCAGTCTTGATGATCTAGCCCAGGAGTGCCCAAACTTTTCGGGCTGCAGGCCAGTCATATGGTTCAGTGGGCTGGTCACATGGTTGCTCCCACCAGACATGGAAGTAAAATGCACCCATGCATGCACAGAACACTGTTGTAAATGCCCCCATAGCTGTCATAAATACGTTTACAACAACTTCAGGTGCATTTACAGCAGTGTTCTGCGCATACACGGGCACATTTTACTTCCGCTTTCAGGAGCGGTGAGGGCGGTGTGGGCTGAATGAATTGGCATTGGGGGCTGGATCCAGCCCACAGGCCGTAGTTTGGGCACCTTGATCTAGCCCCTCTACTTTAGTTAATTCTAAAAGCTATGTTATATATATTGTGTAAATGAGGCAAGAAGCATATGAGTGGTATGGGATTTGGAAATGTGAAGCCAAGTTTCAAATACCCATTCAATTATGGAGTCTTCTTCTGGCATTAAGAAGGCACCCTCTCCTTCTCAACCTGAGATGGCAAAATCATAAGCCCTAAATCTACTCTGAACTGAAACTACTTTATCTGAAAGTATATGGCACAGAAGAGTTTTAAAATAGAACTATGAAAAAATTGAATGATTTGTGCCCCTGATTACTTTCTCCCTGTTTTTCAGGTAGACCCTTCAACTAACAACTTAAAGGTGGGTGGGTGTGAGAGAGGGAGGGAGATAGGGAGAAAGGCAGAAGTTACGAGGAGAAATTTAAGGTAAAATATATATTTACTGGTACAATTAAGCTACTCACTAATTACTTTCTCCTGATGCTTTACCTAAAATCTGGTCCGAGCATATATGAGAAATTTGTATTTGGATTTGTATGCCGCTCTATTCGCCGAAGCGACTCAGAGCAGCTAACAACATATCACATATCACATATCAATAACATAACAATAAACTACAAATATTACAATCTGTTAGTTGGCTAGTAAGTAATGTGTATGTGGAGACATATGCAAGGGAAAGCATATACAGTAAAACCTTGGATAACGCTAAAACTTGGTTCCACAAGTCTTAGTGTTATCCAATTTTTAATGTTATCCAATGCATGCATCGGATAACATTAAAATCCTAAGGGATGCATTGGATGTTAAAACTCCACAGAGATACACTGTAACCGCCACAGGCTTTAGCAAATGTTATCCGATGCATCCCATAGGATTTTAACGTTATGCGATGCAAATTTTTCCCCAGATTGCTTAACGTTATGCAGTTTTAGCGTTATCTGATGCAAACGTTATCCGAGGTATTACTATACAGTTAAGTTTAGCCACCATCATTACACAGAGTAAAATACAGGTTCAAACAAAGGAATGTTGAGAAGAAACTCTAGAGCAGTGATGGTGAACTTATTGGAGACTGAGTGCCCAAACTGCAACCCCAAACCCACGTATTTATCACAGAGTGACAACACAACAACAAAGGAGGGAGGAAATGCTCCCATTGGACTGCTGGACATAGGGGCAGGGTGAACTCTGTGCTGGGAGGAGGAAGAAAGCACTCCCATTGGGCTGCTGAGCAGAAGGGCAAGACAAACTGTGCTGGGGTGACCACATGGGTGCCCACAGAGAGGGCTCCGAGTGCCACCTCTGGCACGCATGCCATAGATTTGCAACCACTGCTCTAGAGGCTCAGCTAAACAATTCTAAAATCCACCTCTAAAGTAATATTGCCTCCACTGATTTCCATAGGTGTTCTGTAAGAAATGAAATACTAAAAAGTTTTTATTCTGGCATTGAAATCACAGAAACTTGGTGGTAAGTATCTGGCCATTTTCAGCTTGCCTTCAGAGAAAACAAAAGATGTTTTGAGTCACATGGTGGAAAGTACCCAAGAGCTGTCATTTTAACAGTGCTGGCAGAGAGTCACAAGAAATGCAACATGTTGGCAAAATCAGAGAGGTTACAGCATACTTAATGCTTCTGAAAGACACAAGAGAGTATGTTAAGATAAACCTATTTCTGCAATGGTAATGTTTAAGTTCTTCCAAATGACCTTGCTAACAGGCAAGATGCTATCATCTCCCTGATTAAGTATATCAATAAAAAGAGTGAAACAAATAAGATATATGCAATAATGCTTTCATGATAGGCAGAAAGCCTCTCTGTTCATGGAAGGCAGATAGTCTAATAGTCTAACTCAGTGTTTCCCAATCTTTGGTTTTTGGACTTCAATTCCCAGATGCCTAAGTCAATTCCCCAAAGCAATGATCAGCCAATGTACTGACTTAGGCTTCTGGGAATTGAAACCCCCCCCCCTGGTGTGTCTGCTGCAAGTTGGAAACCACTGGTCTAACTTATGTCCTAGATCAAGCTATCAGTCTGGTATAGTGGGCAGAGTGATGGACTGGGACTTAGGAGCCTTGGGTTCAAATTCCCACTCAGCCATGGAAACTCACTAGATATCTAGATATCTCACATACTTGAAAATCTTGTTATAGATGTGATGTGACAGCACATTAGAAGCCTACGGTACTTACTACAACCCTCCATTACACATCTCATATTGTAGCAGCAGGTTCCTCACTTTATGTAGATTTTTGGACAGTACAAGAGTACAACTGGAGGTAATGTGAGAGAATGTAGTTAGCAGATGCAAAATATACCTACTGTAATCAGTGGGACAGAAGGCACAACTCAGGTAGACAGATTAGGTCTGACAAGCAAAGCAGGAGCAAAACTAAATATTTGCACTTAGGAATTTGAGATTCACCTTTGCATTGTGAGTGAAATGCAATGTACCAATTCATTTATTATTAGGATAAAGTAGTTTCTAAGATGTGCATTAAATGTGAAATTACCATCTTCTTTCCATAATAGACTGATATGCCAGACAGCATAACTTGGCACTACAGCTAACAGAAAGAAAACATTTAAGTACTTGTTCTTTTTATGAAGGGGACTGCGGTGGCACAAGTGGTTAAGATGCTGAGCTTGACAACTGGAAAGGTGGAGTTTGATTCCCAAGTACTACACGACAGAGTGAGCTCCCATCTCTGTCCCAGCTCCTGCCAACCTAGCAGTTCAAAAGCAAAACAATGAAAGTATATAAATAGGTACCACTTCAGTGGGAAGGCAAACAGCCTTCCGTGCACTCCGATGTTGAGGCATGCCATGGAAACGTCTGCAGATGCAGACAGCACTAGCGCTAGCTCTTTGGCTATAAACAGAGATGAGCAGTGAGCCCTAGAGTCAGATACGACTGGCTTTCGAAAAAGGACAACCTAACTTTTTATGAAACTGCTTCAGGATCTTTATGCACAGCCATCCAAACAAAATCTGTATAAACCTATGATTTTTACCACAGGTGAAACAATATAGACATTTAATGCTTAACTGCAGATAGCACTATAATGGAAAATTTGCATAACCACAAAGGATCAGAGATTAAAAGACTGCCGCGGGAAGGCACCTCTTTCTTGCCGCTTGAGGATTCAGGGATAAAGAACTCTTTGCACTATAGAACTGGTACTTCTGAAACAGCAGGAATAACTGGTTTTATGGTACACACTGAAATATAATTACCGGTAGCGTTCAGCTATTCTACTCAAACCTCAGTGGATCTTTTCCACAGAACACAGAAACCACCACAGTACAATTTCTCTCAGAAGAAATGTATAGAGAATACCATAAGTATCATGCGATTACAGCTAACAGAAAGAAAACATTTAAGTACTAATTGAGAGGTGAACCATAGATATGTGGAACTACTGAAAGTTCAGCAATACTTGTGGTAAACTACTTATACTTGCATGGCTTTAAATAAATAGGCTCCTGTGTAAATAACAACATTTGATAAGTGCTTTTTCTAAAAACAATAATGGAATGTATGAATATGCAATTTCTGTACTGGATTATTGCTGAGGATTATGCTAGTTGGAGTCTACATCCAAAAGGATAAGTATAGGTACAGAAGGTACACAGATCAGCTATATTGCTTTTTGTGTTTCATTTTGGAAGTTCAGAGAAGGAGGTCTTAAAACTCTTCTACCACTTTTGCCATGTGAACTATTAATATAGATACACACAACAATGCCTCAATGGTTAAGAAGCTCGCCTTGTTAGCTGGAAGGCTGGCAAGTCAGTTCGAGACCCGGGTATTGCATGACAGACTGAGCACCCAGTTCTGTCCCAGCTCTTGGGGACATGAAAGGAGCCTCATTTGGGCATTCCCTGATCAGTTTCTTCCGCAAAAATCCTTTCAATCCAGAATAATTTTTGACACAAAATCATCATCATCATCATTATGACATGTTATTTTTATTCTTTGACCATACTCTAAGATCATATCAAACATACAGTAGTTTGTACTAAGCACAATTAAGAGCCCAGATAACAAAAGCTTTCAAACAGCCAATTAAGATTTAGGGCTGCTTTTTTGTCCCCTGCCCCTGCCCCATCTAGCCAGCACTCAGTTTCATGAGACCACTTCTACCTTCATGGTATAGCAATCCCTTGAAGCAAGCAATGGTGGTAACTGGATTTTGCCCATACAGTACTTCATAGGTTCAGGTCTAATAGCAATTACACATTTATACCACCCCATACCCCTTAGAACACCCTCTAATGGCAAAACACTGCAGTTTGCAAAATAGCTTCAAACCATGGCTTGATATGTCACTCCATTTATAACCACAGCTTCTGAGCTGATACAAGCATTAAAAAAGAAACAGATTGATCTGATGGGTGGATCCAGTCAATGCTTTTCGGTGTCCAATGTGGCAAGAATAATGGGCACCTTCATGTCAAACAAACAACTAGTCTAAGCCCATCTTCTCTTACATACTGGAATGGTGGGATCCTGCCTTAGCATAAAAGCCCTGTTCACCATCTACTTGAACCACATGAGAGCAGATAAGAACTGTGAGAAGCTTTTATGGCTGATTCCCAATTGTTCTCCAGAACTGTGTTGGTGATCATCTGAAGCAGGACAAATATATTTTACCCACCCACCCTGATGTATAAATATTTCACTTCCCACTGTTTTCATTTTATCCAGTACATTTAACACGAAGGTGTGAAATATCAGCACAGCTTTGTTTCATATTGCTGTCAACTGTCACTGCCACCCATGCCTCAGAAAGAGACAGAGACAAGGGAGTACTATGAGCGCATACACAACACTTAGGAAGAAATGATTAATCATAGCATCTTTCACATCGTTCCACGTGTGGAGTGCCCCCTCCCACACTGACGTAAGCAAAAGGTTTTCTGAAGAATGACACATTTTGAACACAATCTGTCCTACTTATGAGTGGGAATATTTTCCTTTTGTGTATTTGGTTGGACAGTTTATTGAGCCAATTTATGACAAAAGTATAAGAAGGCATGAAGCAAATAAGTTCCTCTCTCCTTCTTTGCTATGTTCACACTTTTTCAAAAGTGCAACTGCAAACACAGAAGGATGGGGAGTGGAGAGGACAGCTAAAATTAAAGAAAGCATGTACCTTGTTTCTCACTGTTAAGATTGCCTGCCCTTCAAAACGTTTAGGCATGACTGGTTCTTGACACTGTTTGAAGGGCTATTATTGCCAGATCCTTCAGTGGCTAATTGGGCATGCCATGCCTACAGCATGGAATAGACTTAATTATGCCTTTGAACTGAATGAATTGAACCACAGAGTCAAAAGTGGTATCTGATAGAACAAATCTGAACTAAGCAAAGGGAATCAGTTTTGTGCATGAAGAATTGCCAGATCAGTTCAGTGTATCAATTTCCACAGCTCTGCATCCAGTTACAACTTAAACGTTGACAGGAAACTAAAGCATATTGAACCCAATCCAGCCAATGGGTGGGGTACAAAATCCATAATTTCCATTCAACAAGCAAAGAGGAAATCCAAACTGAAATAATGCTTGTATAGCAAATAATTTGGTATACAAATTTGCCTATGAGCGACTGTGGTTCAGAGGTATGATACAGAAATCAAGCCACTAAAAATCTAATCTTGAGAAAAATTGCTATCCCAAAACATATCTGGTTTCAAGCAAAATCCTATCATTAAAATATCCCATTTCTGATTGGGATAATTCCTGTATAAAATTAAGAGAACACAAAAAACAACAATACAATATCATACCCTGGGGAAAACATCTCATCAAAAGTTTTAAAGTTCCCTGTCTGAAGGAACTTACAATTTGTGTAAAAAGCAGAGAAAATCAGAAGGCATAGAAAGCAGAAGTGTAGCAATGGAGGGATGTGAACAAACATAGGTACATATTCTTACAATTTGTTTAGATTGAGAATGAAGAAAGGAGAAGGGAAGGGACAGGAAGCAAAAAGCTGACTGTGTTGATGACATCTGCACAGATTTAATTATCCTGACTGGACATAGGGGGAAATGTTTCACCAGGCATGTGCTTTTCTTATAGGTCCACAATTTGTAACAGGTTTTGAAATCAGGTTATGAACTGTTTCTGTGATTTCTTCTCGCACTTTAGTGAATGGACAGAGGAACCCAATGTGTTCCACACATAAACCAGGCAGAGGGAAAGTCTCGGCAATGGCAGGAAAATTGATGTGCTTTGCACATGGTTGTTCAGCTCCCATGCTGGATCATCTATACCATGACAGGCAAACAGAAGCGTAGCTTACCTTGCCGGGGCCCCGTATAAAAATTGTTTGGGGGCCCTTTAGATGTGGGGCGGAGCTAACGTCATGACATCATGACGTCATGGGGGAGCCAACGTCATGACGTCATGACGTCATGGGCGGGGCCAAAAATAAAAATAAAATAAATAAAAATAAAATAAATAAAATAGAATTAAAATGTAAAAAAAAAAAAAACACACACACACCTCAACCCACCCACCCACCCACCCACCCGAAACACAAAAACCTCACTTACCTTCATCCTGGGGCCTCTTCTTCCTCCGCCTCTGCTGTCACCGCCGCCGCGCCGCCGCTGCTGCCGATCGCTCCCTCGCCGCGCACGGCGAAGGCAAGGGGCAGTTGTGGAAGGCGAGCGGGCGAAGCGAGGCAGCCCCGAGGCCCTCCCCCCAGTTGCCGCGGGGGCTCCCTGGCAGGCTGCGCCAGCCCGGGCGGGGCTCTCCACCTCGACGCTGGGGTGGGAGTCCACCAGCTGCAGGACCAGCTCGCGCGCCCCATCCCTTCCAGCTAACAAGGCGAGCTTCTTAACCACTGAGCCACCGCAGTTCCTAATTGCAATGAAATTACCCCCCCCCGCTGTTTCTTTGTTTAACTCTATATCAAGTGGCGAAGACGCTGACTGGAAGGCGGGAGGTCAGCAGTTCGATTCCCGAGTACTGCAGGACGGAATGAGCCCCCGTCTCTGTCCCAGCTCCTGCCAACCTAGCAGTTCGGAAGGAAGGCATTGCAAGGAGATAAAATAGGGACCACTTTGGTGGGGAAGTAAACAGCGTCCCGTGCGCTCCGGTGTCTAAGTCATGCCTGCCACATGACCACGGAAACGTCTGCAGAAGCGGACAGCGCTGGCTTTTAGGCTTTGGAAGAGAGATGAGCACTGACCCCTAGAGTCGGATAGGACTGGCTTTCGAGCAAGAGAGACCTTTACCTTTACTGTATCAGCTCCCAGCCCTCGGGAGAAAATGGTGGTGGCGAGACGTCAATAGGAAGCGCCGCGCCTCTGTCGTCAGGTGAGCTCCAGGCGCGCGCGGCAGGTGAGTTCCAGGCGCGCTCCAGGTGACCTGCCGCCTGCTGCGGGACGGGGCGCGCCCGCGAGCTGGTCCTGCAGCTGGTGGACTCCCACCCCAGCGGCGACCGTGGAGAGCGCCGCCCGGGCTGGCGCAGGCAGGGAGCCCCCGCGGCGACCGGGGGGAGGGCCTCGGAGTCGGGGCTGCCTCGCTGCTTAAAAGCTGCGGCTCCGACTCCGACTCTCCGACTCCGGCTTTTTTAAAAAAATTGGAGCCAAAAATGGCTCCAATAAAGTGCGCATGCGCAGAAACTCAATCTGACACATGCGCAATGCATCAGATTGAGTTTCTGCGCATGCGCAGTAAATTTTTGCTCTTTTTTATTTTTAATTTTATTTTTTGCCGTTGGGGGCCCCCGTAGCCCGGGGGCCCCGTATAATTGATACGGCTGATACGGCGGTAGCTACGCCTCTGCAGGCAAACAAGTTGATTCCCACCGCAGGGTCATGCCTGTGATCTTTTGGCAGGCTTGGCAGAATACACTCATGAAGCATGCTTCTTAATATGCATATTGATTTATTTCTGTACAAATGCAAGTCATAAAGACAGAGGGAGTTACAGAGTTAGTGCTACTAACCAAGCACACGTGCCACTGCTGAGTCTCCTTCATGCTTTCAATGAAATATTTTGTCACCTTCAAGGGTTTATAACTTTTAAGGGTTATTTCACACAAAGTAGTAGTAGTGCATGGCTATCATCTTGGTATGCCACAGCTAAATGTATATATCACATTTATTGCTTTGTTTCTAGTTAAAACCAACACTGCTATGCTTTAGATTTCAAAATTCTCTGCTTGTAGGAAATGCACAAAGGCATAAACCAAGAGTCTTTGCTTCTCAACTTGCAAGCAGAGTCTGAAAGCAACATGCTTCTTTAGCTTTGGCAAGTTCTGTTTGGTAGACACTAGGGATGCCCAAACTTTTCAGACTGTGGGCCAGTCACATGGTTCAAAGGGCCCGTCACTCCGGCCCATGGGCCGGATCTGGCCCCTGACACCAATTCATCCAGCCCACAAAGCCCTCGTTGCTCCCGGAAACAGAAGTAAAACATGTCCGTATAGATGCGTTTTACTTCCTCTTCTGGGAGCAACGAGGGCTTTGCGGGCCAGATGAATTGGCATCAGGGCCCAGATCCAGACCATGGGGCGTAGTTTGGGCACTCCTGGTATACACCATGTTTAATGAAAACTATGGTTTGCAAAGTCACTTAAACATGTCAGAGAGTAAACAAAACAACAAAACAGACAAAAAAAGTTGTGTCACTTTAAAGACTAACTTCTGTATTTAAATGTGAGCTTTTGTGGATCAAGTCCGCTTCATCAGACATAAGTATTATTGTATATTGTAGTAGTTGTGTTTCTGTTGTTTTATTATTGTAATATATAGTTGGGGGACATGAAAGGAGCCCCCCCAAAGATTGCTATTTCAGCGACCAGGCATACCCTGGGCAACGATGTTCTATCACTGGCTAATACATTCAATATAAAGGGTCTTCCCATATAATGTTACTATATGCTGGTAGTGTGTCTGACATGAATAAATAAAAGAAATAAAGAACATATAGTTGTTGTTATCCTTGGTAGTATTAATAAGGAACTGTATTAATTTTAAAAGTATTAATTTTAAAAGTGAGTTCCAAAATGCAGACTGAAAACACAGGTCAGGGATAGAGGTTTCAAATTCTGCCCTGGTAGCCATTGGTTGGATTATCTCTCTCAAGGGTTGCTAGGTATTCAACAATTCCCCCTCCCTATCACCTTGTTTTGAAACTCAAGGTTTCCATTTGGCCAGAGAAAGAGGTTATACATAAACGTGGTAATCTATTCACTGTTATGTGCCTACAAGTTGAAACTGACTTAAAGCAACCTTAATGTAAGTAAGATATTTAAGGAATTCCACTTCCCTGATGAGTTTCCATGGTTGAGCAGGGATTCAAATTCTGGCCTCTTGGGTTCCAGTCAATTATTCTACCCACTACACCATGTTGGGTATCCAGTTTACTCACTAAGTGAAGCTACTTGAAGCAACACTGAACGTATTGCCTAGTCAAGAAAGCAGTTACATTTGATTTTTTGTAGTGTGTGTTGTTTTATTGATGCTTTTGCACAAATAATATGAGGAGGGTGAGAGTATAGTAACAATAAACACTACACTTGTTTCTGTAAAGGCTCATATACACATAAGTGCTTTCATGTTCATCGGTTTTAAAATGCAGTTCAAGAAGCAGAATAGAGTATGTATAAAAGCAATTATACAGGCCATATGTGACTACATAAGAAAAATTATGATTCGTACATGAACTGAAAGTCAAACATGAAGTTCTCATTATTTACTATAACTATAGTTCTCTGTTCCCTCAGCATTAGAAATTAAATGAATGACTAAACGAAGGCACTTTTTGGTCATATTTCCCAGTGCAGGGAGGTCTGCCTAGTGCCAACATTGCTTTCTTTTAGATGACAGATGAAACCCTTTTTCATCCTCTTAGACTTCTAAGGTATTGTCTGAAGTCTTGCTGGCTGCTGAAATTTGGTTCATTGGCAGCTGTACAGTGTTATTAAGAAGGATGATCTTAGTTATCAACAACTAGTGAACACTCATATTTCATACTACACAAATTATGCTACACTATCCAACATATGTATGTGGCTAGACAAATTAATGAATCGGTGTTCTCTCTTGGTCTCTTTCTATGCTAAGGACAGAAGACTGGACAAAAATATTTGCTGTAGGTTACTCAGCTGTGATACGTCTGGGGATTTAAGATGTGCTACATCTGGTGTCTGCTCAGGTTTTATGAGATAATTGCTCCCTAGCCCACCTAAAAACATGGCGTAACAGAGGGGTTTGCTTTCTAAATTTAAAAACATGGAACAGGCAGAAATTGAATCAGTCATGCCTCGGTGGCATAGTTTGGGGGGTGGGGTGGATATAAATAAGGAAGCAACAGCAGTGGTGCAATAAGAACAGGATTAATCTAAGTGCGATTAATTCAGTGTCAGATTAAAATGGATATTGCCAGCTGTATCAGATCCATTCTGTTGAATTATTTTTGCCTGTCACTTCTTGCCTTCCCCTTGCAAAAAGGGCCCTACATGGTGGATAAACCTTCAGGAGAGTTAATTGTCACATACATGGGTTTAATCACATTGTCCGCAGTGTTTGGGGGCCTTCCCTTCAGCGATCCATGACTAATTGTTGTGGTAATTTTTCAATCATTAACAGGAGCGCATATGCTGCCGACAAATCCCATGGCACTCACTAAAGCCCCACTGGCAAGTAGAGCACAAGCCTTCATAAAGCCCCCCTCCCCCCCCACTTCCAAGGCCATTACACTTCCATTAATAACTTATAAGGCATATAACCATTTTTTTTTCTTGAAAGTGGAGCTATCCTCCAGCTCAGGATCTATTGTTAATTTTCATCTTATTTCTGGTGCAAGCTGAGGTGGATGTTTGTGTGTTGTGTGTGTGTCTGTGTGTGTAGAAGCTAAGGCGAGAAGAAAATTAAAACTCCATCTGGGACAACCTAGTGAGGGCCTGTTCTGTATTCAGCTGGTTTCTCATTCATTTGCTGTGGAGCGCCTATGTTTCTGCAAGTGCCCTTTCTTTGAGCTTCAGCTGTATTAGAGATCTCCATGGTAACCACTGGTGCTCATCTGCTGCACCATACTGCAGTTTTCCTCAGCTCAATTCTCCAGCCTCCCCAGTGTCAGACAGGGCATGCTTATATGCACTGGTGGGACAAGGCCTTGCCTCAGGGAATCCCCCACTCCTTCTCTAATCACCTTATAATACCAATGAAAAGGATCACCGTTTTTTTTAATTTATAACCCTTTTTCTTTTAAATGTTCCCTTTTACATTATAAAATAAAATGCTTACGCAGCTTTTTTGCTGATTTGAAATTAATGGGAAAGCAAAATGCAAGAAGGAACTGCAGCAACAATAGCAGGGCTGATTAAAAGTTTGTCACTCTGCTGGGAGAGTTGAGGTAAATATATGTATAAAGCATGGTGCTGCCAGCTTCTACTGAACAGATTGCTCCTTTACCTCAGCTGTCAACACTATCGCCTGGGGAGCAAAAAGACCTGGGTTCCAGGCACCCTATGACTCCTCTTTGTAAATTAAATTTATTCAATGGCATGCAGACTAACCTGTGATATATGAGGTATACGGCACCCTCTACTGGTTCATATGCACTCGTGAGTGGAAAACCTCTTCCTTGTTCAGTTGGCAGATATACTAGTCTATACCTTCAAAATATATGCAATGGAGTGCTAGCAACTGCTACATGTTTAATGCATGCGCAGAAAGGGACAATGTAAAATCTGAGCTGTAACATTCCTAAGAAAATAAATTTGTAAACAACAAAAGAAATATTACATTTCTTATGATACACTTTAAGTTAGTAGAAACACTGTCCATCTTTTGGTCCAATCATGTTTTTTCCCCATTTCAATATATTTTAAGACAACAGAGTCACGTTGTCAAGTGGGTGGCATACAAATCCAATAATAATAATAATAATAATAATAATAATAATAATAATAATAATAATAATAATAATAATAATAATAATAATAATAATAATAATAATAATAATTTGCATAAACCTCTAACCATACCCACCAAAATCTTCTTTGCTTTTTCAATATAAGCAAAGCCCAATTATCAACAGTGTTATAATTTAGACTCGTATCCAACTCAACACTAGAGCCAGATAAACTTATATTTGTGTTAGATCCCATCTCACTCCTAATACTGTACAATGACTCAAGGCAACCTTTTCTTCAAAATACTGTGGGTTTTTTTTTTGTCAGTTCAATACATCCCTAGTTCAAACCAAACCTAGACGTGTTACATAACTGACTGAAATCTAATTGTCACTATGTGCTTGTGAAAGTGAAATTGCATAAGTATTGATAACAAATGGCTGCTCATTAACAGGAAGCTGTTTTTAGATCTGAATATGGAGGTACATTTCACAATCAAGTGCATACGTAAGAACACAACCAGCAGCTCGATAAGCAGTAATTTGCAAGCAAGACTTCTCTGATTTCTTTTATGCATACGTAAATAAGCAATTGGAGTGTGTTCATTTTATCTCATGTATAAACAGAATTTATATGGTTTCTGAGGCAAGAACTGTGTCTCAAAATTAAAAGTGCAAAACCCACAGGATCTACTTGAATCTGTACAGAAGTCTACAAAGTGTGGATCAAAATTCTCCAAAGAAAAAAGGATCAAATTATTCCAGAGTCTATACTTGCAACATTTATACAATGTATTCAAAGAAGGGCTGTGAAAACTTGCAATCTGAGCAAAAATTACAAAAACTGACTCAATAACTTGAAGGCAAATGCCGAGCTCAGCGGGGCTACCTGATTAAAAACTTGCACTATTAATATCCAGTGGCCTACAAATAAATTGGCAGCACTTTTAAAATCATAGACTGATTGCAGGTGTTTCCTCCCTCAAAACTATGTTAGTAAAATTTGTCAGCGAATCTTACTATCATATTTTCCCACTGAAACCCCATAGAAAGCAAGTATTTTGTTTGCTTGTAGTGTTTTCCTGGAGGCTTCCTAATGTTTTTAACATCAATGGTGGTCCACAATGAGAGACAGAAGAGGCAGCCATTTTAAATGGTGGTATTAATTCTGCTTTCTATCAAAGACAAAAACACTGCAAAATAGAGTTTCCACAAGAAAAAAACAGCAGCCACTCCAATTCTCTTTTGACAAAATAATTTTGTCTCATCCTAAAAAGCACAGACACTTCAATGAATAAAACAGCTGAGAAATAAATTTTTGGCAGTTCAGTACATCCCTTGTTCAAACCACATCTACCATATCGAGAAGTGTTACACCTATTTTCATCCTAATTTGAAATTTTATATTCTAATCTATATATAAAATAAATCATCATCATCGTTGTCAGCTGCAACTCGTATCTGAGAATGCAATTTTTCCTGAAGCAGGAAAAAATGCCATTGGCGTGAATTTGTTTAAGGTGGAGCCCAGCTTGCCATGAAGTGACCCACACACTATGATCACATAGTCATCTCCTGCGGCACATATGAAATGAGACATGCAGGATTTAACATGTGTATATACACATGTTATGTGTATATACACATACACACATATAATCTGTCAATACTTGATGCTGTATGGAAACATAAACAGCCACAATTCAGTTCAATAAATGTGGAACTAAGATCCTGATTATATACTGGGAAATGATTCCATGCATTGTAATGCACTGTAAAGCAAAATGCAAGCTTTTTTTCTCCAAATTAAGTGTTTATTCTGTATAATAAAGATGTTCTGTCACTTAAAACATTTTTCTCAATATGCAGCAAATAAACTCATTTGTGCATATCAAGAACTGGGGAAGGAAAGGGCAGAAAGAAAGAAAAATTCTATAGGCTCTCCAAGAAATGTTTTAGATTTGTTTGTAATTTGAGAAGCTTGAAAGCAGACAAATATCTGAAAAACAACCTTTTTAAAACAAATCAATGTAAATTTGATGGGGGAGGGGAGGAATACTTTTTACCTCAGCATGTCCTATTGTTAATGTTATCCTGATCTGAAATACTGTATCAACAAAGGAAGGATTAAAAGTAAGATGCAGATGTTTGCTTTGTTGAGAAGTCGGTTTCTATTCTAAAACACTGCTTGAATTTTTTCCAGAGGTTTGTGCAAGTTTTCAATTCCTCTTGCTAAATAGAAGAGGGAGGAGAGAAAATCCCATTCCTCTTATGGCTTCATAACAGGTTCTCTGAGGAAACAGATTAGTTATGACAAATCTGACACCTCTCGTTTCTGTTTTAAGTGACAAAGAGTATGCCGGGTTTTGTGACATTGTATGAACCCTCTTTAAATCATCACTGGAATTTATGTTCTCTCTAACTTCTGCTAGAAGTTATACACCCTAGTAGGTATGGGCATTAGAGAAGTGAAAAAGATAATTTCTTGACATCTATTATGGCCTTTCTGCCAGTGCACAAAGGCCAGTGGTGAGGATGAAATAAATTTAAAAAAGGGAGAATATTAGGATATTCTCCTCCTAATTTTAAAAGAATTTTCTTAAAGGCGTCAGTGTATAAACTGCACTTTAACTTCTGTATGTAAAAAGTTGGATGCCAGATCACCACTGAAGTGAATTCGGGGGGTGGGGGTGGGACGACCCTACATATATGTTATGAGGGAAGGATGCTTTCTAAAATATAAGACTTTTAAAAAAAAATACTGAGAACTGACAGATGACATGTGAAACACATTATATAGTATGTTAATGTATATGGATGTTTGTCTCCTTGTGGTAATTGGCATCATAGGGATAAAGACAGACATCAATCTCACTTTGCATCTGGGCAATTTAACTTTGTACCTGGGCAAACTTTTCAGAATTGATAGGACTAATACAGAGACTGATATTTGACCGGCATCCTCTGAACATTTAGCTACAAAGAGGCTGCGGCAGATATGAACTTTATATAAAAACAGCAGACACAATTGGTGTACGAATATTTTCAGATGGGACGAAGATGGAATACATCAAAAGAGCATAAAGCAGCTCAGCTACATACAGTTTCAGCAAAGTCAAGATGCCATGAACCATGTGTGATGAGGAATTGTAAACCCATTAGCTCTTACAGCAAAAGGAACAGATGGATTTTGATTAGGAACTAAATTTGAAAATTTGTTGAATTTACAAGTGAAACATTGAAGCAGCTTATAGCTTATGACAACCACCTTCCAGGGAGCATCAAGGATTCACTGTGTCTGAGACTCTCAGTCAAGATCAGCAGATAAGTGCCACTACCATTGCAGCTGTGTGAAAAATTATCAAATGCAATTTTTTCTCAACACTGACTCCAAAATTTCCCTCTTCTATACAATCAATAGAAGTACAGAAGCCTTATTCCATACTCCTCTCCATCCTAGAGAAAAAAGCAGGAACTTGTTCACATTTGTATGAAAAGAGTGGCCATAGTTTTCTTATTGACGATAATGGGGGTTTTAGGTTGGAAAAGTTAGAAGCCTCTAACTTACTCCAATACACTGACCGAATTATGTTCCTTAAAGAGATCAAAATTTCAGAATTCATCCATGTAGTGGTTAGAACAGTAAAACCCACTGCTTGTGGCTTTGGTTAAAGCTTTTCAACTTTAACAGGAGGTTAAGAAAAAGAAAAGCAAACAGCAGCATTTCTAAGATGTTCTTAAGGTCATTTTTAACAAAATTAAAATTAATATGGAAAGGATTAGACACCCTTGAAGGCTATCCACAATCCTTATTTCTTTATTAGTCAGCTATCATTCTTTATTAGTTAATAATTTATTCTTCCACCTTTTGCCTTCATTCTTTTTTTTTGCTATAAAAAAGACTACACTCTCAACCAGTCTATTCATCAAGTAATATACTCAGTTTCAGTCAGCATTCTATTCTAGTACTGGATCTGTAAGGAGACCAAGATCATCTATACTCTAGTATTTATGAGTGCTATATACAGATGTGAAAGCTGGACAATAAAGAAAGCTGTGATGGTGGAAAAATCCCAATTCATTTGAAATTTGGTGTTAGAGGAGAGCTTTGCAGATATCCTAGACTGCCAGAAAGAAAATAAGTGGGCCAAATCAAAGGCAAATCAAGCCCAAACTGTCTCCAGAGGCAAAAATGATGAAACTGAGACTGTCATATTTAAGGCACATCATGAAAAGGCAAACTCTATGGAAAAGACAATGATGCTGGGAAAGGTTGAAGGCAGCAGAAAAAAAGAAAGATAAAATTCAAGATCAACTGGATTCCTGAAGGAAGCTACAGGCTTTAGTTTATAAGAGCTGAGCAGGGCTGTTAAAGACACAACATTTTAGAGACAACTCATTCATACACTTGCCATAAGTTGAAGAAGACTTGACAACATGCTACAGCAGCATCAGGCCTGTATAAATTCTTTGTACAATAGCAAATGCTAGGAACTGGCCTAGGATGATATATCTCTGTTAATTCTGCTGGATTTGCTTTCAGTGCCAGTAGTGACAATATCATTCTGTATTGCTTTGAAATGCTGGGAGTGGTAGTATTCTGTTGTGCTTGTTGAAATCCATCTTAAATGTCAATTCCAGATTTCAATCTGCAGATAGATGTGCTGGCATCTAATTTAGAAACTTTGGCTCTTTTTCTATATTGGCGCATCAATACCATGTATTGGTGTAGACTTAACATATCCCATGTACTCTTTATTGTTCAGTTGAGTGTCCAGCCTATGAATGTGTCTGCTGTTTAGTCACATTAGAGCTCCATACTCTGCAGTACTATAACACTGTACACCAAAGCGTAGCTGTCATTGCATCCCATGTGATGCCACAGAGGGTTTGTAGTACAGTATATTGTTTCTCTTTTTTACTTTAGCCACTATGTTAATGAGATGTTGTTTATAGGAAAGGGTACAATCCATAGTGATACCTGATATTTTTGATTGAAATTATGTTGACCCTGAGAACAAAAGCAACAAACCTTGCCAAACAGATAAATGCTGAAGAGTGTCGCCCACAAAGATACTGGCTGGACTATCTGTAGGTCATTTAATAGACTTCAAAACAAAGTAGGAAGATCAAAGAAAAAGCAAGTAAAATGGGACTACTTGGATACAGGGTACACTTTCTGTGAATGTGGAAACATTCAATCAATGCAGCATTTATGTGCATGCTATTTATGACTTACCACATGTACAAAATAAGTTCTAGTAAATGGCAGATATAATGCTATTGAAGTACCCTGCATCCTAAAAATAGTCTAATTATTTTAACTTTTTCATTTACCTATGTTTCATATGTGTAAACTGTTTTAATTGTAGAAAAAACAAAGATTTATTCTCGATGATATAGAAATTACAGTCATTGACAGCACAAAACAGAATGGGCTAATGAAGTCTGCATTACTGTGCTATGAGTCATAGGAAGGATTCCCTCTTCATTTACTTGTTCTTTTGGAATAATTCATTAGCTAAACATTTTATGTGCCACAGTCATAGTCAAATTATGCCTCAGAAGCTTTCCTCCACTCCTTATCATTTATGTTTATAAAGTCTTTATTTCTTGCTTGCACTCAAACACATTCTGGAAAACAACATAGAGCCTTTGATTATAGCAATGAAAGAATACATGCTGCCACATGCTGCCACATGTGAAGACATTAGTGTCTTAGTAGTTGATTACTTGATGTCAAGAACCAGGGTTTACAATATGTATGTAACCACTACTGTATATCTATATTCAACCACTATGTTCATGGCTAGATGCCTCACATACAAACAAAAGTTCAATGAATCATTTGCTGTAAGTACAAGCATCAATTTTTAATATCACCTTTCACTATGTATATACAAATGGCGACAGCAGCAAAACAGTATTGCCACAGTTTGCAATAGGAACAATTCTCCGAACTAAAAAAAGAAGCACTTTATTAACAATGCAAAAATCTCAGTGGGGTGGACCTGGTGGATATCTCTCCTGAAGAAATCCCAATAAATAAATAAATAAATAAATAAATAAATAAATAAATAAATACATACATACATACATACATACATACATAGATAGTTTTTTCCTTACAAGAAGCAAAGCCTCATTTTGGACTGTCAAGCTAAGCATGTGCTAATTGCACTAACCTTCTGTGCTAAAGTTCATTGACAGTGTGCCATTTCATTTCACTGCAGAGGGGTGATGTTATATAATTGGATGCTCCTTGTAGTCAAAAATTATTTTGACATAAATAGCTAGTATACTGGTGAGAAACCTCAAACAGATAGCTAGATAAGTATAACTCATACAACTATCCTTTCATTCATTCATTCATTCATTCATTCATTCATTCATTCATTCATTCATTCATTCATTCATTCACTCACTCACTCACTCACTCACTCACTCATTCATTCAGTCCCTCAGGTTTTTGGTTATCTGCATGGAGACAGCTTATTTTAAGTAGAAAAGGGCAAGACTTAATTTTTAAATTGCATTTGATTCACATTTACTATTGCAGTAAAAATAAAAAATACGGCCCACAGTGGCTTGGGGGACTCTCTGTAAATATCCTTTTTATATTATACCTGTCATCATTCTTATCTAATCTATCATTTGCCTGAGATGTTCCTTTATTTTGGATGGTCTTCTAGTGAGGATATGTACGTGCAATCCCTTGCTGTGATACAGAGATATAATCAGCTGCAATTCTCCTAGTACAGGAGTAGGGATAGGGCTATGGTGGCTTAATGGTTAAGACACTGAACTTCATGACTGGACGGCCTGCAGTTCAGCAGTTCAAGAATGGAGTGCTGCATGACGAAGTAAACTCCTGTTGTCTGTCCCACCTCCTGTCAACCTAGCAGTCTGAAAGCAAGAAATTGCAAGTAGATAAATAGGTACGACTTTGACGGGAAAGGTAACAGTGCTCCGTATGCTTTGGTGTCTAGTCATGCTTGCCACATGACTACGGAAACATCAGCAGGCACTGTCTGCAGATAGCCCTGGCTCTTTGGCTGAAAACGGAGATGAGCACCATCACCTAGAGTCAGACACGACTGGCTTTCAAGCAAGGAAGACCTTTACCTTTACAGGAGTGGGGACTCTCAGCCCCTAGGGTCAAATATAGTCCTCTTGGCTTTCCCTGATTATTATGCTCTTTTTCCATGACATCAATATTTGGTGCTTTCCCAGATTTTTTGTTTGTTTCTTTCAATTATAAAATGTTAAAATGTCTCTGCCAAGGCAGTAGGTGCCTGTAGCTAAAATGTGCTCATACATGCAGAGTTGCAGATAGAATTTTGGACTAGGAACTAGGACTCCAAAAATCAGGTTTCTTCTTCTGCTGTATCTGAACTTGAATATTAGCAATCATCATGGTGATCAGCCATGATGACTGTCTTGAGAATATAATGCAGTGGCCTTCGATTTGCCTTCTGCATTGCAGCATGACCCCCATGCCACTGATCTAGTTCTGTGAGTCACTTTCTGGTCATGAGCCATTTTTGACATGTAAAGTCCTCATCAGCCCGGGGCCAGTATTGATGATGATGCTGTCCTTCATCAAGATGGATTCAAGTGGGATTGAATCTACTTGGGGACCATCACCCTTCCCTGTGGGCTTTGGCACCCAAGGCTGTTAGTCCTCAGGGTTGTCAGGTTAGTTAGCCACTGCCTGACACTTAATGTTGAGTTGCTAGCAGTATGGTCTACTCTATTACCATAGCAGGATAACCTGGACAGAGTTCCTAAAGACATTCATAAAATAGCAATATTCAGTACACGAAATCAAAATCTACCCAGTTAGTTGTTAAAAGTTAGCCTAAAAAGATGATCTTCACTTCTCACCAGTAGGCTAACTTCATGCAAGACAGTAATCCCAATATGTGAGAACAGCCCTAGAGAAGGTCCTCTCCTGTGTTCCCACCTGACGTGAAGGCAGTAGGATTGAAAAAAGGTCATTTCCTAAAGATTGTAATTGCTGATAAGTCTCAAATGAGGAGAGATGGTCCTTTAAATATTGTGACCTCAAGTTTTACATGGCTTTAGAGATCATAACCAACACTTTGAATAGCTTGGGAGGGAAATCAGTAACATAGAGGTGATATTGTTCCCTGTAACAGAACTCAGTCAGCAGCCTAGCTGCAGTATGAGGAAGTAAGCAGGAGTTTTCTTCTGCCTTTACTGTACATATCTCAAAATGCTAAGGCTGCAGAAAAGGGAGATGACTCTTCAATGATCAGACTAAACCAGGGGTGCCCAAACTTTTTTGGCCGCATGCCAGTCACGTGGCTCAGGGGGCTGGTCACTATGTCCTGGGGGCAGAATCTGGCCCCTGGGACCAATTCATCTGGCCCACAAAGCCCTCGTTGCTCTCAGAAGCGGAAGTAAAATGCCCCTATATGGGTGCATTTTACTTCTGCTTCCAGGAGCGACAAGGGCTTTGGTGGGCATCAGCAGGTTTGCAGCAGTTCACCAAAACCAGTAGCAGAAATTCTGGCTGCCCCTGCCCATCCAAGTTTTGAAATAAAGTAGTCCAAATTCAGGTGCAATGCAGGGCTTTCCCCCTAGCCACACCCACCATACCAGGCCCACAGTGTGATAGTAAAAATTTTTTTAGCTTACCACTGTTGGCATCGGTACCCTTGTGCTAGACTGAGAATATACTGCAGAAGAAGTAAAGGTAAACTCTGCCAACCGATGTGGAAACAATTCTCACCCCACCCCCAGAGAAAAATCTTAAGTATTTCAAGGGTAAGCATTAAATGCCAACTCTTCTGCTCTACTCAGACAAGCACAAAAAGAAAGAGAGAGAAATAACCTAGACCCTTTCTCTGGTGCTATTAAAAACATTAATTGTATCATTCTAAAAGCATTATACAGCAGTAACTTTTATGTTATTCACACAACTCAATTTAAAGGCTCCCTGTAACTTCATTGTAACCTAGACCCCAGTACTTACTGAGGCTTCTTACATAATCATCAGATTACATAACCTAATTGTGTCTGAAGTACTCAGAGAAAATGAGACATCACTTTAAAATTGGTTAATAATTCAGTGGTGCTATTTAGCTGGGAAAAAAACTTTTAAGCATCTGGAGCAGCTGACACTTTTTATTGACTTATTCATGGAAAATGGGTGAATGATAGCAATAAATGTTTGGACTTCACCCTTCACTTTGGGACAAAAGGGGCCAGCAAAAAGTCAGTATGTAAAACTGGTAATGCTGATATGCCACTAACTCAAATCTTACTTCAAAGAATAATCAAATAGCAAACAAATTAGAGGTGACAGAACAAAACCACTAAAGGTACAGTATCTTAATATATAAAAGTAACACACCATACCACAATTTGCAAACACATCATGATAAACAAATAAACCGCTTTTTTAAATATATATATATATAAAACCACTTCTTAATCATTATAGCCCAAGGGTGCCCAAACTTTTCGGCCCGGGGGCCGGATAACATTTTATCAGATGCTCCGAGGGCCGAACTATCTCTCCATGGTACATCAATCCACCCAGCCTTGCCGCCGCCGCCACCACCACTAACGCTTTTGCCGCCGGCTCCTCCTTTGCCGCCTTCGCGGTGTCCTTTAAAAGTGTCCTTTTAAAAAAATATGACAGATCCTAGAAACTCACATCCAGCTTGGTCACTGTGGCATCCAAGGAGCTGTTGTTGTGTTCCAAAGCTTCAGGTAGGTGGGATTTTAATTAGCAATGAAAAGTCATTAGCCTTAGAAAAGATCTGCTTCCTGACATGATGTCAGGAAGCAGATCTTTTATAAGGCTAGTGACTTTTCATTGCTAATTAAAACCCCACGTACCTGGAACTTTGGATTTTAATTAGCAATGAAAAGTCATTAGCCTTAGAAAAGATCTGCTTCCTGACATCATGTCAGGAAGCAGATCTTTTCTAAGGCTAATGACTTTTCATTGCCAATTAAAACCCCACCTACCTGAAACTTTGGAATTTAATTAGCAATGAAAAGTCATTAGCCTTAGAAAAGACCCGCTTCCTGACATCATGTCAGGAAGCAGATCTTTTATAAGGCTAATGACTTTTCATTGCCAATTAAAACCCCACCTACCTGAAACTTTGGAATTTAATTAGCAATGAAAAGTCATTAGCCTTAGAAAAGATCTGCTTCCTGACATCATGTCCTGCCTGGCTTGCTGCAGCCTCAGAGGGTGGGGGAACTTCAAAATTAGCGCGCATTGGGTCTCCCAATCAATTTAAAATCAGGAATTACACAATGCACAGCCATAATACTGTAAATCAATTTTGACTTCCAACTTATACCAATACTTGAATCAGTGTAAAATAAATCACTTCAGACCAGTGATGGTGAACCTTGGCACTCCAGGTGTTCTTGGACTTCAATTACCAGAAGCCTAAATCAGCACTTCTGGTTATCAGGACATCTGAGAATTGAAGTTCCATAACACCTGAACTACCAAGGTTTGCCATCACTGGTTTAGACTTTGTGCCCACTCCTGTTAATGTTTACCTGGGAAAGCCCAGATAAACTTGCAGCAGGAGGTGACATAGATTACAGCTGATTGGCAGAGGCAGCATTAACAGATCTGCTGCATCTCTCTACAGCTGCAGATCAGCTGACACCAGTTACTACCAATCAGTGGGAGCCCCTCTACTGCTATAGTGCATTGTTTTTTCAAAAAATATTTATTCAAAGTGTCATAGCACTAGGACTCTTCAAATAAACATTTTTTAAAAAAGAATTACTGGTGGGTGATTAGCTAGGAATAGCAGTTAGTCTTTAAAGTGCTACTGTGTATTTTATTTGTTTTGTTTTGTTTTCTGAGATAGCTAGGAATGGTCTCCCTTGATCAGCTGGAGTCTGTTTTCACTGATCAGTGGCTTTGATCTGCCCTGGTAGTGCAGACAGATTTCCAGCTGATGAAGGAGAACATAACCATTTGGTCCACAGCATCTCTGATGCCATCGTGACTGCCAATCGGCTTACCTGGGACATCTCTATACCGCCAGTCAGCTGATCAATGGGAAATCTCATGCCAGCAGCGGAGATGCCACTGATTAGCTGGGGACAGTTTGCCCCATCAACTGGAGCTACCTCTGCTGCCAGAGTAGAGTGCAGCCACTATAGACATACAGTGTATCTAAATAGCTTTACAGTACTGCATATATACATATGGGACTGCAGTGGCTCAAGTCACTAAGACGCTGACTGGGAGGCGGAAGGTCAGCAGTTCAATTCCCGAGTACTGCAGGACGGAATGAGCTCCCGTCTCTGTCCCAGCTCCTGCCAACCTAGCAGTTCAAAACCAAGAAATTGCAAGTAGATAAATAGGGACCAGTTCAGTGGGAAAGTAACAAGTGTTCTGTGGGCTGCAGTGTCTAGTCATGCTTGCCATAAGACCACAGAAATGCCTGCAGAAGCAGACAGCACTAGCTCTTTGGATTTGAAACAGATGAGCACTGACCCCTAGAGTCGGATACGACTGGCTTTCGAGGAAGAGAAACCTTTACCTTTATATATACATATAACCTAGCAGTTCAAAAGCAAGACATTGCAAGTAGATAAATAGGGACCAGTTCGGTGGGAAGGTAACAAGTGTTCTGTGGGCTGCAGTGTCTAGTCATGCCTGCCACATGACCATGGAAACGTCTGCAGAAGCAGACAGCGCTAGCTCTTTGGATTTGAAACAGAGATAAGCATTGACCCCTAGAGTCGGATACGACTGGCTTTCGAGCAAGGGAAACCTTTACCTTTACTATTGCAAGTAGATAAATAGGGACCAGTTCGGTGGGAAGGTAACAAGTGTTCTGTGGGCTGCAGTGTCTAGTCATGCCTGCCACATGACCATGGAAACGTCTGCAGAAGCAGACAGCGCTAGCTCTTTGGATTTGAAACAGAGATAAGCATTGACCCCTAGAGTCGGATACGACTGGCTTTCGAGCAAGGGAAACCTTTACCTTTATGATTGCAAGTAGATAAATAGGGACCAGTTCGGTGGGAAGGTAACAAGTGTTCTGTGGGCTGCAGTGTCTAGTCATGCCTGCCACATGACCACAGAAATGCCTGCAGAAGCAGACAGCACTAGCTCTTTGGATTTGAAACAGATGAGCACTGACCCCTAGAGTCGGATACGACTGGCTTTCGAGGAAGAGAAACCTTTACCTTTATATATACTTATAACCTAGCAGTTCAAAAGCAAGAGATTGCAAGTAGATAAATAGGGACCAGTTCGGTGGGAAGGTAACAAGTGTTCTGTGGGCTGCAGTGTCTAGTCATGCCTGCCACATGACCATGGAAACGTCTGCAGAAGCAGACAGCGCTAGCTCTTTGGATTTGAAACAGAGATGAGCACTGACCCCTAGAGTCGGATACGACTGGCTTTCGAGCAAGGGAAACCTTTACATTTACGATTGCAAGTAGATAAATAGGGACCAGTTCGGTGGGAAGGTAACAAGTGTTCTCTGGGCTGCAGTGTCTAGTCATGCCTGCCACATGACCATGGAAACGTCTGCAGAAGCAGACAGCGCTAGCTCTTTGGATTTGAAACAGAGATGAGCACTGACCCCTAGAGTCGGATACGACTGGCTTTCGAGCAAGGGAAACCTTTACTTTTACGATTGCAAGTAGATAAATAGGGACCAGTTCAGTGGGAAGGTAACAAGTGTTGTGTGGGCTGCAGTGTCTAGTCATGCCTGCCACATGACCATGGAAACGTCTGCAGAAGCAGACAGCACTAGCTCTTTGGATTTGAAACAGATGAGCACTGACCCCTAGAGTCAGATACGACTGGCTTTCGAGCAAGAGAAACCTTTACCAAATTTAATGCATTCTCCAGGGCCTTTTGTAGACTAACTCCTGTATTTAAATTTGAGCTTTTGTAGACTAACTCCTGTATTTAAATTTGAGCTGTACAGTATTTAAATTTGAGGTGGATTTGAGATCAAATCCACCACATCAGGCAGAAGAGCAAAGCTTCGTGGGTTGAATTTGTAAGAGCACATCAACTCCACAGGCACACAATGACAGGGCAAGCCTAAAGGTAAAGTAACGTCTCTTTTTGCAACTGATGAAAAATCCCAGGTTATTTAAACCTTTGCAATTGCAAAAGGTTGCAGAGCAAACTTCTTTGCACAAGCGAGCTGAAAAGCAACATTTGTTGCTTCTGACAGTAAGGGAACATCCCGGGGGGTCTTATTCAAACCTCCTACAAAGGGCTGCAAAACAAACTTCTTTTGCCCAGCCAATGGATGGGTGGATGCATTATTATGCATTGTGGCACCTGATAAGTTGTGAACTTTTTTTGCTTCTCTTCTGATATCTTAAGTTTGCAATACACGCCTGACAAAGAGATTTGAAGAACTCTAAACCTCGCTTCCCTCCCCCTCCCCCCTGCTCCTGGCTTTCTTTTTTAATTGCTTAAAATCAGGCATGCCCAAACGACTTACTTTTAGCTCCCACTGAAGTCCCTCTCTCCACTCTGGCGTATTGATTCAGCCATTCTAAAGTAGATCCGGCTGAACTCCTAGTACTAAGCAGGAGGAGGAAGGAACTAGGCAAATCACTCTTTCACTGACTTGTGATCCCTCCGCCCACAAAAAAAGTTCGCCCAAATTTTTTTTAAAAAAAATAAAATAAAATTATAAGAGTTCTTATACCATGTTGGGGGCCGGATGAAATGGCCTGGCGGGCCGGATCCGGCCCGCGGGCCGTAGTTTGGGCATGCCTGTTATAGCCTGATAATCTTTCCTACAAACAAAAAGAGATGGAATTTGGTAGCCTTTCCTTAATAAAGAAATGCAATAGCAGAAAGGATCACTACAGCAATATCCTTGGGTTGCACCCTAATGAAATGCATCTTGCTTACAAGCGAAAACATCAAGCACAGGGGGCAGGAAGGTTTTATAGCTGTGTTACAAATCTTGTATTTAACCTGACAGCTATCAGATTCCTTTCAAAGGTCTATCTAGCTTTCTATGTTAGAATCTTCCAGTCTGTCAGCTTTTTCTAAGCAGGCAGTATTATGACCTGAAGACATTAGAGCTAGTTTTACTGCCCCATACAGCTTTAGTGGGGAATAGTTTTATTCCCCCTATTATTTCAGTAACTTACTGAATAGTTCTGTGAATGGGGTACCTGGCTTCTTCTTCCATGTCTAGGCCAGACATGAAACTGCCAAAATGAAGACACCTTTTGGTGGGTTCGTTCTGCAGTTCCCTCTGCCTAGTGTGAGAAAGATTAGCTGGCAATGCAAGGTTGCCGTTACCAGGATCCGCCCGACTGTGGTTCAAAAATACCACAATCTTTGAGGATGCTCTTTCTGTGTACCCCAGGGTACCTAGCTGAAGAGTCAGAAGTTTGATTCCCAGGTGTGTTTTCCAAGAGAAAATACAGCCTGTGTCTTTAGGTTATGAATTACTACAAACAAATTACAGCCTAATAATGGTGTGGACAGTTGGGTGTCACTTCTATAGGGCAAGCATCCCTTCATCTAATCCAATGTTTCCCAATCTTTGTGTTTTGGACTTCAATTCCCCAAACACTGATCAACCAATGTACTAACAAGCTTCTGGGGATTAAAGTTTAGCAGTGTTCCGTGGAACACAGTTTGGGAAACATTGATTTTTAATCATTGGAAGTACAGTCTTTGTTTTTGCCATCATCATCATCATCATCATCATCATCATCATCATTTCGTGTTCGAAATTATTCTGGGTTGAAAGGATTTTTGCTGGATAAACTCCATTTAGAGGACGCCCAATGAGGCTCCTTTCATGTCCCCAAGAATAGTATCTTGCAGGTAAAGTAACCTATTGAGAGGATGGTCTTTCTTTGCCACAGTGCAACAACACAGTTCAATCCTATCTACTATATAGCTACCTTCTGATCCCCCAAACTGGAGTTCAGTTCCACATAACATCTTCCTGGGTCTGGACTTAAAATAGCCTCTTATCTGTTGCTAACAAAAGCACCAATCCAGTTCTGCATCCATTAGAGCAGACCTCAAAAAGTAAAATATAGACTCAAGTGTGGCATCTTCTTGACCACCGGCAGGCCGTGTGAAAGAATATTGCTTATTTCCTCTTTCTCCCTTTGCCTAAAAAACAAATACGTAATACACGTATAAACATCCTTTCTCTGGCATCTGTTCCTGGCAGATAGGATTAACTCAAAGGGAAGTTCTCACACTGGCATGAGGCAAAAACAGAATAACAGGATACGTCTTTTGGATGTAAACACTACGTAATCAGAATGCTTGGGTAAGCTTTTGTATTCCTATATAGAAGGGGTTTTGGGGGAGAATAAAGTCAGAACGCTTGCATGAAGATCTTGGTGTCCTGTCCTTCTTCCCACATTTTGGTGACCCCGACGTGATTCGCGATAGAGAAGCGATCAGCCCTACGACCCTCGACTAGGAACAGTCTGTGCACACAGGTCAGCCTCCCTTCAGGTCAGTATGGGCTCCTATGCATCCCAAGAGGTAAAGGAACATGCAAAGGAATTAGCAAAAGTGACAGGGACAGGGGGTGGAGAACCAGTAGGAGTGCAGGAGGCTTATGATCTTCTGCTGGAGATAGCGTCTTCTTGCCCCTGGTTTCCTCTTCATGGGACTTTAAGGATTGAGACATGGCAGAAAGTAGCCAAAGAGTTACAACAAGAACCTCGTGCAGCCATTGGCCATATTCTGACCTGCACGAAGATCTTAAAAGCTCTCAGCAAGCTTACCATACCCGATAATGTTCTGTTCCAAGCTGTTGCTACGGCCGACATGGACACAGAACTCAAGAAAGGGCCATCATACAAATTGATTCCTCCCTCTGCCCCACCACCTAATGCTCCTCTGGGGGCCCCGCCAGCGCCGCCACCAATTCACCCCACGCCTCCTCCTAAGGGAGGTGTGGTGGAAGATAGTTTACGCCGTGCCTGGATGGCTGGTGACATCAACATGACTGAGGAATGGGGTGGTGGTGTACCGAGTCTGTTTCCCTTAACACGCACGGAGACTGACCAATTTGATGGGCATGGAAACCCTATTGTAAATCTGGAGTATAAACCCCTTCCTTTCTCTGTCCTCCATGAATGCAATAAATCAGCACGGGAGGACGGCGTCCAAAGTTCCTATTTCCAAGGATTACTCGAAGGGTTAATGCAGGCCTATACTATGCTGCCCTTAGATTGGAAAAACCTTTTCCGCATGGTCCTAACACCCGCCCAATACGTTGTGTTTGACAGCGAATTCCGGCAAGCTGCCCTTCGGGGCCAGACTGCCCAAATCACAGCTGAACAAGTATATGGCTCTGGTCAATTCTCTGATGCTAGGGCACAAATGGAGCTTACAGATGACCACCTAAGGGCAACAGGCGTGTGTATTACACGCGCATTAAAGAGGGTCCCTGGTAGGTCAGCCTCTGGCAAATCTTTCACGGCAGTGAAACAAGGAGCTAATGAGCCATACACTGCCTTCGTGGATAAATTGAAACAAGCTATAGGTAGGCAGTTGGATAATCCAGAAGCACAGGAGGAGTTGCTACTGAAGTTGGCATATGAGAACGCCAGCACAGATTGTAGAAAGGCACTGGTTGGGATTATTAGTAGAGAAGGCTATACCTTAGCAGACATGTTACGCGCATGTGCTGATGTGGGTAGCAAGACACATGAAATGGCACTGCTGGCCGCTGCCCTTCACACAGGAATGGCCAAGAAAGGCAACTGCTTTAATTGTAACAAGCCTGGCCACTTTAAGTCTGAATGCCAGGCACCAGGCGGCAGAGCCTATAAGGGCTCTAATGGCCAACAGAAAAAGCCCTCAAAGAAGTGCCCACGTTGCCAGAAAGGCTATCATTGGGCCAATCAGTGCCGTTCCAACCCCCCCTCTGGATCTCAGTCAGGAAATCCCACTGGGTCCCGGTCGGGAAATCCCTCTGGATCTCAGTCGGGAAACTAGGAAGGGGGGTATGGTCCGACCCCCACAACCAACGGGATCCACCTGACATGTCCATTCCATTGGCTGTGTATCTGCATGCTACACAAGAAGTCTCACAAATCACACCACATGAGGCTGTCTATGTGTCAGCCTTACCTAAAATTCCTGTCAAAGAAAGAACATCAGGTATTATAGTGCCCTCTTTGACTGCACAAAAGCAGAAGGTCAAGGTGCCCATAGGCATTGCACACCTTGAGCCTGGCATACCATTGACTTTGGAGTACCAAGCTGATAAGCCATGCAAGATAACCCCTGAACAGTCTTATTGTCAGGTTTTGTTCATTACTCGTATAGCGGAAAAGAAGCCTACCCGCACCTTCCGGGTGGAGAACAAGGTCCTCACTGGGTTGCTGGACTCGGGTGCGGACATTTCTTTAATTCAAGCGCAGGATTGGGACCCGAGCTGGCCAAAGGTACCTGCTCCACCAGTATACGGGGTAGGTGGCATCACCCTGGCGGAGGTAAGTGCACGAAGTCTCCGGGTCTTCCACCCGGATTCAGGTAAATTGCTTGGTTCCATACAACCCACTGTTATTGATATTGGTGTGAATCTGTGGGGTCGGGACATCTTGCAGCAAGTAGGGACCACCATCCTTTGTGATGAGTGAGGTTGAGAAACCCCGTGCCATCGCACTCTCCTGGCTGACGGAGACACCTATTTGGGTGGAGCAATGGCCAATGACCAAAGAGAAGTTAGATGCCCTTGAAGAGATAATTGCAGTACAATTGCAACAAGGTCATTTAGAACCCTCTGTTAGTCCGTATAATACACCTGTATTTGTAATTAAGAAGAAGTCAGGCAAATGGCGCATGCTCCATGATCTTAGAGAAATTAATAAATTAATTCTTCCTATGGGTTCTTTGCAGGGCGGTTTGCCGAACCCTAATCTGATGCCCCATGATTGGGAACTGGCTGTAATTGATCTTAAGGACTGTTTTTATACCATCCCATTGCAAGAACAGGATAAGAAGTACTTTGCTTTCACCGTCCCTCAGTTAAATAACACCAGACCGACCCGTCGTCTGCAGTGGGCCGTCTTGCCACAAGGCATGGTCAACAGTCCTAGTATGTGCCAGATTTTTGTCGACCAGGCACTGCAGCCATATCGTACAGCCCACCCCGAGTGTCAGTTATGGCATTATGTAGACGACATAGCCATATTTAGTAAAAAACTGCCTCAGAATTGGCATAAGGAGCTTACTGCTGCCTTAAAAAAAATTGGGTTAGTTATCGCCCCTGAGAAAGTGCAACTGCAAGACCCATATCTGTACTTGGGCATGAAAGTTACAAGTAGTTACGCTGCCCCGATACGGCCCTCCTTAAGCCTTCCCACCTCTAGTACCTATGTACAGCTGCAACAATATCTTGGGCATCTTAATTGGCTACGCCCGTATTATCGGCTCACTACTGATGAGCTGTCCCCTCTGTTTGCCGCCTTAAAGCGTGGCCGATCCCCTCAGGATACCATCATTTTAGAGCCGGAAGAGCTAAAGGTGGTTGAGCTGGTGAATATAGTTATGCAGCAACGGTGGGTGGATCGTTGTGCACCAGACCTGCCCTTTCGGGTAGCCATCTGGAGGAAAGATACCTTATGTTGTGGAATCATTTATCAGGAGGCGCCCCAGGTCTTAATTGTTGAGTGGCTGTATATGAGCCATGCAGGTCAGACCACCCTTACGCGTTACCCTGTTATGATTGCCCGCCTCATTTTTCGTGGCCGCTCCCGTTGTCGAGCCCTTTGTGGTATGGAACCCCTTTCTATTGTTGTACCCATGGCCAAAGAACCGTGGGCCATGGTTGAGCAACAAGACCCTACGGTTCAGGCAGCCCTTGCGGGATATCTTGGGGAAATAAGGTATCATCTCCCCAAGGATCAGAGGATCCAAGCTCAGAGTTTGCTGCCATATAAGTATGAGACCATTTTTGCTTCTCAGCCTCTGGATGCCTTAACAGTGTTCACTGATGGCAGTCCGACTCGAGGGGTCATTGCTTGGCAAGATCGTGATGGGGGCTGGCAGAGCAAGTATACTGAGATACAAACCACCACACAGCGCGCCGAACTGGCTGCTGTCGTCCTTGCTTTTGCCACCTTCCCTGATCGGCGCCTTAATCTCATTGTAGATAGTTTGTATGTTGTTAATTTGTTGTCTCAGATTGACTTTTCCTACATTTCCCCACATGCCACGCGTGAGATCTTGCATCTCCTGCAGGAATTGCAGGGTCTTCTTCAGGCCCGCACGTCCCTTGTCTATGTTGCCCACATCCGAAGTCACCAGAATCTCCCTGGTGCACTCACGGCAGGAAATGAGTATGCCGATTCCCTGCTTCAGCCTATGCAGATGTATACAGCTGTGGAAAGTCATCAAGTGCATCATCAAAATGCACAGGCTTTGGTTAAAGAGTTTGGCCTGTCCCTCTCGGAGGCCCGTGCCATAGTTACCCAGTGTTCTCACTGTAGTTCAACTATGAATCATCCCAGGGAAGGGGTTAATCCACGTGGGCTACAGGCTAACGCCTTGTGGCAGATGGATGTCACCCAGTTCCCTCCCTTCTCACCTTGGAAGTATCTTCATGTCTGCGTCGATACGTTCTCTGGGTTTGTTCATGCCACCCCACAGAGAGGGGAAAAGGCAAAGCATGTGGTTTCCCATTTGACGCGAGCTATCTCTGTCATGGGGAAGCCTGCAGCTCTCAAAACGGACAATGGTCCTGCCTATTGCTCTGAGCAGTTCGCTCTCTTCTGCAAGCGGTGGGACATCCGTCATACATTTGGCATTCCATACAATTCCACGGGTCAAGCCATCGTGGAACGCACAAACCGTACCGTGAAAACAACTCTCTCACATTTAAAAGAAAAGGGGGACTACGCCCCCCAGGGGCCGAACACACTCACTGACCATGAAGCGTGTTGTGCTTCTGCTCTTTTCACCATCAACTACCTCAATTTAACTTATTTTTCTTCGCCTCCAGGTCTTCGCACCCGTGCTCAGCAGCATTTTGGCAGTACTGCTCCCCCACCGGAAAGGCCCTTGGTCTTGTATCGGAAGTTACCCGATTTGCAGTGGCGGGGTCCATGCCCTCTTCTGGTCTGGGGCCGCGGCTTTGCTGCTATATCTGAACCTTCTGGCCCAGTGTGGGTTCCTGCAAGGTGCGTCCGGCCTTACCATGGCATGGCATCAAGGTCTGAGCGACCCGATTCCGCAGTTCAACCAGACTCTACACCTCACAGCACCAACAGCAGTGACCAAGGACCGGAAGCGGGCGATGTCTCCAGCGAACAAGGTGACTTGGGGGGCAGTGAAGAACCTGAGCCGGGATGCGCAGAATCTGCTGGAGAGCCAGAAGACTGAACCAACACCGGAAGCTTTCTTTGCTGCTATCATTGCTTGCATTAACATGAACTCTATGATTATATTGTGTCTTTGTCTTTTATGTAGCCCTACTTTGGGGCAAGCTAAGTCACTTCATGACCGAATGCAATTTAACCTTTGGGCCCGCTTAGCTCATGAAGTAAATGTCTCCACTTTCTGTATGGATCAGGCTCCGGATTTGCATGGCCTTCTGAGTACCTGCCTGGTGCCTGTCTGCAAATCCCCAGATCTGATCCACTATGAAAGTAGTCTTGTTGATTTTTTCACTGCTTCTGAAATGAGGTATGCTAAGATGCCCTCCTGGGGCCGGATTAGCAAGACCTTGGATCAGGGAGCCATCTCCCTTTATACGCCCAATGTAGTCAATGCTGTGAATAACACTTGTGCCTTAATAGTCAATGGGGGCTTGGTGGATTTAATAGTCAAAAAGGGGCTTGGTGGATTTTGGTACCCCTAAGTGGCAATGCTCTTCCTATGAGAAAGTCTCATTCAACTATGCCCATATTCGCTTGCCAAACGGCTGGTTTTTTACCTGTGTCTGTTGTTTCATGCAATGTCTTCCCTCTTTGTGCCAAGTGTGTCAACATGCAACTAATCAGGCTACATACAAAAGCGTTCGTGCTAAAGAGCGGCGCATATATTATAAATATCAGGCATTAAAAGGAAAAGGGGGAGGTGTGGCATCTTCTTGACCACCGGCAGGCCGTGTGAAAGAATATTGCTTATTTCCCCTTTCTCCCTTTGCCTAAAAAACAAATACGTAATACACGTATAAACATCCTTTCTCTGGCATCTGTTCCTGGCAGATAGGATTAACTCAAAGGGAAGTTCTCACACTGGCATGAGGCAAAAACAGAATAACAGGATACGTCTTTTGGATGTAAACACTACGTAATCAGAATGCTTGGGTAAGCTTTTGTATTCCTATATAGAAGGGGTTTTGGGGGAGAATAAAGTCAGAACGCTTGCATGAAGATCTTGGTGTCCTGTCCTTCTTCCCACACTCAAGAAAAGTTGTCACTGGAAGTAGGGGTGTGGTTTTTTTTAATTTCTAAACTACAAATAGTTTCATAATTCTCCATTCAGCTCTATATGCTTTGCAGACAACTGATAAACAGCTCTAAATGTCATGCACCTGAGAGAAAAACCTAAATTGGAAGGTTTTAAGGCAGGGGTTCCCAAAATTTTGAGGCAAGGCCAGTCATGTGGTTCCTCCCACCAGAAGCAGAAGTAAAACGTGCCCGCACATGCACAAAGCACTGCCGTAAATTCACCCGTGGCTGAATACATGGGCACATCTTGGTTAGCAAAAGCACCAAAGCCTAACAATTCAGATGTTTGTAAAGTGCTTGTAATGCAAAGCAAAGCAATCACACTTCTATACTGCCTCATAGCGCTTAGTGCACTCTGTGGGTGGTTCACAAGTTAATCAGCATTTTACCCCCACCATGTTGGTTATTCATTTTACCAACCTTGAAAGGATGGATGAGTCAACCTTGATCCCTGGTTGGGATTGAACCCACAACCTTTTGGTTGCAGTACAGCAGTTTAACCACTGTGCCACCAGGGCTCCAAGTAGAAGAGCCAGAATGAAAAGTCCAGAAAATAATTTTTAAAAATCCCTACCTGAAAGTTCTCATTCTATCCACTATATGGGTGTGACAAAACTGTAATTAATGCATGAGAGGCATAATCCAAGGCTGTAATGTGGTAGAATTAAGAGTTTTCTTTTCTCTTCCACAGGAAACTTATGTTGCCAGACACTGCTACTGGGTCTACACCCCCATCTTGCAAATTGTTGCTTCAGCGTCTCAAAAGACTGCCTGCAGGATTTCTTACTTTTTTCTTAAATGTCTTGCAAGTTGCTCTTTTAGAGCCTCATCCATTCTAGATAAGACCACTGATGCTGTATCCGACTCCTGGTTTGCACACTCCTGCTGTAGATCAACTACTCTGGATCCACCATATCTGACTCTTTTAACTGTTGCTCACTAGTCTTATCTATTCTAGCCATAACCTATGAAAGCTTCTTTTTCACAAGCTGACTTCTCATACAATAGCTCCAGCTAATAGGAACAATTGTCCTAAGAAAGCTATGCTATGATTAGTTTATCACCTAGTTGTTTTAGATAAGATGGCAGACTACAGCTAGATTTAAATTGATTAACATTAATAAGTAGATTTTAAACCAAGAAAAAACTTCGATGTCCACACTCTTATTCTTTTTAGAATCTATGCCAGGTTTCAAGCATCTAAGTATCACAGCCTCAAAAATGTTAAGGCTTAAGCTTATCTCTATAGATTTCTGATCACTGAGATGACATAACAGTAGACTAAGTCGCTTGTAAGCTAGACAGAAACACACTTCATGGGCTGAATGCAATGTGTGGGCTGCAACTTCCATATCTCTCTTATAAGAAATGTTAACTTCTGAAGGCATTTGCCTGCTATCGTCTTAAAATTCATCCGTCATTGCCTGGAAACTAGCATATATTCCTTCCAGTTTAAAAGAAATGATCTACACTCTATATTAATTACTAGGCATGGACATTTTCCTTATTTAAATTCCAAATGCAAGAAGGCCCTTGTGTTTTTCACTGAAAAAGCCAGTCTTATGCCAAACTGTCAACTTGCCCACTCACTACACAAGCTAACGTGAAAGTTGTGCAACATAACAATCTCAGCAGGAATTAAAGAGCTATAAGAGTACGTCAACTTTCAGAACTCTGTCCTTCATTTTAAACAAACACCATCTTCTCAAAAACAGATGTAATTGAATTGTCATACAATAAGGCAATATTTGTTCATCCTATGCAAACACACACAGATTGTGAGCAAGGCTATATTAATCCTTTTAAAGAATACCAAACTGCAGCATACATAATGGATGTGTCAGAAATGATAAAACCAGAGAAGCCAACATTTCCAAAATATGGGCTTCTTTTAAGACAAACAACATCTCAGAAATGTGGCCATGGAAAAAAATGCAGCAGCAAATTAAGCCAGTTATAAGGAAAAAGAGGTAACAAATGATGCATATGTTTTGAACACATTGTATGTGGGTGTAGTGATGAGCAACAGCTAGTGGGAGAGCATAAACATTCAGTTTCCACAGCTATTCACTAACCACACAGTGAGTGATGGAGGTGGGCAGAAGATAAATGGATAAAGAATAATTGCTGGTAAAAAGGGGGGATTAGATTGGAGAGTTGATCAATTTTATCTCTATGAACACACTTGAAGACAAGCTGGGGAGGAGAAGCACACTTAGTCTGGAAGCAAATGATCCCTTGGTATTTTTATTATTTCACTGGAATAACAGAAAAGGTATGAAGATAGAAAAACATGAATACAGGAGCCTGCCTAACACTGTTTGAGCCACTGTCTGCTTTTACTGTTAGCAGATTTCCAATGTCACTGGCAGAGAGGCATTTTCCAGCTCTGTTATAGAAACTTCTTTAGCCAGAGATGTCAGAGGCTGCCTTTGGAAACTTTCTCATGCAACTCATAGACCAGAATACTGAATTATGTTATAACTGATTACATATCTGTGTGTGTGTGAGAGAGAGAGAGAGAGAGAGAGAGAGAGAGAGACTCAGCCCCTGGATAGGTTAAACCAGTGTTTCCCAACCTTTGGTTCTTGGACTTCAATTTCCAGAAGCCTAAGTCAATCCTTAATTGATATATTAATTACTAACCAATTTAACTTTAGAATGTGTTATTTTGTACTGTGATAATAGGTAGGAGTGAAAATACTGGCGTAGAAACCGGCAAACCATGTCACGAATTTTCCCATGAGAACTCCATGGACAGGGACAAAAGGCTAAACAAAAAGCAAAAATAGATGGAACAGGAGGTTGAGCCCACCAGGTTGGAAGATGGGGGAGGGGATAGGATAGTGGAAAGAGAAATGTGATGCTGCAGGGAACAATACTGCATAGGAACATAGAATGTAAGATCTATGAATCAAGGCAAGCTGGAAGTGGTAAAAAATGAAATGGAAAGAATAAGCTTTGACATCTTGGGAATCAGTGAGTTAAAATAGACAGGGATGAGTGAATTCAGCTCTGGAAACCATCATATCTACTACTGCAGACAAGAAAATCTTGGAAGAACTGGAGTGGCGATAATAGTTAATAAAAGAGTGAGAAAAGCAGTAATGGGATACAATCTAAAAAATGACAGAATGATCTCAGTACGAATCCAAAGAAAACCATTCAATATCACAGTAATTCAAGTCTATGCACCAACCACTGGTGCAGATGAAGCCACAGTTGACGAGGATCTACAACACCTCATAGAACAGACACTAAGAAATGATGTCCACGTTATCATAGGCAATTGGAATGCCAAAGTAGGAAATCAAAAAGTAAATTGAATACCAGGCAAGTTTTGTCTTGGACTACAGAAAGAAGCAAGGGAAAGATTGATAGAGTTCTGCTAAGATAACGCACTGGTCATAGCAAACGCCCTCTTCCAGCAACACAAGAGGAGACTTTACACATGGACACCACCAGATGGCCAACATAGAAACCAGATTTATTACATACTCTGCAGACAAAGATGGAGAACCTCCATACAGTCAGCAAAAACGAGCCTTGGAGCAGACTACCGTTCAAATCATAATCTACTGATTGCAAAATTCAGGCTTAGACTAAAGAAAATAGGGGAAACAATTAGGCCAGACAGGTATGACCTAGACAACATCCCTAAGGAATACACGGTGGAGGTGTGGAACAGATTTAATGGCTTAAACGTGATAGACAGATACCAGAAGAATTATGGACAGAGGCGCAGGACATCATACAGGAGGCAGCAAGGAAAACCTTACCAAAAGAAAAGAAGTGTAAGAAAGCAAAGTAGTCGTCTGATGAGGTTCTTAAAATAGCAGAGGAAAGAAGGAACACAAAAGACAAAGGAGAAAGGAAAAAGATCAATCAATTGAATAAAAAATTTCAAAGAAAAACAAGGAGAGATGGCAAGAGTACACAGAGAACTACACAAAAAGGACTGCACCACCCCGGATAATCACAATGATGAGAACATTGAACTTCAGCCAGACATCCTAGAGAGTGAAGTCAGAAAGACCCTAAAAAGCACTGCAAACAACAAAGCTAGTGGAGATGATGGTATCCCAGTTGAATTTTTCAAAGCCGTAAAAGATGATGGAATCAAATTATTGCATTCTATATGTCAGCAATTTGGAAAACAAAACAATGGCCACGGGACTGGAAAAAATCAGTATATGTTCTAATCCCAAAAAAAGGGTAATGCCAAAGAATGTTCAAATTATCGAACCATTGCACTCATCTCACATGCTAGCAAGGTCATGCTCAAGATAATACAGGGTATACTGCAGCAGCACATGAAGAGAATTACCAGAAGTGCAGCCTGGGTTCCAAAGAGGCAGGGGACCAAGAGACCACATACCCAACATACATTGGATCATGGAGAGAAAAAAGGAATAAAAGAAACAAGTCTACTTCTGTTTCATTGACTACACCAAGGTCTCTGACTGTGCAGACCACAATAAAATGTGGCAAGTGATTGAAGAGATGGGAATACCAGAACACCTTATATGCCTCATGAGAAATCTGTACAAGAGTCAAGAAGCAACAGTTAGAAATAGGATAAGGCTGCATTTAACCACCCTGCTTATTCAACTTGTACACAGAGCACATAATGTGCAATGCAAGGATGGAGGAATCACCATTTGGGATCAAAATTGCTGGGAGAAATATCAACAAGTTGAGATACACAGATGATACTACCCTAGTGGCTCAAAGTGAGGAGGACTTAAAGAAGCTTCTGCTTAGGTTGAAAGAAGAGAGTGCAAAAGTTGGCTTGAGACTCAACATCAAGAAAACTAAGATAAGGGCAACAGATGGGGAAGAAGTAGAAGCAGTGACAGATTTTACTTTCTTAGGATCCAAGCAGTGGCGTAGCATGAGTTTCAGCCGCCCAGGGCGGAGGCCAAGTTTGCCCCCCCCCCCCGGGCCCATGATACAGACGGTGTCAAATTTTGCCATCCCAAAAAATGCCACCTGAGCCCCCCCCCCCAAGCCACTGTTTTTGGGACTGAAGGAGGGATCAGGGTGCCCCAAAAACAAAACCCTCACTTTTTAGGAGGTTGGTCTCCACTGTGTCCTGCACCTGCTTCCAATACACCCACCCCAGGGGGCTTGTAGATGACAAAAAGCCCCTGCAAACCCATTTTAGCTGGCTTCATGGTGGACGAAGTTGCTTGCTGTGGGTGCCGCCTCCTCAAAGCTCCCTTGCGCAGGCAACGCCCTCACCGGGTCCATCACCCAATGCAAGGTCTCCCTTGCCCAAAAGCAAGTTATATCTGACTCTAGGGGTCAGTGTTCATCTCCGTTTACAATTAAAGAGTCAAGGCTGTCTGTGTTTGCAAACATTTCGTGGTCATGTGGCAGGCATGACTAGACTCGAACTGCTACCTGCTCAATTTCCAGGCATTAAGCTCATTGACTACACTAAGGCCTTTGACTGTGTGGACCACAACAAAATGTGGCAAGTAATTAAAGAGATGGGAATACCAGAACACCTTCTATGCCTCATGAGAAACCTGTACATGAATCAAGAAGCAACAGTTAGGACAGAATACGGAATGACAGAGTGGGTTGGAATAGGAAAAGGAGTAAGACAAGGCTGCATTTTGTCACCCTGCTTATTCAACTTATACACAGAGCACATAATGCCCAATTCAGGGATGGAGGAATCACAATTTGGGATCAAAATTGCTGGAAGAAACATCAACAGTTTGAGATATGTAGATGATACCACCCTAATGGCAGAAAGTGAGGAGGACCTAAAGAAGCTCCTGATTAGGTTGAAAGAAGAAAGTGAAAAAGCTGGCTTGAGACTCAATATAAAGAAAACCAAGATAATGGCAACAGGCCCTATCAGTCCCTGGAAAATAGATGGGGAAGAAGTAGAAGCAGTGACAGATTTTACTTTCTTAGAATCAAAGCTCACTGCAGATGGAGATTGCAGCCATGAAATAAAAAGGCGACTGATTCTTGGGAGGCAAGCAATGAGAAACCTGGGGAACAATAGTGAAAAGTAGAGACATCACATTGCAAACAAAAATTCGTATAGTGAAAGCAATGGTATTTCCAGTGGCAATGTATGGTTGTGAGAGCTGGACCATTAGGAAAGCTGAGTGCAGAAGAATAGATGCCTTTGAGATGTGGTATTGGAGGAGAGTTTGAGAGTCCCCTGAACAGCAAGGGGAACAAATAGGTCAATCTTAGAAGAAATTAACCCTGACTGCTCCTTAGAAGGTCAAATAGTAAAGATTAAGCTAAAGTACTTTGGACATCAAATGAGAAGAGAGGATTCACTTGAGAAAGCCTTGATGCTGGGAAAGGTGAAGGGCAAAAGAAGAAGGTGGCGGCCAAAAATGAGATGGCTAGATGGTATTGTAGACACAATGGGCACAAAGCTGAGCGAGTTGAGGAGGATGGTGGAGGACAGAGGTGCCTGGCGGACAGTGGTCCATGGGGTCGCAAAGGGTCGGAATCGACTATGCAACTGAACAACAACAACATGAACCACTAAGCCACTGCAGCTCTCAAATGGTTAGTTAGGTAAAGACAAAGGTTGCCCTTGCTCCAAAGCCTGTTGTATTCAACTCTAGGGTTCAGTGCTCATCTCTGTTTCAAAGCCGAAGAGCCAGCGCTGTCTGCTTCTACAGATGTTTCTGAGGTCATATGGCAGGCATGACTAGACACCAGAATGCACAGAACGCCACATGATTTTCTTTAGTCTAAGCCTGCCAAGAGTGAAACACCTACAAGAACACACCTCTGGACATATTCAGAAACATGTTAAGTATACAGTATTCCATATAGGCTTTAAAGCAGGGGTGCCCAAACTTTGCTTACTCCATTTCATTGCTGGTCTTCCCCACTGTCTCTACCCTGTGTAGAATTCCAAAAGCTCAACCACATTTCTCCTAAGTATCCAGACATCCTGATGTTTATCAAGATTGCTTTTACATGCATTTGCGTGCATTTTAGTCAAATTAGAAGTCATTCCCTGTTAACAATCTTAAACATTTTTAAAAAGGTAATGATAAACAATAGAAAAAGCACAATGCAGTTTAAAATTCTTTGCAACTACTCAGTGATGGCAAAAAAATGCTTTTCAAAGAGATTTATCTTCAAAAAAATTGCTTTCAACAAGGAACTCCAAAAAATTACTGTTAAAAGGCAACGTTCCAAATTCTGAAGCCACTGAGAAATTTTTAGATCTTTTTCCACCTGGGGAGAAATGACTCATGACTGTCTCTGTCCCAGCTCCTGCCAGCCTAACCTTTCCAAAGCAAGAAATTGCAACTATAGTACTGTAAATAAATAGGTACCGCTTTGGTGGGAAGGTAAACAGCATTCTGTGCACTTCGGTGTCTAGTCATGCCTGCCACATGTCCATGGAAACATCTGCAAACGCAGACAGCGCTGGCTCTTCGGCTATAAACTGAAATGAGCACTGAACCCTAGAGTCGGATATACGACTGGCTTTCAAGCAGGGGTGACCTTAAAGGAGAGAGGGAAACCAACTGAGAAAGTAGGCTCATCCCCCCCCCCCCACCTCACGGCCGAGCTAGGGAGGAGAGCTCCAGGAAAAGTCTGCTTCAAAACGGCAAAGGGACAAAGTAAACCAAAAGAGAAAAGAGAGGGGGGGGGGGGAGAGAAAGGAAGCCTGCAAATCATTTCAAACAAGGGTGACCTTAAAGGGGAAAGCAAGGTGGCCCCCGCCAAGCTAGGGAGGTGAGCTTGGCAAGTGAACCCAGGACAAAAGTCTGTTTTGAAAGACAAACTGCAAAAGACAAAGCAAACTTTAAAACAGAAAGGGAAAAAGAAAGCGGAGGGAGAAAGAGAAGGGGATGGAGGAGGAAAGGAAGGAAGGTTCCAAGGAGGCTAGATGAGGAGGGGGGTTCCTGGCGCCACCAGCCTGTCCTGTCCTGCAGCCTTGCTGTGAGTGTTGCAAAGACCACCCCAAGCCCAGGTGGTGGAGGGAGCGGGCGGTTGCAGACACGTTTCTGATCGCAAATGCTCGGGTGTGTTTGCAAGCACTCCCGGGAGCAGCGCGGACGCTTTTGCACATTGACGGGTCCATTCCCTATCCACTTCTGGGAGCGGGGAGGGTGCCGAGGGCCGGAGGAATTGGCGTTGCGGGCCGCATACAACTTCTTTTGCCGCCCCCTAGTAAGTGGTGCCCGGGGCATCCCCCCCACGCTACACCACTGGATTCAAGATCACTGCAGATGGTGATTGCAGCCATGAAATAAAAAGGCGACTGATTCTTGGAAAGCAAGCTATGAGAAACCTAGGGAACACAGATAAAAGTAGAGACATCACCTTGCAAACAAAAATTCACATAGTCAAAGCAATGGTGTTCCCAGTGGCAATGTATGGTTGTGAGAGCTGGACCATTAGGAAAGCTGAGCACAGAAGAATAGCTGCCTTTGAAATGTGGTGTTGGAGGAGAGTTTTGAGAGGTATGATACAACCTTATGTTTCAAAATTCCTGCAGTGCCACTGAGTAGTTGCAACCCTATCCCAAAGGCACTGTTATCAGCTTTCCATCGAACTCAGGGTACGTGGTTTATCTGCTGCATGGCTTCTGTGCCATTCAAAAAGCATTGTCAGAAATGTTGCTAGATTTAAAGCATGATTCGCCTTCTTCAATAAGACACCTCCTCCTGCTTGAGATATACTTCAAAAGACGACCTGCTTAAAATTTGATTTGGAAAGAAATCATAAATTAAACATGCAGAATGATGCCTACAAGGTACCATTAGCAAGACTTTTCCATTAGCTGCTGATTAATTACTTATTACAGGTGATGAAGAGCGTGAACATGTTCAACTTAAAATTCTAATGTGTCATTTTGAGCCATTCTAAGGGGCAATTTGCCTTCCCCTATTAGATCACAAGGAATAGACACCAACCTGTATGTCTCCTGTGATAACCAAAAATGTGACACATGCCTATTTGCCAGAGTTTGTGGGCTGAGAGTATTGGCAGTTGCAAATTTTATTGTACTGCTGATTTCATTTATTCAACACATCCCCTCTCCCTCCCTCTCTCTTTCATTCACACACAAACACACACACACATACCTGTGTGTGTGTGTGTGTGTGTGTGTGTGTGTGTGTGTGTTGTTTTTTCTAAAGACTGTGTTTATAGCCCCTCTACTTTGAGGATATTCTAAATGCCTCAAATGTGTCTTCTTTTCTCCACGTGCCAGGCTCCCTAGAAGAGAAGTAAAACTGCACCAAGATACCACCACCAAGCATGGGAAACAGAATGGTTGTGGCTTATATCACTTTGAAATTGACTTTTGACACACATTTGCTAAAAAAAGAAAAGTTGTATGTCTGGCCTTAGAAGACTAGAGTTGAAATCTTAAACACAGAGTTGTAAGTAGCAACTACAAGACCTGTTTAGGTGGTACCCATCTCTCACCGCCTTTATTCTGAGGAATATGTCTGAACCCCCACAAAGAAAAAGAAAATAAATGTAGTTGTCGGCTGCTACTTGCATTCGAGTGTAAAAATTTTCCTGGAAATCATTTTCACCAGGAAAAATGCCATTGGAGTGCATTTGTTTAAGGTAGATCCCATCTTGCCATGAAGTGACCCATACACTGTGATCATGGAGCCATCTCCTGCAGCACATATGAAATGAGACATGCAGGATTTAACACCGAGATTGCAATGGACTGCCGTAGCCTTGAGGATATTAACAAGGTGCAACTTCATAGCCAGTCAATCTGGCATGGCCTCTTCCACCTCCATGACTGTTAGGAATCAGAATAGTGAAGTGGTTCTTCCTCCACATATTTTGCTGTTGGGCCCAATATGATGGTTTCCAGTGGCATTTTCTCCAATGAAGGGACCATCACCCCACCTAAAGGGGCTCATCCACCCATAGCCATTGGCCTTTTTAGGGAGTCAGGTTATTTACCGCCACCCAACACTCAATGTTAAATCACTAGCTGTATGGTCTACTCCATTACCATAGAAGGATGTCCAGCGAGACTGTAGTAAGCCCACTAAAAATGAATTTTGTTTTTTAAAAAAGCAAAATATATACATTTGAGAGGCATTGCCATCTATTTTCTGAACACTTACCAGTAATTTACATCTAGATTTTGGCACCGTTTAAATTTTGTTGCCATGTGGCAAAATTCTGATTGCCCTGACTTAGTTACAGCCCTATTACAAGTAAGCCATAATGAATATTTTGATAAACAATTTTACTAAAAGTACATTGATTTGGCTGTTATATCAGGGTATCTACTTAAATTTTTTCATTGTCGCACATAATTTACTTGAACTACCAAGTATACAGAAATTACTATGTACGAAACAAGACAAAGAATAGATTTTCCTTTATTTCTAAGTGAAATATTTCCAGAAGCTTAATTTCACTTTGTCTTTGTCCCAAATTGTGAATTTCAATGTCAGACCAGGATAGTCAGGAGGTTAGTCATAATCCAAGACAACATGAAAAACCAGAAACAAAAGATGCGGATCTTTAATCAGGAAATCCAGTGTGAAAGGAATCCTAAATTGAGGACAGTGTGAAAAACATCAATAAAAGCTTCTGCTCTTCCCTTTCTTTGACTATTCATAGGTGCAATATATGTTTTTATTCAAAGAGAAATAAAATCAAGGAATACATTCTTATTAAATCAAAGCAGCATTTTTCAGTGAAATACCCTTTAGTACAATATTATCTTTAGGAATACAAAAAAGATTAAAGGCCCGGTATAAATTGTATAAGACATTAAATAGTGCAATAAAATTCTTCACTCACGACTAAATGTTCAAATCCAAAAATTTCAAAGAGTATCGAAACTTCACTAGAACCTGAAATGTCCTCAGGTTTTCCTGCAAAGAACAAACTTTCTTTATCACAAAGTACATGTGACTAAGCTGATTTTTTTAAAGGTCACTAGGGACAGAGATTTTATCATTTGATTTATCCCCTGAGAGTCTGTATTTCTATCATTGCATATGTATAAAGAATAAGCCAACCATTGTTTAAACAGGCATTTTCCAAGGCAAAGATTTTCTAAAGTTTTATTTTTTTCTTTCTCTCTTCCCACCCACCAAATATATATTATGTCTGCCATTTCTCAAGCGTGTATTTGTCCAAATATCATAAAACGTGAGGGAGGCAACTTTCTTAATGTTTTGTCATTATTACACCAACACAATAAACAACCTACTTCCTGGTTGTAGCAACACAATGCTTGAACAGTGACAACTGAAACCCTATTTAACTTCAGGATTTTCTGAAATGTGAATAACTCAAATGTATTACCTTTGTTTGCAAGTTTACATTATAGAATATATGGAAGGGAGTACTTGGATGGGTTCGGTTCTAGGCAACTGGAAAGACATACTGATTAATTTCAGCCCTTTGCTTCCAGTTCTGAAGTTATATATTTTTTTAGAACTCGTGAACACTCTGACTACAACCTTAGTACACAACCCAGAAATGTACTATCAAAACCTTATAGCAAGGATGGGCAACACTTGGCCTTCAAGTAACTGCTATGTGGGGATCTCTCAGCGGAGATGAGACACGACACAGGTATGGAATAAAACCTCTAAGCTTTATTGGAACTGTAGTACATTTATACTGTTAAAGCAGTGCATATCTGGGTCAGAGTTTCACATTCCATTCTAGGCAGTAAAGTAAACCCATTGTTAAAGCAAACTGTTGGCCTGATATTTAGTTCACCCTGTTCTAACATAAGGCTGTGCTATCAGAAGCGGCCTGCTCTATTCTAGTGCAGCGTGTTCCTTCTCAATGGGCTATAGATAAGGGTGGAATGCTTATGCGTGCATAGAAGACATAGGGAAAGAACAGGGAGGCCTCTGTTCAACGTGGCGTGCCAGCGTTGCCATCAGCACTCCATATCCCCCTCCCTACATCCCCCCCTTTTTGTTTACAAGACGCTGAGAAGCATAGTACATAGCCCTTTCAGATGGAACTTTGGAATGAAGCTGACATTTGGCTGTGAGTATATTATATAGATTTGGGATGCATTGAAGGAAACAGCAGGCAGCAATTAGAATAATGATGCTAAAGAAAATATATTGCATTATTGAACGAAGCCAGCCAGTTGGTAGCCAAGACCAAATTATATTCCACCAAGCAGGAATAGTGTTTTGCTTAATTTCAGAGGCAAGGTTATGTAGTTTGTTCAATTGTTTGTATATGAGTCTACTACTAGTGGTGGCCCGTACTACCCGCTGGGTAGGTAGATGTATTCCCCACAAGCCATTATCACTAGCGATTTGGCGGCCGGGTAAACAATGTTGCGGTATCTTGTTTCAACAGCAAGGAACAGCAGTGTACATCATAGAATGGCTCCATCTGGGCCATGCTCCAAAGAACACTATAACCACCCTTCCAGGGATGACGGCTCAATTAATCATTAAGGGCCGTGCACGGGCTAAACGGCTCACTGCCACTGAGCCCGAAGTTATCATAGTACCTTTCACTGCTAGTGATTGGCAACATCTCCTGGCCACTGATGATCAAATCCAGATTGCAGTGGCCGGAGGTACGAGTGCTTTTGCATATCACTTACCACGTGACCCACGCATTCAGATACAAGCTCAACTCCCTTTACCAATTACCTCTATTCTGGTCCACATACCTACTAATGGTTTGACTGTCTATACTGATGGCAGTCCTTCTAAAGGTGTTGCTACATGGCAGGATCAGCAAGGCAAATGGCAAGCTAAATTCACTGGACCTCAGCGTTCACTGCAACGCACTGAGCTTGCAGCTATGACTCTTGCAATTGCTACATTTCCTGACCCCAGATCAGCAAGGGGGAACAACCTATGCCTGGAGTCCTCTCCCATATTCAGTTCTTCGGGAATTGAATAGATCTGCTCGGGATGATGGAATTCAATCCACGTACTTCCAAGGCATGGTGGAAGCCATAGCTAGTGGTCATCTCATGACACCCCAAGATTGGAAAGAACAGGGAGGCCTCTGTTCAACGTGGCGTGCCAGCGTTGCCATCAGCACTCCATATCCCCCTCCCTACACTGCTACACTCCTAACTCCAATCAGCCAAAAACAGTGTGATCACTAGTTATAAGAACTATAATCCAATAAAATATGGTAGGGCTCAAAACACTAGCTTCTAGATTACAACACTCTAATCTAAAATCTCCAACCAACATGTTCTTTCCCAAAAGCATAAAAATTTGAAGCTCTGATTCTGGGGAGACATTGATTGCCCTACTCCAGTGATGGCGAACCTTTCAGAGACTGGGTAACCAAACTGCAAACCACAACCCAATTATTTATCGCAAAGTGCCAACATGGCAACAGGGGAGAGAAACACTTCCATTCGGCTGCTGGGCAGAGGGGCTGAGCGAACACTGTGCTGGGGCAACTGCACAGGTGCCCACAGAGAGGGCTCCGAGTGCCACCTCTGGCACGCGTGCCATAGGTTCGCCACCACTGCCCTACTTTGTCTTAAATCAAAGGATATATTATATCTAAATCTGACATATGAATCTCATCACTATTCTACATTAAATCAAGACAAGAAGCCCATCTGGCCCAGTTCTATCTGCTTTGGGTGGCAGTGATGTCTGGACACAAAAGGGAGTGTGCTATATGCCAGTGGGTTTCACAATATTGTCTTTTTAAGTCTTATGAAAACAATGTCAGAAAGGCAGACCCAGCAACCACTAACTGAATGTAAAGGGATTCTTCTGCTACAAAAATAATCCAGCAACACAAACATAGATAAGGACAGAAAGTATCCACTATAAGGATAGATAGCTTGGCTTCCAAATTTCAAGAAACATGCCTTTGCCAAAACGGCCTCATGTAGGCTTCCTTTTCAGAGCAACAAGAAACATTCCTGCAGTGTTCACTTGAAGTGGCAGGAGTTCATCTGCTCATTTCAAATCCAAGAAAAGTATGGGAAATTCCTTTCTCAATCAGATGAAAAAAGGACAGGATTATTCCACTGTTCGCGAGGCTAGCTAGCCCTACCATAGGATAGACTGAATACAACTTATTTTGGATGTCACAAAACACAACAAATTGGTAGCCATTTCATTTGATACTGAGGAAAGGGAAATGGCTGCATAGTTTTATTATTCAAAGACACGAATAGCTTTTTTTGCTATTTTAAAGACACTGCACACTGACAAGTAATTGTAAGCATTAAATTCTTTGTGAATAAGTATTGGCAGTACTGCATAGCTAAACTTAAAAGCTGGTCCTTGGTGGATGTTTGGTAAGGTATTCTAGTTTAAACCAACTCTTTACCTATTATGAAATAATGTGACCATTTCCCTGTGATTGCGTACATTCATGCTTCTATGGAGACAATGTAATTTGGACATTACCGAGCTCCAAAACAATATTATGACTTTTACTATACAGAATGTAACTGACCATGGGACCTTTGATCAGCTAGAGACCCTCAACTCACACCTTGGAGGTTTGGCGATTTCTATTTTACTAATGTAACAGGACCTGCCTTGCCATGCAACATGCAATGTCTCTAATCTGCTGGCAGTCATAGTGACTAATGCAGATTTTTGGGTGGATGCGAGTGTGTACTGCAAACAAAAGCCCTGTGTAAGGCTGTGAAACTGATTGCCCTGGAAGTCTTTGTTATTAGAGATGTCTATGGAGGAAAGGAGTTTTCATACCTGAGTTAACTAGCTGCTGCTCCATGACCCCGCAACCCAAGACCTCCATCCATTCTCCTTGGAAGTTGATCTCCATCTCGAAAGAAGGGTGTGTAAATGGGAAACAGCAGTCTACCCATCTAATCTCAAGTCCTGTGTGCCATTGTTGGGAGGGGGGGAGCAGGGGAGGTAAAAGCAAAAAAAGAGATGGTGCTTAAAAAGTATATTTCTCTCCCAAAGTGTGTCCCTTCATTAATGACTTCAATGACTCCACAGAAAATAAAGAGCAAACAAAGATTTTTTTTACACTTTCCCCAAGTGTGTATAGGTGTGTGGGTGGGTGTCTGCCAAATACAGATAATAAATCTTGGAACTTGTGAAGATGAGCCCCAGGGACGAGAGTCAGGAACAGTGTTGTCTTCTCCAATGAGAAAAACACTTTGTGCAATTCAGCCATGGTTTAAAACCAAATCAATCAATCACTTGTTAAACTCCAGCAGCCACATAGCATGGCAGGATAATAAGCCCAGATCATGGGCAAAGCAGGTGATTTTGTTATGCTCAGTAATGGGAAATAACTAGCAGCTCTCTTGCCATATAACTAAATCTTGTTTATTATTATTTTAGTTTTTAAAAACTGTTACCTTAATGACCTATAATAGCAAATAAATCTCCACTATTGTTGCAAACTACTTTAAATAAAAAGCTATTCTCTTCTGATATGTGCCTCCGTGTAAATATGTAATACAGCTATATAATGAATACGAACTATATATAGCGCTGATATGTTTGTAATATAAACACGACAAGCTCCATTAACCAAATGACATGGTGAATCTTAGACACAGAAACACATACACAAGGAGGTTAGATGAGTAAATGGCTTGATAAAGACAAAAAGGTTGTAAAGTGCAAAACCCAAGAGCTTTATGTAGCATATTAAGCTGACCACCTCTGCTTCAAATCCCTATATTTATATGAAAAAATTTTATGAAAGAACAGGAGGCAGAAGGAAGGAGCAGGTGGGCAGGACAACAGCAAGGCAGACCAAAAAAAAGTGTCAAGCCAAAAGGAAAAGGAAGTAGAAATGGATTTTCCTAGTTGCTCAAGGCCAGTTTTTTCATCAGAATGAAAATATTTTTCAGGAAAGATTGATTGATTGATTGATTGATTGATTTTTATACCGCCCATCTGAGATATTTGCTATTCTAGACGGTGCACATAAAATTAAAAAAAATATAACATAATAAAACAAAGAACAAAATAAAATAAGCAACGGAATAAGTAGAACATAAAAATAAAATAAAATACTTGGTAAGAATAGGAAAGCTGTGTGGTAAAAATTAATTGATCAATAGGAACACAAAGACTTGCTAAGAAAGTTTTCATCAGATTTACTTCCTGACACTGTGATATATACAACCTGTTTAGTCATCTCTTATGCATTTTGCAGAAACCCAAGGGTTTCCATATCACCTGTTTAGTGGGATCCCTCCACCCCCAGGTTTTGCCATTTAGGACCCATTTAAACTGCTATCCTGCTTGGGTTCTAAGCTTCCATTTTAATTAAAGCTAGTTTCTAGCCATTGTGGAACAAAGCAAAATGTGGAATCAGTGCTTTGTCCTATGCAAATTTTTATATAAAATGAACAATATGGAATAATTAGCATATTTTGTTTATCTGCATATTATGAAAATTAGACTCAAATTTACCTAATATGCAAATTAGACCACCTTGATTTGGGGAGCTAGAATATAGAAGCCCTAAATAACCCATGGCTCTTCAAGATGGCATGCATCACCTCTACCTACCCTGAAATTATCCTACTACAACAAAATCCATGAGGTAAGCTAGGCCAAAAGTTAATGAATAGCAGAAGATCACTCACTGAGATTCTTGCTTTCATGGGGGATTTGAACTTGGTCACCCAAAAAAATAAAAATAAACATCAGCATAATTTACCATGTGGCTTCATGCAAACCGCTGTTACTTTTGCCTCAAGTTGATAAAGCTGAACTAACTTTAAAAGACAGCTGTAAGAATTAGCAATAGTACATGTGGGAAGGCACTTGAAAGCCTGGAATTATACTGCAGCCATTAATACTATCAAGGCAAAAGGATGTAGGAATAAGAAAATTCATGATTTAAAGCAAACCAATTTAATGATTTAAAGCAAACCAATCAATTGTAAAAAGGTATTGCAGTGGCTCAAGTGGTTAAGATGCTGACTGGAAGGCAGCAGGTCAGCAGTTCAAGACCTGAGTACTACACAAATGAGCCTCCATCTCTGTCCCAGCTCCTGCCAACCTAGCAGTTCGAAAGCAAGAAATTCCGAGTAGATAACTAGGTACCACTTTGGTGGGAAGGTTAACAGTGTTCTGTGCACTCTGCCACATGTCCACGGAAATGTCTGAGGACACAGACAGGGCTGGCTCTTTGGCTATAAAGAGAGATGAGCCCTGAACTCTAGAGTCAGATACGATAGCCTTTTGAGCAAGGGTGACCTTTACCTTTACTCAATTGTAAAATGTATTTTCCAAATAAATCATACAAGCTCATACACCTTATTTACAAGACTAATAGCTCTTCAACTCTGTAACACACACAGAATACAATCTTGCCATGGTCAATGCCCAAAAAAACAAAGTACCGGTAGTTGTGGTCTTTTAAAAAAATTGGTCTAAGTGGGCAGGAGGGACGAGGCAGATAAAGTTTTGAGAGAAACACTGAGTATTGTTGCCTTCCTATCCAGATGTGGAGAGCCGTACAGTGTCTAATGTAACACTCTGTCAGCTCTTTTTGGGTTTCTGAACAGTATGTGTGAATCAGCTTGGCAATTTTGTTTTGGACTACAGCTCCTACACAACCATGTTAAAACAAAGTTGAAGACTATCGTGTTTGCAATACAGAAGCAATTTTTCAAAGCTCTGCTCAGGTGACAGTAATGCTAAAATTAGAGTATTGTGACATCACTAGGTGCTCATTGTTGCTATTCAATTATTGCTGGCAGGTGGCCATGGAGCTTTCTAGATGCTGTAGCAGTTGCCGTCATTATTGCTATATCCATTCATTGCTACGGCTGTTAGGTTTCTGAGACTGTTTAGGATTTACAAGTACATCAGAGAATCATTGCAAAACCATTATTTACTTTCAAGGCACCTACCATCACCAAACAGATGAGCCACAAGTTTTGTCAGTGACACTTTCAAACTGTGTTCCATAAGCTTTGCTGCTTCCATGGTGTGCATCTCTTGCTTATGCGGTGTCCGGTAGCCTTGTTCAAACAGGCAGAAGTTTTCTCCACCATGGACATTATTGAACAGCTACCAATAAAATAAAAAGCACAAATAAATAAAATAAAATACACTTGGTATTCATGTAGCAACATATGAATATTCAAACCACATCCCATTCATACAATCAAGTTTTCTTTTTTAAAAAGTGCCTGTAAAGTAGCTGAATTCTAGCTACAAATTTGGTCTTCCAATATTTCACAGTTTTAGAAAGCAGGACCCAATTTCCCCAATATTAGGAGCTGAAGAAAAGTATATTTCCTCCTAAGTGAATTATTTTTTAACAAATGAAGAAGAGAGTTCTGGCTCAAAATTTGCTCTTAGAAACTGTCTTGTATTGCCCATTATGTGAGCAGTGTTGGACGTTCTCCAAAGCAATTGAAAATTCACAACATGGGGTTTTCTTAGCTCTTTGGTATAGTGAGGTTCCGCTGAATGTTTGCCAGATTCCAAATCCAGGCATGAAGAATTGGTTATCTGCTGATTCCCATGTCCCAAAAGGCATTGTTATTTGGCAGTCTCCTGAAGATGCCACTCGTTTCCTTCTTGCCACCATCAACCAAATGCACTTTCACCAGGCCCTCAGAAATGCCTATGTTATGAAACTTTGTTGTTGTTCAGTCACACAGTCGATTCCGACCCTTTGTGACCCTATGGACCACTGTCTGCCAGGCACTTCTGTCCTCCACCATCCTCCTCAACTCCCTCAGTTCTGCGCCCTTTGTCTCTACCATCTCATTCTTGGCCGCCCCTTCCTCTTTTGCCCTCCACCTTTCCCAGCATCAAGGCTTTCTCAAGTGAACCCTCTCTTCTCATTTGGTGTCCAAAGTACTTTAGCTTCATCTTTACTATTTGACCTTCAAGGGAGTAGTCAGGGTTGATTTCTTCTAAGATTGACCTATTTGTTCTCCTCGCTGTCCAGGGGACTCTCAAAACTCTCCTCCAACAGCAATCTCAAAGGCATTTATTCTTCTGCACTCAGCTTTCCTAATGGTTCAGCTCTCACAACCATACATTGCCACCGGGAATACCATTGCTTTGACTAGACAAATTTTTGTTTGCAATGTGATGTCTCTACTTTTCACTATGTTCCCCAGATTTCTCATCGCTTGCCTCCCAAGAATCAGTCGCCTTTTTATTTCATGGCTGCAATCTCCATCTGCAGTGAGCTTTGATTCTAAGAAAGTAAAATCTGTCACTGCTTCTACTTCTTCCCCATCTATTTTCCAGGGACTGATAGGGCCTGTTGCCATTATCTTGGTTTTCTTGATATTAAGTCTCAAGCCAGCTTTTGCACTTTCTTCTTTCAACCTAATCAGGAGCTTCTTTAAGTCCTCCTCACTTTATGCCATTAGGGTGGTATCATCTGCATATCTTTCATAAACCTTGACCACTGGCCATATTGGCTAGATTTGCTGGGAGTTGAAGGTTCAATGTTTACAGAGCTACTGCTATAAATTAGAAACTTGCAAAAGTTACATTTTTGAATTAGTGGTCCCAGCACCCCCAATTCAATATGGAGATTTAACCCAAAAGAGTAGCTCTTCCAAGTTCTGATAAAGAATTCTTGCCCAATTAATTGTCAGGAAATACTATCTTGTAAGGTAGGTTATGGGAGATATATTTTAAGTCCATTGGTGAGCAATGTGGCTGTGCAGCAGTTAGCTGAGTATTCCCTATACAAACATGGCAATGTATACAAAATAAGTATCTCTGCTTGTTTTTAAATGCAGTTACTAAGTATTCTTGTGTATGCGACATATCAACCAGCAAGCAGTTTCTTCTAGCTCTCAAAATATCCAAGAACAGCTTGAACAGATCATAGCATTAAAATAAACTTTATTGCCAAGAAGGATAACATGAATATCAAAAATTGCTTTTTTAGGAGACCACATAAGGTTCTGGAAGAAATTAGAAGACATTAATATAAACATAAATATCCTAGAGAGGATAGGGAGCATGGTAGTAGTTACTTTAAGATAAAGGTAAAGCTAAAGGTCATCCTTGCTCAAGAGCCGGTAATATCCAATTTTAAGATTTAGTGCTCAACTCTGTTTATAGCCAAAGAGCCAGCGCTGTATGTGTCTTCAGACATTTCTGTGGACATGTGGCAGGCATGACAAAGCACGGAACACTGTTTACCTTCCCACCAAAGTGGTACCTATTTATCTACTTACAGTTTCTTGCTTTCAAACTGCCAGGTTGGCAGAAGTTAGGACAGAGACAGGAGCTCATGCAGCACTTGGGTCTCAAACTGTTGACCTGCCAAACCTTCCAGTCATCAAGTTCAGCACCTTAACCGCTAAGCCACTGCAGTCATTTAGTAGTTACTTTAGAAAGATTAATGTAAATATTATAACACACCCTAGGTGAGGCTGCCTTTGTTCAAAAACTTCAGCAAGTCCAAAATATTTATTTTGCCAGTCAGTTTGTGTGCACAATTCAAAATGCTGTTTTTGACCTATCATGTCCTAAATGGCTTGGTTACAAAAGACCACATCTCCCTTTATGAGCCTGATTGGCAGTTAATTTTTTTTAGGAAAGGCTCCTGTCTCAGTCCCATCAGACCTTTTCTTTCCCTGCTTCCAGACTTTGAAACTCCCTCCCATGCAAGACCAGACTGGCCTATCTTTGCTGTCTATCTGCAAGCAAGCAAAATTCTTTCTCTCCAGGCAAACATTCCTTTAGTGACTGACTCTCTAAGGGGAGTTCTTAAAATGGGACTGTTGTAATTTTGCAGTTTTAAATGTGTTTTTGTACTGCTTTTAAATATAAGTGTCAATATGGCATTTGGTTAATTCTTTTTTAATATTGTAATAATTTATCGTTTGTAATCATTTTTATTTTTAGCACTGTAAGCAGACTGTAATCCTTTTTCAGAGAAAGGTGGGGTGAAAGTATTTTAAATAAGCAAATAATAATAAATATCTTGGCTGAACTGTTAGACAGGGAACAGATGGAGGGAATCAGGTTTCAACTAAAGGAATGAGCAGGCCTGCTCAACAATGCAAGTAACAGATGTCATCTTTAACCACCAAGTCAAAGTCATACAATGGAACAGCAATATTTTGCCTTATATTAGACTGTGTGGTCATCTTCCCTTTTGGACTCCCTCCTTGGGTGAATTAATCCATAAACCTAATTTTGGGCCGAGCAAATGAAAATGCACCTTTTGCTCTGGACTAGAGGATTTGTTACAAGATGTATTCCATGTTTTTGACTTTTATTTACATTAGATCTTATAACATGTTTCTACAGGTAGTTGTGAGTACAGTGGTACCTCGCTTTATAAAATTAATGTGTTCCCGGGACATTTCGTATTACAAAATATTCGTAAAATGAATTTCCCATATGAAAGAATTGAATGCAATTTCCCATAGGAGTGCATTAAAAACCAATTAATCAGTTCAAAAAAAAATTAGTCAAATGAGTCATTATTTTCGATGGATTTTCATTCATAAAGCAAAAATTACATTAACCGAAGCCTTCGTAGACAAGGTACCACTTTAATGTGAAAAGCCAATTTTTAAAACCAAGTAAGCTAGAATGTAGCCATTGAAGCTCATCTCGCCAGTCAGGTATAAGAAATGCCGACTGCACAGTATTGAGTCTCTGAAATACATAAAAGGTTTGTATGTTATAAGTTGCAGTACAATATATTTATGCTGTATTTTAAGGATATTCTTAATTCTAACTCTAGTTGTGACTCAGTTGTTTCCCAATCTTTGGTTTTTTGACTTTAATTCCCCAAAGCACTCGTTAGCCAATGTAATGACTTGGGCGACTGGGAACTGAAGTCTGCCCGAGGGGAGGGGGGCTACTGCTCTAGATAATACTAATCTCTCTTTTAACCCAATTCTAATTCAAATACGCTTGATTGCAAGGAGCAGCATATAGATTCCATTGGCCTTCAAGCTTATCAATAGCAGTTGGCCTGACTGACAGATCCAAAGTATGTATATGAGAAGCAATAAACAAAAGGAAGGAACTACACAGCAAGAAATGGAAAGGAGATAACTTCCAGGTATTACATGGTACTGTAACTGTAGGAATAATGGTCCTTTAATAATTCATGTTATTACATTTCAGTGAATGGAAATGGAGGAACAAATGTTTTATGGGATTAATAGTCACCACTGATCTATCTGATCTACATTTGCTTGTTAATGTAATTTTCAGGTTCTCCTCTGGGCTGTTCCTAATTTACGGTATTAGTACAAGTTTCTTAGAAAACTGTATTTTCCAATTTTGCAAACAAAAATGCTTAGGGCATGCAATTCCCATTATACATTTGGTACAGATGAATCGGATTCTAAATGCACTTAGCCTGACCCCAAACATTTTTGCAAGTGTACTGCAGCCGCTCAACTGATGGGATTAGTCATGACACTAATGTGGAACTTGTGTATCAGTGAGAACAGCTGCAGCCATTACAATCACTCTTAGACACAATATAACTTGCAGGATCACACCCTGGATGTGGTAGTGTTAGTTAGTGAGCAGGTACTCAAGCTGATGTGTAAACAACAGGGTAGTATCCCGTACTTCATCACTGGAATTTTGAGTTTGAGAAGAATACAACACAGATAATTTTAGACAGCAGGCCACGTCAATGCAACCACCAAACTCTTTAGTCCACAAGGCAACAAATGTAGAATGCTGAGTTTGTTTATATTATATACATTCACTCAACATACATTCAGTAGCTATAGCAAGTAAAGTACAGTGAACCCCTGCTTTATGGAATTAATCTATTCCACGGGGTATTCCTTATAGTGATTTTTCCTTAAAGCGAAGCATGGTTTCCCACAGAAATGCAATGAAAACAACTATTTATGTTCCAGAGATTAGAAAAAAAGCAACAAAAAAATTCAAAATTCTTTCTAAAACACATTAAAAAATTCCAAAGTGCACTTTAGAAAGATTTTTGAACAGATTAAAGATGTTAATTTGGCTTTTTTCCCTGAGCTTAGGAATTTATTATTTTAGTTTGCAATGCATGTTCGGCACATTTCTGACATCACCATCTAGTGGCCAGCCCTGGTAATTGCAGTAAAAGTACTGACTGAACAGGTGATGAGGGAACAGGGGGATTTCAGCATTTTCTGGTTGTAGGGAGAGCTTCCAGAGGCCAAAAAGTGACCAAAAAAATTCAAAAACAGAGAGGAAATGCTCCAAACACCTTCCCACAGCTGTGGGAAGCATTGGAACACTCCACCACCCCCACCCCAAAAAAAACCTTTTCCGTACAGTGATTTTTCCCGGTAAGCAGAGCACCATTTTCTCGGGATTTCCTTCCATATAACAAGTTTTCAGTAAAGCAAGCTGTCCGTAAAGTGAGGTTCTACTGTACCTATTCCATTTGTTTCATTATTAATCCACAACTAAGTAAAGGTAAAGGTTTCCTTTGCTTGAAAGCCAGTTGTATCCGACTCTAGGGGTCAGTGCTCATCTCTGTTTCTAAGCCAAAGAGGCAGTGCTGTCTGCTTCTGCAGACGTTTCCATGGTCATGTGGCAGGCATGACTAGACACTGGAGCGCATGGAACGCTGTTACCTTCCCACTGAAGCGGTCCCTATTTATCTACTTGCAATTTCTTGCTTTCGAACTGCTAGGTTGGCAGGAGCTGGGACAGAGACAGAAGCTCATTCCGTCCTGCAGTACTCGGGAATCGAACTGCTGACCTTACGCCTCCCAGTCAGTGTCTTAATGACTTGAGCCACTGCAGTATTGTGTATACTGACAGCTTTTGCTTTAATCTTTTACTTTGCTGACATACAATCTTGCTTGTTAACTTGTTACCGTACATTCAAATTAGAGGTTGGTTGCTGGAAAAGACTGTTTCCTGATTTCACAATCAAACATCAGATCAAACAGTGATTTCCGGGCTTTTTTTTTTAAAAAAAAGATTAAACTACAGTTTGCAGTAAATAATTTGGGAGATTAGACATCCTAATAAATGAAAGTCATGACAGTCCTGGGAACAAATAGCTTGGTCATGTATTACAAGAAAACCTGTGTACCAAGCAAAGCTTCACCAACTGAAATTATGGTCTTAAGTTATTCTTAAACACAACTCCAAAATCAGGTGGTAAATCTGTTCCTAAGAGAACTTTAGGAAGAATCACTGCCATTCTCTCTCTCTCTCTCTGCCAAAGGATTTTATATTTGGGGTTGTAATTTTGTGTGGGTTGACAGATTGTGATTGTTATTTTATTTGTATATATGTCCAAAGCCTTTATGGCAAGAACATTATTGAGGGTACACAAGAACAAAACCAAATTAGCATACACAGGAAGGAGCTCACTGGAGAAGGAACAATATTAAAACAAGATATAACTGAGGAATTCAACCTCCCCTATGTCACTTGGAGGACCCTGAATAGGCTGAGGGCTGGATTCCCTAAATGCAAGACCAACGTGCACAAGTGGGGACTACCGGCAGACAACAACACACAGTGTGAATGTGGAGATATACAGAATTCAGCGCATTTACTGGTCTGCTGAAACATGCACTGATGAGGACTCATGTTTGGGCAACCGAACAAAGTGGCTTCATTTTGCCAGTCCAGGGTTTGATCAGGACAAGAAGAAGCCTTTAAGACAAGAAAAGTTAGAAAGTGTAATGTACAAATCCACTTCAAGAAAGTCCTCAAAAATTAAAAAAGATATTTGGAAAAGAAAGGGGATATAAGTACAAATAAGCCTGCAGGGAGAATTTAAATAAGTAAGAATTTCAAACATATTTTACTCTCACAATCACATTTCTAGCAAGTTAAACATCTTTATAGTCATTTCAGAGTTCAGGACAGTGATGGTGAACCTTGGCACTCCAGATCTTCTTGAACTTCAATTCCCAGAAGCCCTGATCAGCAGGAGTGCCAAGGTTCGCCATCACTGGTTTAGGAGAAAAAAGCAATACAATATAATCAAAGAAAAAGTTAAGCAATTTTCTCCACAAACATATTTGCTTGGCTAACTGCTTAACAAAATTGCTTCAGAATACATCAGATGTCAACAATCAACAATAATGTATCAAGCTCTCTCTCTAAAAATAATTCCCTGATTAAATCCAAAACAAAACAAAATGACAGACACTATGGACATTCTCTAGATACACTATTAGGGCTGTACATTCCTGTGGAGCTTGTCTCATAGAGGTACAATGCATCCAGTCAAAAACAAAATGTAAGCTGAAATCTGTCAAAGCAAAGATTAAAAAATAGCCTAATTGTTTTACAGAGAAAACTAATCACACCATCAACGAAGCTGAAGAACATAACAGTTTTATAACAGAGGTTTTGTCATAAGTCAGTAACAGCTTATCACAGCAGCCAATGCAACTGTACATCTAACACATCCCACACTCTGTGGTGCTCAGAAACCTCTCTTAACAGCTAGTTAGTTTGTGTTCTGGTTTGACTGTTTTATGTGGTTGTATTTTATAATTTTTATTGTACTGTTGCTGTTTTGACTGTAAGCCGCCCTGAATTGCCTCAGCGAGTGGGCGGCAATATAAATCTGAATAAATAAATAAATAGCAATTACACATAATATTAATATAAGTCATACACAGGGTGCTGGAGATCTAGACAGAGACAAAGAAAGAGAGGGGTATAGTAAATAGCCAAGTCCAAAGCAGCAAGCAAAATAAAATGTTGAGAGAATGCCCAAAATGGTAATACTCCTTACATGACTCCTTTAAAAACATGGATATTGATTTAATTTGCAAATCCAAAGAGCTACTTTAGGTCACCAACAGGTCAAGAAATGCTCCCCATCTGGGCTAGACTATGATCCAGAGCTTTGGAGCAAGTCAAGAGCTATGGAATGAAATGAAAACCAGTTTAATTGGAATCAGAAGACAAAGCAGAGACCAGAGAACAAAGCAAGGCTGAAGAATGACACCAGCAACACCACAAGACAGAACTCAAGTAGACCTTTTCAGCTGAGGCAAAGTTCCACTGAGAAAGAAAGCTTCTTATACTCCTTCCTAGGCAGGATAAGCCAATGGCCTGTCTCCAGAAACATATATTACTGAGAGATACAGTCATACTACTTTCACCATGGGGCAATGGCCACCGATACCTTGATGTTTACTTCCATTATCAATAATGGAGGTAGGCAATGGAGTATGAAATAACTTCATAACAAGGAGACAATAACATGATTTCTATAAAGAAAGAAAGAAAATCTGTAATTAGGCAAAGGGATTGCTGGTTTCTCCCCATCCCTAGATGATCATATAGTACCAGTTGTAGCGTTCTTCGGATTCTAATACATGTCTGAAATGATTAGCAAAACATTTTTACACAACATGATCCCAGCCACCCGCTCCTGCAGGCAAGGCAACTGAGGCTCCTTCACCATGAGCTCCAATTGACTCAGCAGACTGGATACTGGGTGCAACACATTTTATTTCAGTAATATGCGGGTAGAATACCCCTCTGTATTGTTCCAGGTCTCTAACAGTTCATGTGCCTTGGTCCTAGTTATGGTCACTGACCCCAACACATTTGCAATCAGTAGCTAGGGCTGAATTAGAGTCACTAGCACCAATGTCCAGGCTTTTGTCAATGGGGGCCAGTAATCCTGCATAACAAGCCAAGGTACAGATAATGAGCAGCTGTTCCCTCACAGCCTCTAACCCAGTAGTTACCAACACAGGGCCCACACCCCACAGGGGGACATCAATTCCCAGAAGCCTAAGTCAGTACGTTGGCTGATCAATGATTTGGGGAATTGATTTAGACTTCTGGAAGTTGAAGTCTAAAAACCAAAGATTGGGAAACACTCCTCTAACCAGTCACTCTCTTATTCTCTTTTCCTAACTAGCCATACCTGCACCCTCTTGCCTAGCAGTTGTATCTATGCTCTCCTGTCTCTGTTGCTCCTCCACCTCTGGTTGTGCATTGCCACTTGGCATCCTTGCCTTCAGGCTGCCCTGCAATGGGGTCTCTTGATAGACCCCTGGATGGCTTGTGGATGAGGTGGACAACCAGTGGTGGCTCAAAAATTTTTTTACTACCACACTGTGGGCATGGTATGGTGGGTGTAGCCAGGGGAAAGTCCTGCGTTGCACCCAAATTAAGACTACTTTAATTCAAAACTTGGATGGGTGGAGCCAGCCAGAATTTCTGCTACTTGTTCTGGTGAACTGGGGCAAACCTGCTGAATCCCAACACTGCGGACAACCACCCAGGAACACAACCATCGCGTCTTACTCTTTTCCTCCCTGTATTTAAACTACAGGGAGAGAGAGACTGCTTGTGTCTCTTTCTTTCCCTCCCTGTATTTAAACTACAGGGAGGAGGAAAGAGAGACGTGATTGGTTCTCTAGAGACCCAATCACGTATCTCTCTTTCCCCCTCCCTGTAGTTTAAATACAAGGAGGGATAGAGACACAAGCAGTCTCTGGGACTGCAGTAGGGTCGGGGGAAAAGCGCGTGTTTTCCCCGACCCTACTGCAGTCGCAGAGACCGCTGCGGGTGGGGGGTGGATTGGGTAGTTCTACCCAAACCACCCCACACCCACAGACTATTGCCTCAGATAAAGCTAAGAATCATTATCCAGAATCGTTATCTGATGTACTTTGTACATTATCCAGAATCGTTATCTGAGGTACTTTGTAACCTCATTTTGCAGTGTGGTTTTGTTTTGTTGCACTGCTGTACTGTATTGTTATATTTATTGCATTATACTGTATGATTTTTGAGTATGTTTATTACCTTTGATTGTCTGATATGTATAGTTCCTGTAAACCGCCCTGAGTCGGTTGCACCGAGTAGGGCGGTATACAAATCGAATAAATGAAATGAATGAAATGAAATGATGTAAGTTTTTTCCAAAAACCTTGCATCGTTATCTGATTCTAGCGTTATCCGATGCAATCGTTATCCGGGGTATTACTGTACAAGTAATACTATACTTCACACACCACCACTATTTCTTAACATTAATTTATCTTGCCAGCACTTTTTAATTTCAGGTATGCAGTTTCTTGTCCTCTAATTTCTTCTTTTCCTCCTGATTTTCTAAAATTGCCTCTTAACATTAGCTAAGGAATGAGGCTATTTTCATCTACATCAAAGTTATCTGACAATGATTTTGTTATAAAAGGTCAGTACCAATTAATTTTTATTAATCTGGCTTTCTGGACTGCAGAAGGTATTTTTTCCAATGGCTAGAAATGTCTTTAATAAAGCATATACAAACTCTTGTCAAGAACAACTGGGGCCCTTCCTTCTTAAACAGGCATTATTATATTGGCTCATCTGAAGGATAAGCATATCAGTTTTAGGTGAACACCACTTATATGTGAAAGATATCTTCTCTGAACTTTATTTATTTATTTATTTATTTATTTTTGTTTATTGCCCTCCTCCCTGAAGGGACCCAGGGCGATTTCCAACAATTTTAAAAACACTTAAAAATTAAAAAATTTAAAAAGCTTAAAAACTTAATTAAAAGCTAGGTACTATAACTTGGACATACTGCGGGTCAAACCATCCAACTGGCTGGGGAAACTGAACCATCCACTCCCCTGACCAGACCTGCCAGCCAGGTTTTCACTCCTTTCCTAAAGGACAGCGACTCCATCTGCAGGCGTAGCTCTATCGGGAGGAGGTTCCACAGGGCAGGAGCAGACACCGAGAAGGCCCTCCTTCTAGTGCCAGAGAGATGTGCCTCTCTGGCTGATGGCACAACCAGAGAGCCTCTCCGGTCCACTATGGTGGGCCAGGTAGATGTCCTTGGGACGATGCAGTCTCTCAAGTAACCTGGACCACTACCATAAATGGCTTTAAAGGTAATAGCCAGCACCTTGAATTGCACCCAGAGGCAAACTGAGAGCCAGTGCAGCTCCCTCAGCAGCAGTGAAGCATAGGCATAACGCCCGCATCCCAACACTACTCGTGCAGCTGCATTCTGGACCAGCTGAAGCCTCTGAATGGTCACCAAGGGCAGCCCCATGTAGAATGCATTACAACAGTCAAGTCTGGAGGTGACCAAGGCATGTGTGACCATGAGCAAGGAGTCCCAGTCTAGGAACGGCCATAACTGGCGAATCACACGAAGTTGTACAAAGGCCCTCCCGGCCACGACTGCCACATGCTCTTTGAGCAGCAGTCACGGGTCCAGGAGGACCCCCAGGCTGCCCCGTCTAGAACCAAAGGTGGTAGTTCCCGAGATATCACAGGACCACCAACCCCCAGCCACTCAGTCTTGCCAGGACTCAGTTGTAGCCCGTTGTCCCCCATCCAGACCTTGACAGCCTCCAGGCACCTGGAAAGAACTTCCACTGCATCGCTAGGGTCCCCACGGGCTGAGATATACAGTTGGGTATCATCTGCATACTGATAATACCCTCACCCCATGAGAATGGATGATCTCACCCAGCAGTTTCATGTAGATATTAAATAGGAGTGATGAGAGCACCGAGCTTATTGATGGCTTTTGTTGAACTCTAAAAGGCAAATTACACCCAATGTGGTGTAATGGCTAGAATGATGGACAAGGACCCTGGAGGCCTGGGTTTGAATTCCTCCTCTGCCATGGAAATGCATTTGAGGAGTGGAACTTGTAAAAACTATGCCTTAAATATCTCACTTACCTGGAAAGCCCCATTACCTAAGGCAGTTCCAACTTGAAGGCACATAATAACAGCAATTAACCAAATGCTGTTAACTACTATGAACAGTATTTCTGCCAAAATTTGCATATTGTAGTTGGTGTAACAACAACTAGCCTGATAGATAAGCTTGTTTGAGCTTCTTTTGAGCTATCTACCCATACTGATTCATACTGGATATTCTTCCATTGCCTCTTATTAGGTCAAATCTGCTTGGTTTCTGAAATCAAACAAGACTGTAATATTCTTTTTAGTGTCCTCTAGGTGTCTTATCCTTCCTTGTGGATTTGTTAGGGTTTTTTTTTTGGTTAGGTTGTTTTTTTTCTTTAATTGCTTTGCTTTCCCTCTTTTAATTGGCATGTGGCAAAGCAAAGTGTGGGTATCTGTACTTCCAAGAACTCTGTTGGGTCCTCTATGGATTGCAGAATCCATCCAGATCCTACATGACAGGTATGTTTCATCAGTTTTCTGCCTTTTCTTTGAAATGTATATTTTGTGACCAGAAATGAACAAGGCAGCTATTTGATGACCATAGCTATCCTTTGCCATGGGAGCCATTTTGTAAGAACATTTATAACCCTCACACAGAAGTGAAATATGCCCTCTATCTCCAAAAGTTTAAGAACCTCTGGTCAAGCATCTCTTACCTCATGGTTGGAGAAGAGTCTGACACCTTCCATCTGGTGGAAGACTGGATAATGGGTGCTGTCAATCTGATCACGGCGATAAACATCTCCCACAACTAGAAAGGCATCGAGTCCAGAGTGTATCAAATCCCACTGGTGGGCAGATGTGTGAGCTCTTAGCATGTGAGTATGATTAAGGTAGTAGTTATCTCCTATCTTCCGGCTGGGGTGATCTTGTGGAATAAGCAGTCTATCAAAGTTCTGTTCTACTGTGACCACTGGAGACAAATCATCATATACTGAAAACATTGGGGTTCCAAAGCGTCCTATATACTGCTTGTAAAAGTGATCTTTCACACGCTCTTTGATCAGCCACAAAGGATTATATCTTTGATTGTGCAAGTTTTGTCCAACCTTGGAAAGAATCTTCTTTGTCACATTGCTATAGTTATCTGGAACATAAGATTTGCCAAGCACTTCCACTGCATTTGCTGTAGAGGTAGTGGCAGCAAAATCTGACATTATACCTCTGCACCATGCATGGCTAAAACTGGAAGTTCTCTTACATTTAAGTCCCCATAGTGAAATCACTTTACCACGACAGACCATTTGTATTAGATTTCTAGGAGCAGCCATCACAATGTCATTTATATACTGAGAAGAAATGAAACAGAAATAATTGTTAATTACTACAGTGTAGAAATGCAGGGGGGAGATCTGTAAAATATAAACGATTGCATATATAAAATAATGAATACAGTACATTATAATATATATGTCAAAGAAAATAAACAGTACAAGTATGCCAATAGTCCAGTGGTGAGCAGCAAAAAAATTCATTACCACACTGTGGGCAGAGCCTATGTTGTGGGCGGAGCCTACATCATGGGCAGAGCCTATGCCATGGGCGATCTAGTCATGCCTGCCATATGGCCATGTAACAGCTGCAAACACAGGCAGCACTGGCTCTTTGGCTGTAAATGGAGATGAGTACTGCACCCTAGAGTCGGATATGACTGGCTTTTGAGCAAGGAAGACCTTGAACCACTTGCAGGGATAAAACCTGACGTCAAATTTGAATACCAATCAGGGATCTTCTGTTATTAGGTAAAGGTTGCCCTTGCTTGAAAGACAGTCGTTACCAACTCTAGGGTTCAGTGCTCATCTCTGTTTATAGCCAAAGAACCAGTGGACTTGATCCACAAAAGCTCACAATAAAATACAGCAGTTAGTCTTTAAGGTGCCACAACATTTTTGTCTTTTTGTTTTGTTTACTCTCTGATATGCTTGCACAGAATAAAACTTTTTAAATGGTAGCTGTGTTAGTTTGGACAGGGCAGGGAGGTGGGCATGGCCCCCCAATTTCACTTTTAAAAAACCCTGCCCGAAGGCCACCCAATTTCACCACCACCCTGTCTGAAGGCCACCCAATTTTGCTTTTTTTTTCCTTGTCGGGGTGTGTGTGTGTGCGAACCTGTTACTGCCACCACTGCAATAGTCTATCACAAAATATACAACTTCATGTATTCATTTGTTGCTTCTCAATTAAAGGAAACTCAAGTGTAACACCTACCTGAAGAGGCAGTGACACTCTGAAGTATCAAGAACCTTTCTTGAATGGTGTTGATAACAAGAGATGAACCAGATTTCTTTCAAAAGTATTGGAACAGAGCTCTTACAAAATGCTGATACTGCTCATATGTTGGCAGAAACTCAGGGAGAAATTTCTGTAGATTCTTCTTTCATCAAGAGATTGCTACAGCAAGAAAGAAAAGAACAGTGAATTTGAATAACAAATATCATTATCAAAGACTGCAAAGTTTGGTGAAGTAGTTACAAATAATAATTGCTGACCAGAAGGTAAAGCCACAATGAGAAATGATTGAAACCACTGCTAGCTTTCTGAAGCCAACTTAACCCAGTTCACACCTTGTATTCATATAACATTTGGTTCAAAAGCCAGTTCCATTCCATCATCTGTACCCTTCTGATGGCAAAAACAGATAAGGGAACAGTTTAGGCATTCTCCTGCCCTTGTGGGAAGAAACAAGTGTCAAAATTAACTCTCAACCAACTTTATGCATTACTAGACCGGAGATGGAAAACCTCTGGCCTATGGGCCAGATTTGGTTCATGGGGGGACTCCATCTGATCTGCAAGCTTCTGCAGCTACCTCCAATTAGTGACCAATAACAACAGATTATGTGGCTTGTAAAGCCCATGAAAATACAGTAATACCTCGGATAACTCTAAGACTTGGTTCCACAAGTCTTGGTGTTATCCGATTTTTAGTGTTATCCGATCCATGTTAAAATCCAATGGGATGGATTGGATAACGTTAAAGCTCCATAGAGATACATTGTAACTGCACAGGCTTTAGCGGTTGTTATTCGATCCATCCCATAGGACCTTAACGTTATTCGATCCAATTCTCCTCCCCAGATTACTTAACGTTATGCGATTTTAGCGTTATCCGAGGTAAACGTTATCCGAGGTATTACTATATTGCACTAAATTAGGCTATATATAGCTCAAAACTAAGAAAGCCTTCCTGGTGGAAGACCTATTCAAACATACTCAGTGATGGGACCATTGTATTGAGGTCATGGTGGAGCTGCATGTGCCTTGTGGGATGAGAAGGTCCATGGTATGAATCAGGACCGTCAACAGTCATCACCACACCAGAATTACTGCCAAAGACCACCTCAGTTCTTGGTATAGATAGCTTAGACCTCAAATCTAATGCAGAAAAGGCACTGGGGATGCCAATGGCATGTCTGCAACATCTATAAGAGAAGGTGGCAAAAATCCAGGGCAATTAGCAGCTCGCCTATACAAGCCCTTGTTGTAGCATGTAGATGTCAAAAAAAAAAAGACATCTACAAATGGATGTCACTATTATTAGAAGGAGTGGTCCACCATAATCTAAGCCTCCACAGTACACTTCTAGGGAGCAACTTAAAATGTAATATATGCAGCAGACCTAAAACACTAGAAATTTAGGGATTTACATAAGGGTAATTTTATTGGTGTGGGTCTGTGGTAGCTCAAGTGGTTAAGATGCTGAACTTGATGACTGGAAGGTCAGCAGATCAGTAGTTTGAGACCCAAGTACTGCAGAACAGAATGAGCTCCTGTCTCAGTCCTAGCTCCTGCCAACTTAACAGTTCAAAAGCAAGAAATTGCAAGTAGATAAATAGGTACCACTTTTGGTGGGAAAGTAAACAGTGTCCCGTGCACTCCGGTGTCGAGCCATGCCTGCCACATGTTTACCGAAACCTCTGCAGATGCAAACAGCACTGGCTCCTTGGCTATAAAACATAGATGAGCACCAAACCCTAGACTCAGATACAACTGGCTTTTGAGCAAGGGTGGCCTGACTTTTACTAATTTTATTGGTATCTTTAGACTTCTGCTGAGGTGCCCATTATGGGGGATAGTGCTTCCCAGTCAAGTTCCAATCCAGTTGTATTTGCTTTGAGATTTTCCTCAACAAATAAAATGGTGATCCTAAGTCCCCATATTACATATGCAGTGTGTTTCCAAAATTGCTACTAAATGGGGACCAGATGGACTGTTAAATATACAAATGTTGTAAACTGTCATTTTAATCTCCTAAAAGCTGGTTGTTTTTCCTCTTCTGTCCAAAAATACTTTTATTGGACAAAGCTTGAAAAGCTTTATTTTTTTAAAAAAAGAAAAGAAAATAGGGCTGCCTTCTTTTTTGGAGCTGGCAAATCTCTTCTGTGTGAGCAAAGTTCTACCAGTGTAGCATATGTTCAGACAAAATAATAAATATATGCTAAAATTTCTAAAATTGGACATTTACCAAGCTGTTTATCAATTTAACTAAGCACTCTTTTTAAAGCTTGGAAATGTGCGTGGGAATAAAGCTGTAAATATTAAAGTCAACTGTATGCTTCACTGTCTAAAGCACTGGTTCCTATTGTGGGGCCCACACCCCACAGGGGGACTTCAATTGCCAGAAGACTACGTCAGTACGTTGCCTGATCAGTGATTTGGGGAATTGACTTAGGCTTCTGGGAACTGAAATTCAAAAATCCAAAGGTTGGGAAACACAGGTTTAGACTCTTGGCTCGTTTTTTGGCAACAGGCTAAAGATTAACACCTCTTGGAGAAATACAGACTACGGAAATCAGACCAAGGTGGAAGAGGAGGGAACAGTGGCTAATCTAGTCAAATTCTACTGTGGGTAGGTAAAGTCTCCATTGAACATTGGACCATTGAAAAGAAGAGTTCCATAGCCTAGTATCAAAGCACGTAGCTCCTGTTTGGCTAGGAACAGAGGCACCCATAAGCAGTGATGGGCAGCAACAGGTTTGCACCAGTTCGCCAGAACCGGTAGTAACTTTTCCCAGAATCACAGAGAACCGGTAGCAGCTTTTGGGGGCAACCACCTTGGGGGCTTACCTTTTCACCAGTTCCCCCACTGCACATGTGTGCCAAGCGCGTGGTGTGCATGCATGCCTACAGAGCTTGGCACGCATGTGCGGCCTCCTTGCTGTCCTCCCAAACGGGGAGAAGTACGAGAAGTTGATAGCCTGAAGCTCCCTATAGCCTGCTCCCCAGGGTAAGTGACTCACCTTTGGGTGTGAGTTGTGGGTGTGTATTTAATGTGTGTTTATTTTTAATGTGTATTTTTATATGTTTTATGTGTATTTAATTTGCATTTTATGTGTTTTCATGTCTATTTAATGTGTGTTTATTTTTAATGTGTATTTTTATATGTTTTATGTGTATTTAATTTGCATTTTATGTGTTTTCATGTCTATTTACTGTGTATGTATTTTAATGTGTATTTTATGTGTTTTATGTATATTTTATGCATTTTTTTATTTATTTAATTTGTATTTTTATGTGTACTTATTTTTATGGGGTTTTTACTTTGGTTTTGCCCATATCATTGGCTCCACCCATGATGTCATGATGTTGGCTCCGTCTACAATGTTGGCTCCACCCACAGTGTGGTAGTAAAAATTTTGGCTGCCCAGAAGCATTGCAATCTCTTTTTCTCAGGAGCACTGGAGATTAAATTTAGGTATTGTGCTATTCAACAGATTGTCAATTTGAGCTAAATCAGAGTATTACCTAGTTCTCGCTGAATAGAAAATGTAGAATGACAGTGGGAGATTTTATTAAGTGGTTGGCATTTCTTTGTCTGTAGGCCAGGGGTGCCCAAACTTTTCAGGCTGTGGGCCAGTCACGTGGTTCAGGGAGCCGGTCACTATGTTCTAGGGGCCAAATCTGGCTCTCGACACCAATTCATCCAACCCACGAATCCGTCGTTTGGGCACCCCTGCTACAGAAAGACAAACCTAGAAGGCCTCCACCTTTTTCAGTGTCTGCCATTGTCTTCGTCCTTCTAGTAATGGGTAAACCTGGAAGTAGAGGGAGCTACATCCCTGTAGAATTATACCAACTAGCTACCATTCTACAAGAAAGCAGATGCCTACAAGTAGATAAGGAGGTGATGAGAAAAATGGCTAGGCACCTGCTTGGACAGCTTCCTCAGCAACTGGTACTGAGGAGCAAATAGCTTCTGATAGGCAATATACAGGGCAATATAACATAGGCAATATACAGGGCAATATAACATAGGCAATATAGCCATGTCTACCAATAGCAATTGTTTGCTTCACTTCTTATGAATATGAAGAATTTGCTGCAAAACCCATCCACATTATAGTCATCACATCCTGAAGCCACAAACTCAACAACTGAACTATGTAAAAAAGTACTGCCTTTTATATATCCTGAACTTTCCATTTTTCAGCTCCCCTACATGCCACTGGAACACAGAATTGTGAAAGATGAAGAATAATGTCTACTAATCATTGCTTCCTGATATGCATAATGTTACACACAAGAATCATGTTCCCCCTTACTTGTCTTTTTTCCTACATGGTGAGTTGTTGTGGCTCCTAATTACTTTGATTGTATGTTAAATTAAAATTATGTAAAGAAGAAAGAGCAATTCATTCACTGACTTTAAGCTTAGAGACGACTAACTACAAAACAACTAAAATTGTGAAAATGGAGCAAAGCCAGAAAATCCAGATACGTAGTTATGAGAGGACCTCTGCAGAGAATCCCACTCCCATTAGTTTACTACTATATGTGTATCGGGGTACACAGAAAGAGCCACCTTGACGATTGTGGTATTTTTAACCACAATTGGGCATACCCTGGTGACGGCAACCTTGTGCTGCCAGCTAATCTTTCTCACACTAGGTCAGGCAAAAGGAACTACAGAATGAACTCAACAAAAGGTGCCTTCATGTTGGCAGGAAAATTATTAATGAAAGTCCAAACGTTCATGGCTGCCTTAAATTGCATGGACTTTTAAACATCTGGACAGCAGCACTACAAGCTGAACCACTAGGTAATATTTTTTAATTGACTTTTGTTTTGCTACAACTGGTACACCTAGTGTTTAAACCAAATTACACACACACCCATTCCCTGATGGATGTCACTGGAATTTGTATTGCTCTAACCTGGCCAGAGAAGGGGATATTACAGCCTCAATAGGCCTGGTATCAAATGGACTGTTGCTTCTCCACATTTATTTTTTTTTAAAAAAAGAGCCTGGCAAACAGACCATCATGCTGTTACCTGGATTTTAAGATCAAACATCACTGTTCCATTTAATTTGTTTTAATAAAAGTACAACCAGAGATTCACTATACAAACAGGTCAAAGATATGGAAATATGGGGAGAAACCAGCGCTTGATAGCTAACATATGAAATAAAATTATATAAGGTTTCATATAAACCTCTGCAAGGGGGCTTAATTAAAAGGGAAAATAGAACTAAATTTTATAAGGATTGATATAAAAGCCTGCCTAAGAGCATTGGTAAAGAATATTGATTAGTCCAAGCGGGTCACGTACGCAAGACTCTGGCAAGGAATGCAAGCAATTAAAGTTAATAGAAATGCTGATTAAAAGCTGGCTTCTCCCCTCCAAACAAGAATGTAAACTAGAACTAATCATTTCTCTTTGTCTGTGAGCCTCAAGAGTTCCCCCAGAGGTGTTGCAAAAGGTGTGGACCAGTAAAACCGGTTTCCTGGTTGCAAAGCAAAGGCTTTCCTTTTTCATTCACAAAAGCCAAAGATACAAAGTATATTTTCCTGACCACAAGACGACACTTTGTAACAGATTTACGACTGCCTGGGGGATGACTTCCTCCAGAAACAATGGACTGTTTGCTGCCTTGCCAATGCCTGTGTAAATTGTCATGTGTACTTTCGGAAATTACTTCTGCACTGTTTAATTAAGTTTTTTGTACCATGTAATCAAGAAGTGTAAAAGACTCATTTAATTGCCCCCGTTTTAGTAAAACAGCATTTGCAACTGCCATCACTAATCCAGGATTAATTGTCGACCAGTAAAATGTATAAAAATGTTGGGGAATGGAAGGGACTTCAGCTCATTCCTAGAATAGCATGGAATGGGTTCACGTGGGCGTGATTTTTGCCAGAACAGGTGAGGTATGGGACTTCTTTCTCATAGAATGGCCACTATGAATTAGAATTCTATTTAATACCAATAAACCAATGTTTGTTCTGATTAAAATCATGCCTCGGTGTCAGTTTTTGGGGTTAATCATTTCTCTACCAGGAAACTGACCAAAACCTAATTTTTCAGGTTACAATGCCATGAACGTTTGGACTTATAATTCCCCTGCCTTACCCACAAGAAACCAATACATGCCTGAAGAAGTGATCTTGAATCATGAAAGCTTGTAAAGAATTTGTTTTAGTGATTCAATAAAGGTATTACCAACTCCTTCCACATATGCTTCATGTTGGCAGTTTCACATCTGGCCTTGACATGGAAGGAGGAGGATTTGTGTTGTCCCCCACCCCCATCCCCAAAGAATAATTTTGGGAGTTGAATTTAGCTGGATTCTGCTTTGGATTAGCTCACCCAACATGCTTCCATTTTTAGAGTTAGTGAAGCCACTTCCATTTCCTGATGGATTCAACAGATGTGAATATGCAGAAAAATTCCAAAACCATAAGTTCCACGGGTCTGAAAAGCTTAATAAAAATAGTCCTTTGCTCTGGACAAACTGTAGAGATGGAGGGCAGGCAGTCTACCACTTCACTCCCTCCCACTCTCCATTTTAAGGACAGGTGCATAGCTAATACTTCATAAGGTCACAAAGGTGCATAGCTAATACTTCATAACATTAAAGAGAATTTCCAGTTATAGCCAGTCACTCGCAGACAAATGCAAAATTTATCTGCTTTGTAAATATGTGAAAAATAGCAGTTACTCCTTCTAGTTCATTAAAACTTAATGTTTGAAGATAAGCAAAAAATATACAACATGATCTAAATTGTGCTTGTTAAATGTAGGTATTTTATAATACCCATGTTTTTCTTGTGTGTTTGAAAACCTGATACAGTACGTTTCTTAATGAAAGTAGTCATTTGTATTACATGCCTATTTGGGCTACAATTCTGCTGAGCTTCTCTTGTTTTGTTTGTGGAAAGCCTGCAAATCTTTCTCAAGATATGCCAAAATGATGTATTTATTTAATATTAGTGAGGCACAAAGCAGGATAATATGAAAAATCTGCAGTGGGATGTAGAAATTTTTAAACAAACACGTACATAAAAATTTATACAGTCACTGGTTTGCAAAGAATACACTGGTTGTGCCTTTTTGTAGTTTCTTACATCTTACCAGAATAGTATGTCACTGATTCTCAAACTACTTTTTAACGCATGCCCCTTTCTTATCAACATGGAAATTTCACGCTGTCTTTCAACTGTGCTAGGAGGGTTTTTTTGTCTGTTTGTAAAACCAACAGTGGAAAAGTTTAGCACCTGTGGCTATTTCTTCATTTTACCTGGACTGTTCATAGCTTCTAGTGGAGTTACCTTTTGGTGCTGGGAGAGTAACAGATTTGAAGGGGAAAACTTTTTAGATGGTTGCACAAGGCACTACCCATACAGAAATCTACTACTGCATAACACAAACAAGCAAACAAAAGCTAAGGGAATGAAAATAGGCACAGTAAAACCTCGCATAAAGAGCGCCTAGCTTAGAGACTAACTCGCTTAAAGAGCAGGATTTTCTCTGAGTGGTCACCTCGCTTAACAACTAAAACCAACCAAAAATTTGCTTAATAACTAAATTGGGGTTGGCAATCCCCCTACCAGAAGTCAGAATCGGTCACTTAAAATGGCAGCAGCAGCGCTTTTTCCAAGTTTTTCGGTTAAAGAGCAACTGACTTAAAGAGCAATCCTGTGGAACGCATTATGCTCTTTAAGCGAAGTACCACTGTACACTACTTGGCGCTTGGAACATTCCCTTCCAGGACAAGCCTCGTCTTGCCCATGTGCACCCGCACCTTGTCCTGGAAGGCAAGGAACCGTTCCCTTCCAGGACAAGCCTTGTCTTGCTCACACTCACCTGCAGCCTGTCCTGGAAGGGAAGGGGTCAAGTGATTGGCCCATTCCCTAAAAGGAAAAGCCTCATCTCGCCTGTGTGCACCCACAGCCTGTCCTGGAAGGGAAGACGCCAAGTGACCTCTTTCCAAAGAGGCAGGCAACCGACCCGCCTGGGAAGGCGCATCCGATCCCCGTTTCCGGTTCTGAAGAGGCAGGTGACTTGCTCGCCTGCCTCCTCAGAAAGGGAACCGGGGATTGGATGCTTAGGTCTTTGGAGGCCACCTTGCTGTTTGGAGGCTTGACACAAAGCCCACAAGACACAAAGCCCGCAAGGCTGGTCTCTACCTGGGAAGGAGTTTCCCAGGCAGAGACCAGCCTTGGGGGCTTGGGGGCTTGGATCTCCGGTGGTGCCCTTGCTGTTTCGAGGCAAGCCTCCAAACAGCAAGAGCACCACCGGAGATCTCTAAGGTATCCAAGGTAAGAAGGGGTAGGAAGTGGTCATAATGAAAATATACCATAGTATCCAGTGGTGGGATTCAAAAAAAAAAATTACTACCTACTCTGTGGGCGTGGTATGGTGGGTGTGGCTGGGGAAAACCCCTGTGTTGCACCTGAATTAGGACTACTTTATTTCAAAATATGGATGGGCAGGAACAGATGGAATTTCTGCTACTGGTTCGGGTGAACTAGGGCGAACCTGCTGAATCCCACCACTGATAGTATCCAATTTTTGAAATAAAATGGTGCAGTGATACTCAGCTACTAACCCATTTTGGCAGCCGAGCTTAAGATTCATTAATATTAACAGTATCACCATCAATAGGGAGTAATTTATCACTGAGAAAAAATGAACTACATACAAGTCTAGAAATGATGACACTGTTTTTCTGCATAACTGCATTCTCTTCAAAAATTAAAAGAAGTGAACTGACACTCACAGTCATTCCCCAACCCCAATTATATCTGCAAAAAACAAAACAAAAAGTACATCAGGACAGAACATAGGTCAGTGGTGGCGAACCTTTTAAAGACTGAATGTCCAAACAGAGGGGTGACAGAAACTCTGTGCTGGGGGAGGGTGGAAGCGCTCCCATTGGGCTGCTGGGCAGAGGGGTGGGATAAACTCTGTGCTGGGGCAATGGTGTGCATGCCCACAGAAAGGGCTCTGAGTGCCCCCTCTAACACGCATGGCATAGGTTCACAAACCACTGACATAGGTGACCATGGAATAATGGTGGAAGGGGCGCTTGTTAAGCAGAATCCTAGCTGGCATTTTAATGTACACTAACAGCACAGCTTATTGTAATGTTGTCTGCTATGTGCATAACTTCTACTAACGTTAGGCTATGTTTTGTTCCCAACAACTGAAAAATTCCTACAGATACTATTAGAACCCAAACTTCTAGTTCCCTTTTGTCTCTCATGTGCTAGTTTTCTGTTTGTAAAGAATTAGGAGGGAAGCATTCAGAAAGAGATATTCCTTTTAATAGAAAGTTGGGTGAAAACATGGAACTGTTTTTTTAAAAAACCACCTCCCAATTTATAGTGTGAAACAGAACTGAACCCAAAACTACTACATCATTATGAATCTTTAATTCTCTTGAGCTACATGTAAAAGTACGAAGAAAATTGCCCATGCTTCATACTGTAGTTGGATTCTTAGTTGCTTTGTCTCCAAAGACTTGTCTCCAAAGACTTGGAATTGGTCTCATTTTGAAGATTTAAAAGTTATTCAAATCCCATCACCATCTATCCTCATGTTTTGGTATCATAATTGTCACCTTAACACTAGTAAACCTTTATAGCACTTGTGGAAGAGAGAGAGAAAATTCCTCTCCTGCATTTTCATTTATTTTCTAACCAAATTAGCAAACGCTGTAGGCAACTTGGTATGCATAGCTAAATCTTTTGCTCCCATTTAGATAGTATTTACCTCTACCTTTACCTTAGATAGCATTACTGATGAAAATAATAGATAGTAGGCAGATGTTCAATAAAGCTACCAGAATGTTTACTAGTTTGTGGGGTTTTTTTTTTGGTGTGTGTGCGTGTGTGCGTGCGTACATGCATGCGCGCGCGCACACGTGTGTGTTGTAAGTTTTCTTCTTCAGTGCTCATATTTCACAGAAGAAGAAGGAGAATCCAAGACCTAAGAAAGGAAAAGAAACCTCCCAAACAGACCTCCAGTCCTAAAGAAGTTGTTGATATTTATCAATCAATTTAAAAATGAGGGGGTTCCCCAAGCAAGGCCAGTAGTTTATCACAATTCGAATTTGTAAACCTATTTGAATTCGCAAACAAAGAACCCTTATTCAAGTGTTAAAACATGCAAACTTCTAACAGCTCACAGCATCTGGCTGCTATAACTGAAGGAGGCTAGTGATTTGAAACCAGTGGTACTGAATCACCAACAAAGACTGCACTGCAGGTACAGAATCAAGCAAAAAATGTCAAGAAGAGCAAACTTACTGCAGGTATTTTTTTAAAAGGACTTAATGAGTGAAATACAATGCTGAAAGGTGCCTACACATAATTCAGTCTAGGCTTTAATGCCGAAGCAGAACCCTCTGGACATAAAACAATTCTAATTGTTGTGACATTGCCAGCCTGCTAATGCTCCTAATGTGGAACAGCTGCATTATTTGCACAGTTTGATATGCTAATTCCACAACTGCTTTATGGCTTATATTTGCAAACTGTTTTCTGAGAATTGGTGTAGAGATCTTCTTTTCCTCTTTGCAATAGAATCAATTCCAAGAAATTTCAAAGCATGGCTTTGAAAAACAGACTAATAGTTTGTATTTGCTTAACGTAAAAAGCTGAACCAGAAAAAAATGCATTAGGCAAGTTGTGGGATAATTTGTGACTCCAATTAGAATTACAGTGCATTAAGGATTAATATTAGGATTCTGTTAAAGATAGGTAGATTTTAGGGCTAGGATTTCAAGGATACTTCATATATTTCCTGATCCCAATGAGAACCGTAGTGTCCTCTCTCCGTCCCTCATGCAGCTAAACTTTTGACAAACAAAATACAATACAGTATATGACTTTTGCTTCTCAGCATCATGGTTCACCAACAAAAGCAACATGGGATATTTTTTCATATACAGTGGGACAAACAAACACCCCAAATGGCAGGAAGCAATAGATTTCTTAGGGCCAGTGTCCCAGCTAGCTTTTGTTAAAAAACCAAAACAACAACTACAACACTATCCAGGGCAAGTCCTGTTTACAACTATTCAGGGTTAGCACTGCTGCACAATGCCTAAGGGGTAGCCCTAGTTCTGTAGGTACTGCAACAAAATGTGACTCCGGAGGAATAAAATTCCCAATCATGGTACATGAAGAGTTCTGTCTTTTGATGTTCTATCTTTCTCAGTTACAGCACAGAAACCAGTCTGTATGAGTACAAAAGCTGGTTTTAAAGCACTTTTCCACCTTCCTGACTGCAAAGAGCTTTAAAAATGCCAAAGTGACCGGAGCACTGCAGACAATTTCTGGGAGGCAATTCAAATGATGGCAGCCTGGCTCCAGATGTCAATAAGCATTAGCACAGTCCACAGTATTTATACTGCTACATGAGACCAAAGCTATCATCTTCAGTTTCTGAGTAAAGGGAATTGAAAAATTTATATTATGCAAGTCTTCACACTACAGCTAGAAGGAAGGAGTCTTGGTCTTGAAACATTCTGCAAGTACATCTCTCAAACACTTCCATTTGTATTATCTCTTATAACTTTTTAGAAGAGCTAAGGAAAAATCAAAATCCACAGGTGGACATAAGAATTCAGCAGTATCATAATCCCCTCCCCCAAGGATTTTTGTCTTGCTGTACTGAGGGGACTTCAATGGTTGGATGAGGCTTTGGGCTATGCTGTGTAGGGCTACTCAAGATGGACAGGCCATAGTGGAGAAATCAAGACTAAACACAATCCACTGGAGAAGAAACTCTGGTGTTCTTGCCAAAAAAATCCTATGGGCATCATCAAAAGGCTAAAAGATATGGTGCTGGAAGATGAGCCTCTCACATCAGAAGGTGTCCAATATGGTACTTGCTCATGGTCATGCACGTCCTGGTAACCTCCAGACTTGACTATTGCAATGCGCTCTACATGGGGCTGCCCTTGAAGACCATTCGGAGGCTGCAACTGGTCGAGAATGCGACTGCTCGGGTGGTGATGGGGCGCTATGCCAGTGCCTCGCCACTGCTTCGGGACCTACACTTGTTGCCAGTGTACCTCCGGGTGCAATTCAAGGTGCTGGTGATTACCTTTAAAGCCCTCCATGGTAGTGAACCAGGGTACTTAAGAGATCACGTCACCACAAAGTCATCTGCCTGTCCCATTAGAGCAAACCAGAGGAGCTCCCTGATAGTTCCAGGGCCTTTTCTGTGTCTGCTCCAGCCCTGTGGAATCTCCTCCCAACTGAACTTCACCTCTAGGCAGAGTTTTTATCCTTTCCCAAGAATCTTAAAACCTAGCTAGCACAACTGGGTGGTGGTGTGGCGGGCTGGGGAGATAGCCACCCTGGCTGGCTTGTTTAAGTATTGCCCGGGCTGTCAGTCTTAGTAAATCTAGTGATGCGACATTTGGAGGGCATTTTTTTTTTAAATTAAATTTTAAAATTCAAACAATCTAATTTTTAATGTTTTCTTAAAAGTTTCTGTAAAGTTTTACTTGTCGTGTTTTATGTGTAAGCAGCCCAGAGTTGCCTCGGCGATGGGGCGGCAGTAGAAATGTGAGTAATTAAATAAATAAATAAATAAATAAAAACAAATGAATAGAACACTATTTTGACTTTTATCTCCAAGTGTACACCAATGATAGATAGGATGGAAGGAAAGGGGGAGGGGAGAACGCCAGGAATCTAAGGACAGGGAATGAGGCAAGTAGGCATTTTTCCAGTAGGGTTACAGCCCACATAAAATCTAGCCATCTAGACCAGGGGTGCCCAGCCCACGGCACCATTTCATGTGGCCTGCTATTGCCCTCGCTGTTATCGTAAGCAGAAGCAAACATGTTTAAAACAGCCATAAAACATGCCCATGCATGCATAAATGTGCATGCACCTGCTGTAAATGCACCTGCGACTGTCATAAACTCATTTATGACAGCTGTGGGTGCATTTTACGGCAGCATTTATGGTGGGAGGAACCACATGGCTGGCCTGCTCAGCTGTCTGGGGGGCATGGTCTGGCCCACAGCACAAAAAGATTGGGAACCCCTGATCTAGACATTGTAGCAACCATATTAGGTCCTACAGTCTTCCCTCCTTTCCTTTTAAAAAAACTTTTGACACAGAGTAAGGCTAGAGAAAAAGCAATAATGTTTTGTCTAAAACCAAAGTAGTTATCTACTGTCATTTGTGCTTGAGAAGTAATACAGAGAAAGGCAAGGCAAATATGATCCATATCTTCTGGGAGTATTTCTTTATAACACCAAGAAATTATTTCCCCCTTGTGGTCTAAGATCTCCTTACTGTGGGGAAAAACCATATAAATAAACCCTGAATAAATATACAGTGGAAAGAATAGAAAACTATAATGGCTTTTGCTAAGAGTGCAAGAGGGAGTTTGAATGGTGTTTATACAGGTCATGAAAAATTATAGCTTTTAAAATACAGAAGGATAACCATGTTAGGTTGTTGCAGTAAAAAATACAAATATACTTCTTTAAAGTGCCACATGGTACTGTGCTGTTTTTATTTACAAAAATTGTTTACATCCAGTTAACTAGCATAGTCATATACTGTACAGTACTAGCTTTATTTATTTTTAAAGAAAAAAAATAATTCTACTGAACTGAGAAGCTCTTACCAAGTTTTCAAAGGAAAAAATGCTTAAATTGGGACCTACTAAAAAACCCACTCCTCAGTTGTCTATAGTAAGTGCCAATCTGGGGTACACAGAAAGAGCCTCCTCAAAGACTGTGGTATTTTTTAACCATAATCTGGCATAACCCAGACAATGGCCACCTTGAGTTGGCTAATCTTTTTTCACACTAGGTCAGGTGAAAGGAACTGTAGAATGGACTCACCAAAAGGTGGCTTTGTTTTGGCAGTTTCATGTCTGTCCTAGATACGGAAGAAGATCTGAGAGATATTCTACATGAGGATTCTTGGCCAATCAAAAAGTATTTATATCAGTATAACATAAGGGGCGTTCTGCTAAGATTGTGTTTTGGATTTACACAAATCCTACATCAAACTGGGCCTGTGTGAACTGATTCACAAATGTGTGAATCAAAGCTAGGATCTTCTCAAGCACAACATGATTTCATGCAGAGCTATGGACAGCATGTTTACAAATTACTTTGTTTCTCCCTTTTGCCATTGATGGCAAACCTTTTAGAGATCAAGTGTCCAAACTGCCGTCCACGCCACATCCTCACACTGCATGTGAGCCAACCACCTTACCCCAGAGAGGGGAGGGAAGAAGCGCTCCCTTTAGGCTGCTGGGTAGAAGGGTGGAACAAACTCTGTGCTGAGGAGAGGAAGGAAGCACTCCCATTGGGCTTCTGGGCAGAGGGGCGTGGCAAACTCTGTGCTGGGAGAGGGAGGAGGCGCTCCCATTGGGCAGAGGGGTGGAACGAACTCTGTGTTTGGGCAAGGTGCACATGCCCACAAAGGGGGCTCTGAGTGCCCCCTGTGGCACTCATGCCACAGGTTCACGACTGCTGCCCTATGCTCTCCATATAAAGAAAAATATCAGGTGAGAAGACACATGATGGAAGGGATGTAGTGTGGCAGTTCTAGCACCTAACAGTTTCATCATGTGCCCTCCAATTCCAGCACCTTTGGAAAGAAATGGTGAAATAATGTACTGTACTTCAGAATTCAAATTCACACTTAAGCTGCATATGTCTGCCTTTGAACCGACCCTGTTGAAACAAGACTATTTTCTGAACTGCTGAACTGGGGCTTGGAATGAATTTGGTGATTTGTGTAGCTTTGCAGTTTGTTCTTCTCCTTTGCAGGCCTCATGCAAGTGCTAGAAAGCCAAGAAGACTCGTGAAACAAATATTGGGTTTGCCCTTTAGGCACTGTCAAAAAAGAAAAAACACAGGAACAGAAAAAGAGAGAGATGGACACATTTATGTATAAAGTACTATAAATACAGCTGCAGATGTAGAAATCATAATTATTTCATACACAGAGATGCAGATATAGAAATCCTTATCTTTATTTAAGTCAAAATACAGTACACTAGTACCCTGGATAACGTTATGACTTGGTTCCACAAGTCTCGTCATTATCCGGTTTTTAACGTTGTGCGATACATTGATCACACAATGTTAAAAAAAGCCCTGTTTCCCTGGAGGCTGAAGCAAGCCAGAACGTCGGGATTTGAATCCTGACATCTTGGGTTGCTGCAGCCTCCAGGGAGGTGGGGGAACTTTGGAAACAGCTTGGAGCGGGTCTCCCCACCTCCCTGGACCCAGAGGGGGGGTCAGAGACCCCAAAATTGGTAAAAAAAAGTCCGTTGGTTTTTTTTTACCAATTTTGGGGTATCTGACCCCCCTGCCGGGTCCAGGGAGGTGGGGAGACACGATCCAAGCTGTTTCTGGGCTTCCCCAACATCCTCAGTCAGTGCAGCAAGCCAAAACGCCAGGGTTCGAATCCCGACATTCTGGCTTGCTGCACTGGCTGAGGACGTCGGGGAAGCCCAGAAACAGCTTGGATCGTTGTCCCCTGCCTGCTCCAGAGAGATCAGAGGACCTGATCTACAGCTGCAGGGTGGCTGGGGAAGCTGACGGGGACTCCCTGTCGGCTTCCCTAGCCACCCGCCCTTGCCTCCGCAGCTGTGGGGTGGCTGGGGAAGCCGACGGGGGAGTCCTCCGTCAGCTTTCCAGCCTCCCCATCCCTGCCTCCGTAGCTGCAGGGTGGCTGGGAAGCTGAACGGAGAACCCCGTTCAGCTTTCCAGCCACCCTGCTGCTAAGAACGACTGTATCGGATAACGTTAAAAATCGCGTTATTCGATACAAGATTTTTCCGAAAATCTTGTAACGTTATGCGGTTTTCACGCTATACGGTACTTGTGTTATCTGGGGTATTACTGTATTATTCACTGCTCTAGAGAAGACTGATCAGATGACCAGTGTGCACCATCTAACTGATGATAGGCAATGTCAAGGATCCTGCTCTACCTTTTTATGAGTTTTTAATCTTTAAAACAGATTTAGCTGGCTTGACCTTCAAACAGTGAGCATCTTCAAATAGAAGGATATTCCCTAACAGTCCTTTAAACAGAAAACTGACATCTGTAAAGCAGATCAACTTGTGCCTATCACCTTAAGAACATCATACAGCAGTTCCGGCCATATTCTTTTCTTGTAATGATTCAAACTAAGATCTTAGTGAATGTTAAATATCACAACTGAAGAAAAATAGAACAGTTCAACAGTGTAAAGGCAAACTCCTGCATAAATTTCAGAGCTGAAACAATAGCCCAGTAGAATATTAAGACTACAAAATTCTGTCTGTGGGTTTATAGTTTTAGCTTATCAAAAGGCCTTAAGGTTAACACTTAATACAATGGACAAAGTAGGCACAAGAATCTTTGCTGCATTCTTTACCTTGATTTTCAGGTGACTTTTTTACAACCTTGCCATGTTCTGTCAGGTTTGAGAGGTTGAAGCTATTACATTTTGCACAGTTTCCACACAAATTAGTTCCCTGGCAAAATTTAGTCCAGGATCTTACAATAGTCTGTGTCCTATTTCACCATTGCAGCAAATCAGAGCGCCAAGATAGTTTCACAGCAGTTTCGAGTTTCACTGCTTTGGTACATAACATTTATTGAAGTGTTGATGCAGGAAGGCATAACGTTTAAATCAATAACTGCACAATCTTCAAAAACAAAATGAGCAGGATCAGTATAGCAAGAGGAACATAAAGACCAAAGTTAAAGGTCCACTTTGTTACATACCTAAGTTGTGTTCCCAAAGCCTGCAGTTCCAAACTTTGGAAAGTGCCAATCTGCAGAGGATAAACAATCACAGAGATACAGGGTATCCTGCCCTTCTCCCTTCATATTTTTCCCTTACAACTCTCAACCCAGTTATTTGTTCCCAACCAAAGATTCCAGATCCTGGTTGCTGTCCCAAACATAACAGCAACCAAGTGCAGAAATAGAGCTGAGAGACATATATGTCCCATCAAATAAACAAGCAAGCAGTTAGTAGAACAAATCAAGCCTGAATCTGCACTAGAGGCAAAAATGACTGAACCTGTTCTAGGTGTCTGTACAAAAAGTACAGAGAATGAGTTTTCGAGTTTTGATTTCTGCTAATTCTTACACTTCTTTAACTCTTTTAACTCTGAGCAGATACGTTCCTCTTAAAATATATTTTAAGCTCCCTCATTTTAACTTCTATCTCCGCTGTACTATGCTGGTCTTGGACCGTAATAAAGATTGGTTTGATTTGGCTGAATTGAAGCTGCCATACTTTAGGCATATCATAAGATGACAAGACTCACTGGCAAACATAAGAATGCTGGGAAAGGTTTAAAGCATTATGGCACCAAACATGAGATAAATTGACTCAATAAAAGAAGCCGTGGCCGTTAGTTTGCAAGATCTGGGCAAGTCTATTTATAGTAGTCAGAAGCAATTTATTGATATGTAATAACAAATTTGAATCAAAATTAAGAAGAGTGTGAGCTTAAAACACTTGAGCTCAGTCCCATGAATTGAAACACACACAAAAACACAATATGTAAAGTCATATCAATTGAACTGAATTTTTGCCTAGAGATGGAAAAGACCTCATTGCAATACTAGACATTTATGACATTATGATTGTTGTTTATACACTTCTGCAGCTAAAACGTAGGCCAGGTGAACCTATCAGAAAAAAAGATCAAACATTGTATAAAGGGAGAGATACATGTTGTTTACATCACCATCCAACGTGAATTCACGTTCATTCACAGGAATCAACCCCAATCAAAACTTGATTGGAATCTACACAGTCAATGTGCATTTAGTCAATCCATCAGTGATGCCTCTCTCCCCATCTGTTAGCTGCTAAATTGCTAGTGTCCTTTATCTGTGCCTTATTCAAATTACTACAAAGGTAATATACAACAGTCTGCTTATAACCAAAATTGTTGTAGCTGATACTTCTTCCCCCATTAAGGATACAGTACTTTATTCTCCCTCTATATTCAAAAGACAGAGCAAGAAGATATCAAGAAAGGGGGGGACTGTGTAAGAAACATGAAATGAAGATTTTATTTCCTTCATATTTCTTACATATTTTTATCAACAGATTTTCTTCCAGAGTTAAGTTAATATTCAACAAATGTAGTTAGGTATTTCTGGCTAAGTAAAAAATGTGAAACTGGCTTAGAATATGAAAGTAAAGGGATAAGACTTCAAGTAACATTTGCTGGTTTTGTTACTGAAGTTAATTCTCCTTATCGTGTGTGTTGGGAAGAGAAGACAATATATCAACCCTATTACACAAGATTTTTTCCCCAACACATATTCCAAACCAGGCTGAAGGTTAGTAGACATTGACAAGACACACTTTCATAATTGCAATGAAGAACATTTTTCCAAAGGTAATTAGGAGCAATTAGGATCCCTGTTGTGATTTTGGGGTGCACTTCTGATGTCATCTCTATCTTAGAAATCTAGTGCCAAGTAACAGACTTATTATACCACCTATAATCCAATCCTAGCACTCATACAAAAGGTGGATCAAATATGGATTTCACTTGAGGGATAGTTAAAATGAATCTTGCTATCCATGGGGTGGGGGAGGAAGTATTATTCTGCTTACAAACAGTATTAATATAACCACTGGTCATATTTTCCAGGGGCTGCCCTCTGGATCAGCAATGAAAAGGGACTTATGTGAAGATATGTGATTAGGTCACAATTCCCAAATGCAATATAGATGTCAAAACATAAAACCCTTTCACACCAACACCAAGATCATAGCCATGTCAGCATCAGGAGAATTGCTACCTTAGCATCATGCATTTACTGAACAGAAGATGATGTTTGTCTAAAGAGCCCTCTGAAGCTCTAAATTAGGGATTCTCAACCTGAGCCCCACAGGCTGGATGCAGCTGTTGTTACTATTGTTATTATTATTTATTAGTTCAAATTTATATTGCCGTCCACTCGCCGTGACGACTCAGGGCGGCTTACATTACAACACAATATGGTGGGGTGGACACAGGGAGAGGGGCGGCAAGGTCCTCATCCTGCCCCGGCTTCTTCTTCCACTGGCAGTTGGTATAGGCACATTATTTTTACTACATTTCATCCAATGAACTCAAGGCACTTTACAGGAATCTCTTCCTCCTTTTCTCCTCTCAGCAACTCAGTAAGGCTGAGAGTATGGCACCAGCCACAGTCACCAAGTCAGTATCATGACCAAGTGGAGATTTAAACTCTATTCTCCTGACTCTTAATACAGTAAAACCTCACATAAAGAGTGCCTTGCTTAGAGACTAACTCGCTTAAAGAGGAGAATTTTCTCAGAATGGTCACCCTCACTTAACAACTAAAAACAACCAAAAACTCACTTCGCAACTAAATCGGAGCTCGCAATCTCCTCCACCAGAAGTCACAATCAATCACTTCAATGACAGCGGCGGTGCTTTTTCCAAGCATTTAGCTTAAAGAATTCGATTAAAGAGAAATCCCATGGAAGGCATTATGCTCTTTAAGTGAAGTACCACTATACAGTAATATCTCGCATAACGAGCATCTCGCTTAGCGAGTGACCCCCTTAACAAGCAGGATTTTCCCCAAAAGGTCTGCCGCATTGAACGAGCAAAAACTTGCTTAACAAGAACAGTTATCTCACCTTTGGGATGAGGTTGCTTGATGGGAAAGTGCCTTCAGCCACTGTGATCCCAAAGCCAAGACCCCCCCTCCCCAGCTTCTGGATCACGGCAGCTGTTAGCGGTGTTAGCTAACAACAGTGTTTTGCGTAATGAGCAACTCGCTTAATGAGCAACCCCCATGGAATGCATTTTGCTCGTTAACCAAGGTATCACTGTACTAAAGTCTGATCACTGTACCATACACATTTCTACCTGTAAAGTCAACAATGGCTCAGCTGACTAGCCAAGGAAAGCAACAGCTGTAAGAATGAATAAGAACTTACTATCACTTCAGTTGCCTAACCAGACCATAAATGAGTCTTCAGCCATTGTAAATGCATTTATGACAGCCAATGAAGCATTTTACGACTGTGTTTACAGTGGGGGGAACCACCAGTCCAGCTTGCTTAGCTGTCTGAAGAGGCGTGGTCAAGCCTAAAGCTGAAAAACATTGTGAACCCCTGACTTAAGGTAAAGGTAAAAGTGGCACTTGCTAGAAATTCAGCCGTATCTGATTCTAGGGTGAAGTGCTCATCTCCATTTACAACTAAAGAGCCAGCTCTGTCTGCATCTGCAGACATATCTGTGGTCATATCGCAGGCGTGACTAGACAACGGAGCACACAGAACGCTGTTACCTTCCCACAAAGTGACACCTATTTATCTACTTGCAATTTCTTGCTTTCAAACTGCTAGGTTGGCGTTAGCAGGGCATGCCTGATTTTGGTTCAAAAATACCACAGTCTTCAAGAAATGCCTTCTCAACCACTTCTGACTACCTCAAAAATTATATGCTGCTTGATACTTCATTTACTTAGACTAGCAAGAACCACTTAGATAAACAACGTGGCCACAAAAAACTTGTAAAAATGTTTAAAAATTCACATATACTTAATGGAGTAGCACTGATATCCCATACATATCATACGTATCAGTCAAGGGGGTTGCCCTTCAGATGTTGTTAACCATTGGCTACAATGGCTAAGGCTGATGTGCAGTAGCCTCTCTCGAGGACTATATTTTGCCTATCCCCTACCTAAAAGATTCTATTCTAAGTGACATGTTGAAAAGGATGTTAATTTGTACATTTAAATATATTTTATCACAGTCAGAAGTTCAACAGTTAGAAGAGAAACCGTAAGGAAAAATAGGAAAGGAATCACTGGAGTGCTGCCATGAATTCACACATGACAACAAATGAATAAATTTAATTGTTGTGCCAAGGAGCACTTGCTCTTTAATTCTCAGGGGTGCAAGAAATAATCAGCACATTCAACACATAGCAGCTTGCTTAAATTCTGCATTAATTTTAACAAAAGATATATACCAGGCACTGCTAAGTATCTCAAGCTACATGGTGCTCCATACAGAAGCTGCCTATAAATACAGTTGGGTGACATCCTGGATTGCTAGAAGAAAATACACCATTAAATTTTAAAATATTCCATATAGCCTGGAAAGATATCTACAACGGAAGTGTATACATTCTGGCAATTTCCTTAATTTGAGATCATGATGATTAAGAAAGCCTTCTACAAGATATGCATGATTAAGTGGCATGGTTAAAGTGAGATGTGACTGACTAACATTTTGAAAAGAAGCCTCCAGTGTCTGACAACCTTTCTTCTATGCCATGTGCTTACTAAAGATAGCCCTGCTTGATGTATGTTATATACTCATCCCTCAGCCCAACAACAGATTTGTAAACTCCTAGAAAACTTAGTCAAAGATATTTCTGTAACTGTGGGAGGACACATACAAATAGAAAAGAAATTCATACTAAATTAATGAGCAGGAAAATATGTTCACAAATGCATATATGAAGAAAAATGTATCAAAAGTACATACAGTAGAGACAGAGTATATCAAACTATGTACCAATTCCAATGCAAGTTTCTCGACAAAGTCTTTCAGTGCAATCTGAACAAGGCCAGAAAAGAATTGACAGTAGGATCTAGAGAAGTGGTTCCCAACACGGGACCCATGCCCCACAGGGGGACTTCAATTCCCAGAGGCCTGTCAGTTCATTGGGTGATCAGTGCTTTGGGGAATTGGCTTAAGTCTTTTGGGGAATTGAAGTCCAAAACCCAAAGGTTGGGAAACACTGGAGATACACTACAAAACTCACCCCCTAAGAAAGCATGGCCATGGCTAGCAAAGGCAGAAGAGAGGGGATCTAACCCTAACTTAAAACATGCTAACCATCATCCCTACAGCTGAGAAACATGGCCTCAACATCAATCAACAGTTGTTCAAGAAACTGGAACTAGAATTTTCATAGGCAGAAAATCTAACCATAATATTTCAGCTTCTTTCAAGAACATCTATATGCAGTAGAGCTTGGGTGCCCAAACTTTATGTGCTGTGGGCCGGTCATGTGGTTCAGTGGGCCAGTCATGTGATTCCTCCCACTGGAAGCAGAAGTAAAACATGCCTTGCAATCTGTTTTGCAACCAAATGAGATAGACTTTAAGCTGCCATTTTCTCTGCTTAAACCAGGGTGCTCAAACTACAACCCAATTCATCCGGCCCACACCACTCTCGTTGCTCCCATAAGTGGAAGTAAAATCTGCCCATAAGGGCGCATTTTACTTCCACTTCTGGAAGCGACGAGGATGTCATGGGCTGGATGAATTCGTGTCAGGGGCCAGATCTGGCCTACAAGCCGTAGTTTGGACACCCCTGCAGTAAAGTCTAAATTTCACTAAATCCAGCAGTATATCCATAGGATTATTTTGTTCACCAAAGTTGTGAGCCAGGCAGGTTTTCCTCTTAAACAGAATGCTAGACATATGGCTGTTTCTCTATTCTGAGCTCACAGTCAGGTAAGCAGTAAGTGCATAAATAATTGCTCACAAAAGATGGTAAGCATTTCCTACAAAACTTATAGAAGGGTGCCCTAATTTATACATTTATATCTATACACATTCAAACACCACCCACCATATATGCCAACACATTGTCACCCCAAAATGCTAGATGGAATGTAAACCCTTAGTCACTACAAAATGAATAATCCTACAACAGGTTCCCCCAACACAGGGGTTCTCAACCTTTTAAAGCCGGAGGCTGGATCACTTCCCCTCAGACTGTTGGCAGGCCAGACTTGTGTTCCCCCCACTGCCGCCACCAACACTCCCCCCACACCACCAGTCCGGCCCACAAACACTCACCCCCACGCCGACACCACTTCCCTGCTTACCAATCTGCCGGGAATGAAGGCCCGTGCTCAGCCAGAGCGGCACTCAAGAAAGATGCGGGTGGCCATGTGCATCTGCCTCTTCTGCTTCCACTTCCACTGCTGGTGCCGCTGTCTTACAACATCTACCCTGCTATGGAGCAGTGTTAGGGACACACCAAGCCAGGCAAAGAGGAAAAGGATGGTGGCAAGGCTGACAGTGGGAGCAAGGGCCAGATGGAATGGCACTGAGGGTAGGATCTGACTCATGAGCCATAGGTTGAGAACCCCTGCCCTAACACCATATGGATGGTACTGGTTGACAGTACTGTACAAGCAAGTCATAACTGAACAGGAAAGGAGAAGAAAATGTATCACAAATGTGGTAGTTTGCCTCAAGAATGGCATCCAGCTGGGTCTACATGCTTTCTTTCACAGTACTGTATCATGATGAATCAATATCAACTTATTACATAATAAAGCTAATAAAACTGAACCTCACTGGAGATCTGCCTAGTCCAAAAACTCCTGTTATTTCAAAGACTTGTCAGAATCAGACCCGTGTAGTGATCACTGGAACTTAGCATAAAGTAGATTTTGTTCCTGAGAATGGTATAGTTATTGTCTTCCATTAGTCCCCATCTACTTTGATGTAGATATGCCAGAGTAAAAAAGCCCTTTAGAGTGCCCAAACCTAGCTAAACTTACTGCCACACATGAGAGGCACTGCAATCCATAAAACATCCCACAGAACCACCCACAACCAACAAGACTCAGGCAGGCTCTCTAGTGTGTAAAGACATCTGTATGTTTCCTTTTTGGTATATTGTTATAATTTTACTTCCATGTCAACTATCTATACAGTAAATCTATTAAGGCACTAACGGCTTCCTGTCTTCATCAGGACTCAAAATGTATGTTTATTTGGTTTCTGACTAGCCCAATCCCCAATGAAGAATATAAAGTTTCTGCAGGTTCATTAATGCATTATATATAAGCCAGAAATTCCGAACTATGGGTCTCCAAAGGTTCTTGAGCTAAAAGTTCCAGAAGCCTTCACTATTGGCTATGCTAGCCAAGTTTTCTGGAGCTGCAGTCCAAGAACATCTGGGGCCCAAAGTTGCCAATCCATCTGCTCATAACTGTGAAAAAATTGGACAGCCTCAATCTACTGGCTCTGCTGAGAAATCAAACTCATTAGCTTCTTTTCCCTTTACTATCATCTAGCAATAGCCATCCATTTTACCATTGTGCACAGAAGAGTACATAGGTAGCAAGACCAATGCTACTGCCTCTTCTGGAAAACCCTCTCCAAGTGACCTCCAGTTTGTTGTTGTTGTTGTTGTTGTTGTTTTCATTTGAAAGTTATAACCCAAATGGAAAGTTCACACCAACAGTTCTGGATGTGACAAAGCAGATCAGGCTAGGTAAGCAGGGCACAATCTTTGTTCCAGAGAAGCAGCAGAGGGGAAAGTAAGAAAATTTTGAAGTGAAGTCCAAGGTCTGGTAACATAAGCAATATAGTGTAAGGTAATACAACAGGGATTCTCAACCTATGGGGCATCGGCCGGATGTGGCCCATGGCACCATTTCATGTGGGGGCCCGACCGCCTCCACCACACCCAGAAATGCCATATAGTGGAGGAAGGGCAAAATGGCCAGATAGCGTGACTTGGTCCCCGGCTTACAAAGGTTGAGAACTCCTGTAATGCAAAGACCAAGTAGAAGTTAAGAGAGAAGACAGCACCCTGGACAGCTCCCAAGGAATCTATTCTGAAACTCACAAGTGAATGCTGTAATTCAAATGTTCCTTCAGAAATAATTTTCAAAGAAGTTGCAATTATTTATTTATTTATTTATTTATTTATTTATTTATTTATTAGTTCAAATTTATATTGCTGCCCACTCACCACGGCGACTCAGGGTGGCTTACAAAAAATACATTACATTACATTACAATATGTTGGTGTGGGCTCAGGGGGGATGGGCAGCAAAGTCCTCAACATGCCCTGGCTTCTTCTTCCCCTGGCAGTTAGTTTAGGCACAGGGGAGGGTTGGCAAGGTCCTCAACCTGCCCTGGCTTCTTCCTCCCCTGGCAGTTGGTGTAGGCACAGGGAGAGGGCGGCAAGGTCCTTAATCTGCAATGTTAATCTGTGACTAAAACCAAATATTGTAGCGACATAAATAAGAATGGCATTTTTGGATCTTTTGGACTCTAACACTTAGATTTCACCCAAAATATCTCAGGCAGAAATCTGGGAATGGAAGCTACATGTGGGTACAGAAAAAGGTTTTCACCTTCCTTGTTGTCTGTGTTCTTCTTTTGAAAGAACACAGAATCCACTTCCTTTGATCCTTGGAAGGCTCAAAGACTCCTGGAAGTTGCAAGGCTTAATGGGTGGGACAGTTCAGTTGGAGGATCCCACTGTAGAACTTAATGGACATTAAGACTACCCCATCTATGAAATGTTGCAACTCCAGCAGGGCTCTGAGGTTGCTAGGGATCGTAGGAACTGGATTCTTTGCTTTTTTCAAGGGAGAAAAAAAACAAAGAAGTAGATTGAGGCTTTCCATTTTTCTCATAGTTACAAGAAAATGGAATGGCATCTTTGGGTCCCAGATGTTCTTGGACTACAGCGCCCAGAAATCTTGGCCAGCACAGCTGATAGTGAAGGCTTCTGGGAGTTTTATGTTTACAACTATGAAAGTAAGAAAACATTCTCTATAGACATCTGCTTTTGGGCTCCCATTACCAGAATTATGCCTTGGAAATTCTGGGCAAATTCTGGAAGTGGGAGTATAAAACCCCCAAAAGTCCCATCCTTAACCATTCCAGGGATTCTCAACCTGCAGCCTGTGAGCCAGATGCAGCCCATGACAACATTTCATGTGGCCCACCACCACACCAGGAAGTGCCATGAGGTGGAGGAAGGGGAAAATGGTCGTCTGGTCCCCGAAACTGTCTGAGGGAGTGTGACCCAGGCCCCAGCTTTAAAAGGTTGAGAACTTCTGGTCAAAACTAATAAATTTATTTCAGCATGAGCACTGATGGAGAAAAAAAAAACTTCCTCAGACAAATAAGCCAGAATCCTATTAGTGCCTGACAATGTAATTAATAAGATTCTGGCTTAACTTAAGAAGCATAAGTGCCTGAGAACAATGACGACGTACACTTGCAGCAAGTTCAAACCTGTAGAACTGCTGGAAGAAAAAGTGAGAGAACTGGAGTAGCAAATAACCACGCTAAATACTATAAGAGAAGATGAAGAATACCTAGATAGTGCTCTCAAGCAGCAGCAGCCAAAGGAGGTACGGGAGGTAGAAGAACAGCAAGACAAAGCAGAGGAGAAGAATGTGGAGGAGAGAACAAACAGTGGAGGAAGCACCATGGAAAGGAGTCACAGTTAGAACCAAAAGGAGAAGGCAGTGCAAATCCACCTCAAGATTCTTTAGCAGACGTCTGGCAGAAAGCATGCAGAGAAAGACATACAGGCGACCCTGAGAGAGGACATGAAAGAGGCTGAAGCTCAGCTAATCAGAGTCACTGAGTCGATACCTTACAAAAATTGTAGTTGCAGTAAGGGACTACCTGCAACATAAGATGGAAACTAAACTATGCCAGGAAGATCAATGGATCCACCAAGTATTCTATCCCCTAGGACAGTGGTTCCCAACAAGGGGTACACAGCCCACTAGTGGACTTCAATTCCCAGAAGCCTCAGTCAGTACATTGGCTGATCAGTGCTTTGGGGAAATGACTTAGGCTTCTGGGAATTGAAGTCCAAAAACCAGCATTTGGGAAACACTGCCCCAGGAGGACAGATTAAGGATGTGATGGAAGGATTGCTATAATTCATAAAACCCACAGATGCAATATGGAAAAATTGATACTCTGCTTTAAATGCAAATAATTTAAGTCACCAATGGTGAACCTTGGCACTCCAGGTGTTCTTAGACTGCAAATACCAGAAGCCTAAGTCAGTACTCCTACTGATCAGGGCTTCTGGGAACTGAAGTTCCAGAACACCTGGAGTGCCAAGGTTCGCCATCACTGACCTAAGGGTAAACAAGTGTAAACAAGTCAAGTGGTTCCTATTACTGTACTTTGTGATCTTATAATGGAAGTCAAATTCTGCAAACACTGTCACCCCATAAAGTTCAATAACTTTTACAGAACTCAGGCATATCAGAAAACAAAATAAACCAAATAAAATAAAATAAAAAACACTGTAGCACTTTAAAGACAAACTGCTATATTTTTATTGTTAAGTCCACTTCATCAGACAAAGAGTGAAACTTACAGGCATGTTCTTTATATACCAAATTCAGGGGCTCAAAGGGAGAAGGGGTGTGGTCAAGCAAGATGACAGACAAGCAAGCACAAGAATGCAGCTTCACACAGCCATTAGCAACAATAGATTATTCAGATAAACTCTAAATGACTCCCTTTCAATTTCAAGGTTGCTGAGAAAGCCCATTATGGTCTCTGATCAACTTGTGACCTGCATGTCAGGGGGAAAAAACAAACACCTGTACCTGGTTTCTTTCTGTTTTACTAAAGAGAATTGGCAGGAAAGTTGTAATATAAAATCATATAGCAATCTGTGTATCAAATTTGATAATGTCCCAGAAACCCTTCACTAATATTTAGCCCCCTGTGATGGGTATCTAACAGATGGATGTATTTGATTTCTGCTGTCTCCCTTTCAATCCTAGTTTTGTAATTTCTCTGTTCCAGAATTGCAACTTTCAGGTCTTGGATAGAGTGTTTGAAGCAATAAATAAAATGATAATTTAAAGGTACATTACAACAGAGAAGCATTGTTATTAAATCTGTGGTGTGAGATTAAAATGGTTTGTTTCATTTTCAATTAATCTGAAGCATTTATGCCTAAAGGACTGGGTTTCTTTGTACCGAATGAACAGAGGAGAAAAAGGAATGTAATTTTTCTATTGTAGGTATGTAGAAATATAAGGAATCAAATGTGCAATGCTTTCTTAAAAATGCAATTAAATAGGAACTATGGGACAGGTTGCAAAAATGATAGAGTCATTGCTATGAATTTGAGGACAGAACACTATATGCACTTAATGACTCATTTTGCCGTGTCTGTAGATGCCAGAATATAAGACTATGCAACCTATTATGTTACAATTCAATGGCAACTTGAGAAATTTGAACACAACATCTTAATATCTAACAAAAATTAAAATACCAGCACTGGTGAACATGACTTCCTTATAGAAATTTACTATAGGGAAATGCTACACTGAAGCAGAAGTAAAACACATGTGGACATGTGCATAACGCACCCATGCATGCATATAACGCTGCCGTAAATGACCCGCAGCTGTCATAAATATCTGTGTAAAGAATTATGAATTAGAATTTATGGCAGTGTTATTTTATTTATTTATTTATTTATTTAGATTTATATCACCGCCCACTCGCCGTGGCGACTCAGGGCGGTTTACAATCAGGAAAAAAAACACAAAAACAAAACAACAATAACACACACACACCGTAAACATCTAAAATCCATTCCTCCTTCGGGCCAGAGGACGTTAGTCTTTTCCTTCCCTGGGCAAATAAGGCCCAGGATTAGGAAGTGGGAGCTTCCATCTAAAAACCTTAAAACTTTTAAAAATTAAAAATTAAAATTTGAAAAAGATTAAAAACAGATTAAAAACACACCAGATGCTACAGCTACTAATTTAAAAGTAGAAAAAGAGAGGGGCTCAGATCAACCAATGTGTTGGGGTCATTATACCTTCCAAACCCCATATCTGTCCTGCCAGCAATGTTTTTAGATTCTTCCTAAAGGGCAGCAACTCTGTCTGGAGACGTAGCTCCGTAGGCAGGAGGTTCCATAGGGCCGGAGCAGACACAGAGAAGGCCCTCCTTCTGGTGCCAGAGAGATGTGCTTCCCTGGCCGATGGAACAACTAGGGAGCCTCTCCAGTCTGCTCTGGTGGGACGGGCAGATGTTCTTGGGGTGAGGTGGTCTCTTAAGTATCCTGGCCTACTACCATGTAGGGCTTTAAAGGTAATAACCAGTGCCTTGAATTGCACCCGGAAGCAAACCGGCAACCAGTGCAGCTCCCGAAACAGAGGCGAGGCATGTGCATACTGCCCACACCCCATCACAACCCAGGAAGCCGCATTCTGGACCAGTTGAAGCCTCCGAATGGTCGTCAAGGGCAGCCCCATGTAGAGCGCATTACAGTAATCAAGTCTGGAGGTGACCAGAGCGTGTGTGATCATGAGCAAGGAGTCCCGATCTAGGAGTGGGCGTAACTGGTGGATCACACGAAGTTGTGCAAAAGTCCTCCTAGCCACGACTGCCACCTGCACTTTGAGCAGTAGTCACAAGTCCAGGAGGACCCCCAGATTACACACCTGGTCTGTTTGAGCAAAACCGCCCCATCCAGAACCAAAGATGGTAACTCCCGAGATGATGCAGGACCCCCAACCCACAGCCACTCAGTTTTGCCGGGATTCAGCTGAAGCCCGTTGTCCTCGATCCAGACCCTCACAGCCTCCAGGCACTTGGAAAGGATTTCCACTGCATCACTAGGGTGCCCACGGGGCGAGACATATAACTGGGTATCATCTGCATATTGATGATACCTCACCCCGTGGGACCGGATGATCTCACCCAGTGGTTTCATGTAGATGTTAAATAGGAGAGGTGAGAGTACCGAGCCCTGAGACACCCCATAACAAAGGGGCCTTGGGCTGGACACCTCGCTCTCCAACCACACCGATTGGGTCCGGCCCCTCAGAAATGAGGAAAACCAGGACAACACAGTGCCCTGGATCCCCAATCTTTGGAGCCTTTCCAGAAGGATACCATGGTCGATGGTATCGAATGCCACTGAGAGGTCAAGAAGAGCCAGGACAGATGGATGACCGCCATCCCGCTCTTGCCAGAGATCATCCACTACGCGACCAATGCAGTTTCGGTGCCATATCCGGGCCTGAATCCTGACTGGAAAGGGTCCAGATAATCTGCTTCATCCAGGACACCCTGTAATTGTCGTGCCACTGCCTTTTCTAAAACCTTGCCCAAAAAAGGCAGGTTGGACACAGGCCGGTAGTTGGTAAGCACTGCAGGGTCGAGCAATGGTTTTTTCAGGAGGGGGCGCACCAGAGCATGTTTTAAATTTGCTGGAAAGACCCCCTCCTGTAATGATGAATTTATGCGCATGCATGGGCACATCATGCACATATACGTTTTACTTCCACTTCTGGTGGGAAGAACCACATGACCAACATGTGACTGAAAAGTTTGGGCACTCCAATCTAGCTAAAGCGCGAAGCAATCAGTGTGCAAGTATTATTGAACTTAAATGCTTCTATTGTGAAACCTCTCGTTGTTGGAATCAGCATTAAGATTGTGGTATTTTTGAACCACAATCAGGTGTACCTTGGTAACAGCAGCCTTGTGGTGCCAGGTAATCTTTCTCACACTAGGTCAGGCGAAAGAAACTGAGGAATGAACTCATCAAGGGATGCCTTCATTTTGACAGTTTCACGTTTGGCCTATATACAGAAGAAGAAGAATACAGCTATACGGTCTTCATTTTATCACTACAGTACAAAAATAGAACAAAACAAAATAAAATCCAGAAGCAGAACAGTATATAAAAAGAACCATATGTGTATAACACAACAACTTAAGAACGAACACTGTAAAATGGCAGAATAATTCTGCTAATAAATGGCAGCACCTGTGAACAGCTTAAGATTCTTTAAGTCTGCATCCTCACAGGCTGACATTGTTTCTGGCTTTAATTAACGTTTTGCCCTTGACCATTACAGAACCAAAAATTGAATTTGTTTAACTTTTACCTCTGTGTCGTCAATTACTACCTGAAGCCACCAAGGCTAGCAACAAATAAAACTAGCAGATGGCTCTAAATGAACATAAAGACAGGTGACAAAGTAGTCTGAGTGGAACAAAAAAAATTAAAATAAAAAAAGCCAGAAACAAAGCCACAGAATTATTGTCTTCATAGTGCCACCTGGAGGTTTGCAGGTGTAACAAAGAATGCCAAAAACATGTCATATCCATCTACAGTAATACCTCAGATAACATTAGTATCGAATAACACTAAAATCGCATAACATTAAGAAATCTGGGGGGAAGAATTGCATCGGATAACATTAAGATCCTATGGGATGTATCAGATAACAACCGCTAAAGCCTGTGTGGTTACAATGTATCTCTATGGATCCCATAGGATTTTAACATGCATCGGATAATACTAAAAATCGTATAACACCAAGACTTGTGGAACCAGGTTTTAGTGTTATCTGAGATTTTACTGTACTTATTTCCATAAACATGCCTCATCAAGCAGGTATAAGATGAATCCCTCCCTCTTCACTTCTTGGCAGATCTGCTTTTTGGAACACTGAAATTGGTCAAGCTGGTTTGAAACACAGTTATTCTTTTTTCCAATACAGTACTATCATTTTATGCATTCTTCAACCTGGAACTACATTCAACATCAGCCGTAAGAAATAAGAAAAGCAGGAAATCAATATCTAGCATTTAAAGCAGAGTCTGAAAGTTTTTCACATACACTTAGACTCCTTAATGGACTTAGAAGAGTTCTTTTCAACAAATTAGTCTAAAGAGAATGCAACACCAAGAGGCTGGATCAAAATATGCATTCAAAAAATATAACACCACACTTTCTTACACTATACTACTTTCTGAAGACTACACCTTTGAATTCCATCTCCCAGTCAAACATTAAATACATAAATCCTTGTAAATATATATAATTAAATGGAGCATGTAAGACAGAAAGCTAGCTGAAATTGTTCTTCTCATTCCAGCTTTTCATAATCAGGAAGCTGTTTGTTCATTATAAGGGGACAATGTATTCTATCTGCAGTCTGACATAGAATAGTTAACAAAAGCCATTGCAACATTGCCTTTCTGAGCAGGTAAACTATTGGCTCACACTCCCAATGCATCTGGAAATTATTAAATCTGTATTTGGTTACAAAAACAGGAGACCACTAGAATTACTGTGAAAGACATGTGTTTCAAGGATAGTTCAGATCCCTCCCAAACCATGGTTTACAAGTCAGGTAAGTATATTCCCACCCCTTCTCTGAAGATCATTACCCTTTCCTCATTAGCAATCATTATGGATTAGAAGTGCACAGAATAATTTAAACCACAGTTACCTCTTGAATTTGCCACTAGACTAATCCTGTCCATTTCTAAGCCATGGTTATGGGAGAATTGTTTATTAATAACCACATCTAGCCATATTTCATATATACCTCAACCACAGTTATCATTAACAACTAGAAACTAGAGCGGAAACTCATACTCCTCAGAACACAAGTCAACGGAGCAGTGGCTATTAAAGGTCATTGTAAATAGCGACAGTACATATCACCAACAGGATGTAGAATTCTCAGAAGAAATATATAATTCTATCACCCAGATTTAATTTTGTTTCCTAAAAGGAAAAATGGAAGACTGCCCAAGACTACTAGAACTTGCAACTGCATGGAAGAGAAAGTGGATATCTTAACAGTTTTTTACTGCTGTTTAGTAGGGACTGTGGTAGCTCAGTGGTTAAGAAGAAGTTCACCTTATTAGTTGGAAGGTTGGCAAGTTGGCAGTTCAAGATCCGAGTACCGCATGAAGCACTAAGGAAAGGCGGAGGCAGTGGCTGCTGCTCATGTCCAAGTATACAGTACATTTTTTCCTGAAAATGTTTTCAGGAAAAATGCCACTGGCATGAATTTGTTTAAGGTGGATCCCAGCTTGCCATGAAGTGACCCACACACTGTGATCATGGAGCCATCTCCTGAGGCATGTATGACATTGCAGGATTTAACACCGGGACAAAATGGACTGTCATAGCCTTAAAGATATTGACAAGGTGCACCTTCACAGCCAGTCCATCTGGCATGGCCTCTTCTGCCTCCATGACCATTGGGAATCAGAATAGTGAAGTGGTTCCTCCTCTACTCATTTTCCCATTGGGCCCAGTATGATGGCTAGCAGTGGCATTTCATCCACTGAGAGGGACCATCACTCCACCTAAAGGAGCTCATCGCCCGTAGTCATTGGCCCCTTTAAGGAGTCAGGTTATTTACCGCCGCCCAACACTCAGCGTTGAGTCGCTGGCTGTATGGTCTCCTCCAGTATCATAGAGGGATGTCCTGCCAGACAGAATAAGTAAAGTATTATATTTTAAAAATAAAAATTGATTAAATATTGCACTATGAAGGATATAAAGCAGAGGTGCCCAAACGTTTTGGGCCGTGGGTCGATCATGTGGTTAAGGGAGCCGGTCACTAAGGCCCGGGGGCTGGCTGCAGCTCCCGATGCCAATGCATGCAGTCCACGAAGCCCTCGTCGCTCCTGGAAGCGGAAGTAAAACACGCCCATATGGGCGCGTTTTACTTCCGCTTCCAGGAGCGACGAGGGCTTTGCGGGCCAGATGAATTGGTGCCGGGGGCCGCACCCGGCCTCCGGGCCTTAGTTTGGGCACCATTGATATAAAGGGATTCTCTCAGGCACATATTAAGGAGTCTACAGCAGTCCCTCATTTCACAGTGACAAGGAAGTCTTTTATTTCTATATTTACTTCCTGCAGTGAAACTTTAGGCAATAACAATATATCTAATCTTCTTCCAGGAGGTAACCAGAGAGATTGAATATTTTCTTTTTTACTTAACATTACTTAAGGCAAAGAAGAGACATCTTACACAAAATTAAAAGGGGGTAAGTCGTAGTTTACAGTAGCGAGTCTTTTACTTTTTTACTTTAGCATTCTGAACACCTTAATTAAATCAAACCCTTAATTAAATAAAAAAATTACTAAACTCATTTTAACCTTTTAAATCTTTCTTTATGTGTATAGGAAAATTGCACAATTACAGTGCAACCATTCTGGATTGAAAGGATTGGCTAGGTTTACACCACTGCCCACAGATGCCTGAGGGTAAACAATAAATAAAAAGCTCCCATAAAAATAAAGTAAATTACTATAACCTATGAAGGTTACTTTTTAGCTATTTTTAAAAAATTAAAATATTTACCCAATTTGATAATAGCCCTCCCACTTTGGTCATGTTTCCTAGGAATATGGCCCTTGAAGTGATAGCAAATTATAAAAAATGGCCCTCCCTACTTGCCTAATCCTGTTTAACATCATTGACTTATTCATAGCAAGTAGGTTACATAACTTTTACGTGGCTTGTAAAGCTATAAAAAAAGTAAGCATTCCCAATGTACTACTAGTATGAGCTGCAGTTATCAGGGGCTATTCTCCCTATCACTTCTTCCATGTCTAGGCCAGATGTGAAACTGCCAAAATGAAGGCACCTTTTGGTGAGTTCGTTCTGCAGTTCCTTTCACCTGACCTAGTGTGAGAAAGGTTAGCCAGCAACACAAGGTTGCTGTTACCAAGGTATACCCAACTGTAGTTCAAAAATACCAACTCTTAAAAGAGGCTCTTTCCATGTACTCCTCCCTATCACTAATCTCCCTGTACTAGCAAGTTTTGTCTTGTTTTTCCTCTTGCGCACAGCTAAGTATATTCTTTACATTAGTTTTCTACAACCTGGATTCCTCCAGATGCTGTGGATTGCTAGCTCCATTATCCTTAGCCAATGATCATAGATTATGAATCCTAGGCACTTCTTGAGCAAGTTAAGCTGATGGTGGCACCTGGATTGTCACTGTCCTGAGTATGTAAGTCTTCTATAATTTTGAACTTCTTTTCACCTAAAGTGAGTACCAGGTTTCTAAAAGTCTGCAAAGGAGGATCCCTTTAGCGTGACCTGTGAACTGCAAAGAAGCCCACTATCTCAGATATCCTTATAGCCATGCATACTTTCAGGATGAACACTAGAATAGGACTATTTTAAAATGGTATGAGCTGTTCATAATGTCTAAGGTGGCAAACATGACCAAATGTTTTTAATAAAGAAATGGGCAGGCTTGGGCATATTTCAATATGAACTGACACCTTTTTAGATATCTTATAAAGAGGCACAAATTTTCCCTCCACTTTGTTTTCCTTAGTCAGTTTTTCTTTGTACTAGGAATGTTTATATTGTTTCCCTGTGAAATTGAGTTCTCCTTTGTGTTAAGTGAGAAGTATTCCTTCAAAAAAAATTTCATCCAGTTTCAGGCAGTTTCTATTAATGAGCAGCTTATAAAATTCACTGCCTATTAGCTGTCGCTTTAACCTTTTCCAACTCAAAGCACAGAACATGCTAATGGCCAAGAAACGTTTGCTCCCGAATGACATCTGTTGTACTTGGGACCCTGTTAAGAACTTGTGTAAGCTTTCTTTCACTATGACCATATTAAAGAAACTGTGTTATTCTTTCACAGAAGTGATTTCGCCGCCGCCGCCAAGCCCCCCCATCCTAATCAACCTTAAATTTGGTTAGCTGAGGGTCTAAGAAGTGGAAGAACATACATAATACCAACAGCCAAGGAAGAAGCAGCCAGGGTAGGTTGAGGACTTTGCTGCTGCTCCCCCTGAGCCCCCATCAACATATTGTAGTGTATTGTTTGTAAGCCGCCCTGAGTCGCTATGGTGAGTGAGCGGCAATATAAATTTGAAATAATAATAATAATAATAATAATAATAATAATAATAATAATAATAATAATAATAATAATAATAATAATAATAATAATAATAATACCATTCAGCGTTTGTTGAGGATTGTTAGGAATGTGCACAATTATTCTGACAAAGAAGGTTGTGCATTGAAAAATTAAATGATACATTAAAATTAAATAATTATTCTAAAAATAAAATAAAAAATAAATTGTGGCCAACTTACAATTAAGAGAGAGAGAGATGACTGGATCTTCTCAATAGCAGCCTAGTATGGGAAGGTTGCCATCAGCATCCACCATCTGCCCTCTCACTCAACATTGCCTTGACAGCATGAGAGGAGCTGCTAATATGTACTGGAAGGATGAAAGCCAAGAGATGAGAAACAACTGGCAGAACTTGAGGAGAGGCCAGCAGTGCATCTAAAAGCAGACTGGAAGGGGACCAATGTCTTTGGGGCCTGCAATGCCCAATGAGAGGTCAGATGAGGAGACAACTTAGAGGTCAGCAGCAAAAAAGCTGAAACCCAACCTCTGCACAATTGAAGAGCTGCCCTGGAAACAGGACCACAACCTCTGGCAAGAGCCTGAGAGCAGCTTCCTCGTGTCTAGAGGCCATGGCGGGGGAAGAGGGGCACCCCACATCAGCCTCAGTTCCACCAGTTCTGTGGCACATGAGATGCCTGATGGGTTTAGCAGCACCCACCCACCCCATTTAGTTGAGGAGGAGGAAGAAGAGGTATCAAAAAACAGACTAGCCAACATTCACCAGCCAACTCAAACAGCTCTTACTGAAAGGTTCCAACTCCAGCCCTAGACTCTGCTTGTTTACTGCTCCACTGGCTTCAGGGAAGGGAGCTGAGGCCAGTACAGAACTGACTATATCCAGGGGATTTTAATCCAGGAAGCTCAGTATTCTTGGGGTGTAGGAAGGTGATGATAGGCCAGTGATGCCGAACCTTTTAGAGACCGAGTGCCCAAACTGCCACCCAAAACCCACTTATTTATCGCAAAGTGCCAACACGGTAACAGGGGAGGGAGGAAACTCTCCCATTGGCCTGCTGGGCAGAGGAGAGGGGCATATTCTGTGCTCCCATTGGGCTACTGGGCAAAGGGGTGGGGCAAACTCTGTGCTGAGGCAACCATGTGGGTGCGCACAGAAAGGATTCCGAGTGCCACCTCTGGTACGCATGTCATAGGTTCGCCACCACTATGGTAGGGAACCACTGTGGAAAGACTGATCCAATAAAAAACAATCTCACCAGTTCCACCAGAGATAGGGGCAGTGGACCTCACAACTAGGTTGGATATTTCATGTATCAACTTATAAGGGTTATGCAAATTTATTTGGATAATAAACAGGCTGGAAACAGCTAAAATGGTACTGGAGCCCAAGCCCTATTTTTATATCCTTTCCAATGTTTTTAAATCACTGGGCCCTTATAGGACTCAGCCTCTTGACTTTTAGACTTCTTACTGTTTTCCAAAAAACAGCTCAAGCCATACTGAGAAATGAAGCATGACCTTGAAAATTAACTTTAAAGGGCATTTTTAAAAGACTGACATCTCACATTTTTACTTTTCATTCTACATACAATTAATTTGGCATAGGGGTTTCCTATTCACATATTGATAGCCAGTACAATTTAAAAACAACATGCTAGCTGGCTTACTGCATGATATAAACACCCTTTTATTGGGAGGCAAGCTATGAGAAACCTGGGGAACATAGTGAAAAGTAGAGACATCACATTGCAAACAAAAATTCGTATAGTCAAAGCAATGGCATTTCCGGTGGCAATGTATGGTTGTGAGAGCTGGACCATTAGGAAAGCTGAGCGCAGAAGAATAGATGCCTTTGAGATGTGGTGCTGGAGGAGAGTTTTGAGAGTTCCCTGGACAACGAGGAGAACAAATAGGTCAGTGGTTCCCAACAAGGGGTACAGAGCCCACAGGGGGACTTCAATTCCCAGAAGCCTAAGTCAGTTCATTGACTGATCAGTGCTTTGGGGAAATGACTTAGGCTTCTGGGAATTGAAGTCCAAAAACCAGCATTTGGAAAACACTGAAATAGGTCAATCTTAGAAGAAATTAACCCTGACTGCTCCTTAGAAGGCCAAATAGTAAAGATGAACCTAAAGTACTTTGGACATCAAATGAGAAGAGAGGATTCGCTTGAGAAAGCCTTGATGCTGGGAAGGGTGGAGGGCAAAAGAAGAAGGGGGTGGACAAAAATGAGATGGCTAGATGGTATTGTAGACACAATGGGCACAAAGCTGAGCGAGTTGAGGAGGATGGTGGAGGACAGAAGTGCCTGGCGGACAGTGGTCCATGGGGTCGCAAAGGGTCGGAATCGACTGTGCAACTGAACAACAACAACAACAAAAGCATCCTGACATTTGAAGTCAGTTTGCTCTCTTATTCTTTGCAGAATAATGTGGCTAGACTTCAAAGTCTAAATAGGTTTTTTTTACTCTCCTCAACAGAGTTAAAAAAAAGTTGCTGAACACCATAGAAAATTTTCTCAGAGAGGGAACTGAATTTCTTTCATATTATGCCATGTATATGTTAGTATTGGCAGTCATTTATTACCAAATCAGTTTTTTAAAGTTGCCATAGTAACTGCCATACAGTATAGAACATATGTTAACTTCTGAGGCAGATATTAACTTCCAAAATAAACACAATATAAGGACAAACAATTCTTGTCTTCTGTCACTACATATTGCAAATGGTGAAGAGTATAGAGCTTCGAAGCTTATGGCCGCCTGGCAAAGCTACTGTGTATTGCCTATAGTTATGCTTCAGAATCCAAGATTTTATGCAACTGGAGGCCCAAACCATTCATTCATTCTTATGCACCTGCTGTCACTGCTGTCTTGGGAGATGTACTAATATGTTGAGACTCCAGAAACTACAGAACTGTAGAACTTTAAAGCTGAAAGATACCCAGAATCATCTAGTCCAATCCTACAAATTTAGTTAAAAATCCATTAACTAAATCATTCCTGACAGATGGCCATCCATTAAACATCTACAGAAATTAGGGTTTTCCTTATATTGAAAATCTCTTAACATGAAGCACCCATAGGAATGCATTGTGCTGCTTCCCATAGAAATGCATTGAAAAGCAAAAACACTGTTCCCAAAAAATTCTATAAGCCGAGGCATTGTTTTCAGTGGATTTCTTTCCGTAAGTCATGTTTTCCGTTACCTGAAGCATCTGTAACCTGGGGTTCCACTGTATTTTAAAATCTCCAGTAAGGGAGAGCCTGATGCCTTCCAAGGTAGTCTAAACATTTCACAAAATGTTTAGCCAGAGTCTCTTCTTTTGTAATTTAAAGCCCTTTGGTTCATGTCGTACCCAATAGAGCAGCAGAAAAAAATAAGTTTGTTCCTTCTTCTGAGAGCCCTTTATATATCAGAAGAAAACTATTGTCACGTACCAGCCGCCCCCCTCACTTCTAGAAAACCTCCTGTAAACCAAAACAAACCTACACAGGGCGAGCTGGACGGCAATAAGAACTTTTCAGCTGCTTATCAGCTACAAGGAGGTTTTAATTGAGTAGCGTGTTCAAAGTTGTGTGTGAAATGCAATGCTGCTCTTACCCTTTTAGTCCAATGAAGACAAGTTGTTCAGAAAAATGATGAATATTTATTGCTCAGGTTCATAAAGAATAAAAGTCAGTAGCAAAGGTCAGTCCAATACAGTCCACAGGTAATCTAAGTAACCATTTTTAAGGAGCAAGAATGCATAGCTCCTAGGCAAAAGAATGTTAGCCCATGGAGATCCAGAAACAAAAGCTCTCTAATCAAAAACAGGTCTTAATTCATGAAGAACCAGAGACGAACTCCTTCTTCTCTCCAAAATGGAGAATTTGCAGTCAGGTGGTTTAGCTTTAGCCAATCAGGTAACAGAGAAAACTTTCTCAAAACAACACATTGTTTACACACGTGCACACAGAGTGCACTGGCACTAGCCAAAAGATGGCTCTCAGCTAACTTAGAAAAGATAAGAAATACTGAAAAACAGGCTGTCTGTGACACAGCCTTGAGGCTCAGAGAAGACAAAAGATTTGTTCTGAGCCCTATATGAAACTACTATTTCACCAAGCTTTGGGAACATTAGGAAAAAGATGTCGTTTTCTGACAACTATCATACTCAATTATTGTTTCTCAAAACACACACCCCTCCCTCAATACACTCTTGCTGTTTTTCTGCAAAGCTCACTTCCTCTGAAGTAACATCTCTGATTCTTTAACAGAGAATAGAGGGAATAAAGCTGGGCTCTTGATGCTCCTGTCACTGTTGAGCCTTTCAGAGATGTGCAGTATTGCTGGCATGTATGTAGTGCTTTCAAAAGGGAGTCCTTAAGTTGCTCATTTATAAGCTCCTAGGAACATGTGTTGGCACTGGAATTATTCAGCATCTGTAAATCCAAATTTATAATCTATCTATATTAACTACCCTGATCTAGTACTATACATAGTACTAGTATTAGAAGTCATAAATAGTACTACTAGTAGTATATAATACTATAGGTAAAGGTAAAGGTTTCCCTTGCTCGAAAGCCAGTCGTATCCGACTCTAGGGGTCAGTGCTCATCTCTGTTTCTAAGCCGAAGAGCCAGCGCTGTCTGCTTCTGCAGACGTTTCCATGGTCATGTGGCAGGCATGACTAGACACCGGAGCGCACGGAACGCTGTTACCTTCCCACCGAAGTGGTCCCTATTTATCTACTTGCAATTTCTTGCTTTCGAACTGCTAGGTTGGCAGGAGATATAGTAGTATATAATACTAGTAAAACCCTGTATACTGACTTTAATTTGTTCCACAGAACTAGTCGTTGTATGATTTAATTGCTATATGATGCATGCTTCGTATAGCGATTACCCCTATGGGATGCATCGTATAACAATTATCTTTATGGGGAAAATCGTACAACGACAAAAAAATCATTGTACGGTTTTTCCCATAGAGATGCATTGCATCGTATAACGATTTTAGTTGTTATACAGGGCACAATGTTTTTTAAAATCCTCGTCATTGTACGATTTAATCACTGTAAGAGGCATTCGTTATACGGGGTTCTACTGTACTACAATCTCCATCATCCCTGACCACTGGCCCTATTTGCCAGCAGCTGATAAGACTTGTAGCCCCAACGTGAGGCCTACACCTCACAGGGGACTACAATTCCTAGAAGCCCAAATCAGTACATTGGCTGATCAGTGCTTTGGGGAACTGACCTAGGCTTCTGGGAATTGAAGTCCAAAAAACAAAGATTGGGAAACACTGATCTAGAGAGTGACATATTGGAAAGGTCCCTTCATATATTTAATCTCTACAATTATGAGCAAAGACTATCTAAAACCATCCTCACTCCAGTTATCTGACATTGGTGCTCTTTCCTTTCCACTTCTTTCACATGCTCTGATTACAACCTTGTTTATGCAATCCAGAGAGTGAAAGCAGTAAAATGATTATCACCTCATAATAGTTGGCCATAAGCACAAGCACTAGAAAATACAGCAACTAACCCAAAAACACTAGGACCATAGTGGCGAACCTTGGCATTACAGGTGTTCTGGAACTTCAATTCCCAGAAGCCCTGATCATCAGGAGTGCTGACTTGGGCTTCTGGTAACTGAAGTCCAAGAACACCTGGAGTGCCAAGGTTCACCATCACTGCACTAGGACTATATTGTACATTATACCAGCTACAGTGAGCAACATCCACTGGTATGAGTCTCAAATGATATCACGTTGGGAACACGCCCTGCCTCCACATAAATAGCAGCTGCTGCTCTGGGCAAAGATATTTGCAACTCACCTTCTTGCCATATAATGATCTAACAGAATATGGATGTTGTAAAAGGAAATTCACACAGTGATTTGCCATGGAGATTAAGATATTTGTAGCAGACATACAATCTAGCTTTTTGTTTTTCTTAAAACAGCATATGTCTAAGTGCAATAATCATTTGCACTGCTGAAGATTTATGATAGCAAAAAAGGAAAAAGGGAGTGAGATTATAACAAATAAGGTATGAATGTCACTTTAGAATAGTTCCATTTTTTCTCTTCAAGTAATGAAGTACAATTAGTTCCTTTATACTTTAGGACATCATTCAACACAACAGCAATATATAGTATCCAGAATTCCTTTAAGGTATGTCTGAAGAGAGAGAGAAAGAGCAGAATATTCTTGTTGTTTTTTTCTTATACAAACATTAAGGGAATTGCATTTCTGTCATGATTTAGAATCCCATTTCCAAGCTAGACTCAAAGCTTATTTATAATAGATTCAGAAATGGAAAGCAAGAATAAAATGGCTAAGACCAAATGGATGTACCAACCAAGGGAGACAGGAAGAGAGAATATGCACAGAGAAGAAAATCATACAGGGCCTTTCTAGATAGAAAAGAAGTATCAAAGATCTGTTGGACCATCTCCACATGAACTTGTAATGCAATTTGCAGCATCTCATTGATGGATGTGGAAGGAAGGAGGGAGAGAGAAGGATTGAAAAGGATCACCTTCCAACCTTTCAAAAAACAATACACAACATCCTACCACTGTGTACGATGTTTACAGCAAACATGACAGGAAAGATCATTGCCAATTGTTAGGTCATTGTTTCTTTTATTTTCTTAATTTAGCAAGGCTTGATAAATACTCTCTCTGCAAACCAGAAGTTGCACTCAAGCTCTGAAAGAGCATATAAAAGAGATAAACATACACAGGTGTGTGCAGATACACATCAAAGGGGCGACATGACTTAACATATGAAATAACACAGGTACTAACCAAAGGTTTCCCTTGCTCGAAAGCCAGTTGTATCCAACTCTAGGATTCAGTGCTCATCTGTTTCAAAGCCGAAGAGCCAGTGCTGTCTGCTTCTGCAGACATTTCTGTGGTCATGACTAAATACTGGAACGTACTGAATACTGTTTACCTTCTCACCAAAGTGGTCCATTTATCTACTTGCAGTTTCTTGCTTTCAAACTGCTAGGTTGACAGGAGCTAGGACAAAGACCGGAGCTCATTCCATCCTGCAATACTGAGGAATCAAACTAACCAAAACATCACATTAAAATTTCTACAGCCTACGTTTCTGTTCTCATTCATACATTGCCCTAAATCAAAAGTTCTCAACCTTTTAAAGCCGGGGGCCGAGTCACACTCCCTCAGACAGCTTCAGGAGCCAGACAGCCATTTTGCCCTTCCTCCACCACATGGCACATCTGGGTGTGGTGGAGGCAGTAGGGGAGCACATGAAATGGTGCCATGGGCCGCATCCAGCCCACGGGCCACAGGTTGAAAATCCCTGCTCTACATGTTGAAGAGCAGAAAAGAAAGGAAGAACATAACTTTGAATGTTTTGGTGAACGTTTAGACAAGTCACTTTCTCATCCAGAGAGACCATTCTCCTCCAATGCACAAACACAGTGACCATAGAAACAGCTGCTCAGGTGTGCCAAACTAAAGATAAGCCATAGCTGTTTTGTAGGATAGGAGCAGAATATCAAGGATTTCACTGTAAAAAGATTAACAAAATAAACATAACAAATATAATCTTTTTATCCACCTCTAACTAGATTAAGTTGACTCATTTGTAAAGAAGTTGCTCTGCAGAAGACCAGGATAAATCCAATGTGGCCTAAAAGCAAACAGCTAGAAGCAAACATCTATTAAAACCAAGGGTTACAATGCTTACTATCGTACATTAAAACTGCAAATTAAAATACAGTAGATGTTGTCAGATTATATTGAATCAAAAACAGAAAATGAAAATGAATATGTTTTTTCTAATGTAAAATAATTTCAAAGAATTAAGGTCTCCCTTGATTGAAAGCCAGTTGTATCCAACTCTCCGTTTACAGCCGAAAAGCCAGCTCTGTCTGTATCTGCAGACATTTCTGTGGTCATGCGGCAAACATAATCAGACACAGCACATGGGACTCTTGTTACCTTTCCTGCTGAAGCAGTATCTATTTATCTACAGTACTTGCAATTTCTTGCTTTCAAACTGCTAGGTTGGCAGGAGCTGGGACAGAAGATGGACGCGCATTCTGTTGTGCAACATTCGGGTCTCGAATTGTTGACCTTCTGGTCGTCAAGCTCAGCATCTTAACCACTAAGCCTCTACGGCCCCAAAGAAAAAATAGTCTCTCCATAAAATAAAAGGAACCAGTGTTTGCCAACCTTTGTTTTTTGGAGTTAAATTCCCAGAAGCTTAAGTCAATTCCCGAAAGCACTGATCTGCTAATGTACTGACTAAGGCTTCTGGGAATTGAAGTTCAAAAACTAAAGGTTGGGAAACGCTGGTCTAAACTGACACCTCGCCACACTCATGAGGAAATGAGACAAAACAGATTTACGAATACTATACAGGCAAAACTGACATATGTTAATACCATCGTTCCACATAACAAGTCAGAATCAAACTATTTTATTTATTATTTATTTATTTATTAGTTCAAATTTATATTGCCGCCCATTCGCCGTGGCGACTCAGGGCGGCTTACAGACAATACTATGAGTTTTCATTCTGGTTTGTTGGCCAGCTAGAGTTCAAACTAACCATAGCTTCTCAAATAGGCACAGAAAACTGTTTTATAAAAAACTAGCAGCAAGCTGTCCTGATTTCTTCCACATAATTGCTGTAGAGAAGTTATTTAGAGTAGGGATTCACACCTGCGACCTGTGGGCCAGATGTGGCCCTCAGCAACATTTCATGTAGCCCCCATCACCTCCATCACACCAAGAAGTACCATGTGGTGGAAGAAGGGCAAAATGGCCATCCAGCCCCTGAAGCTGTCTGAGGGAGCATGACCCAATCCCCGGCTTTAAAAGGTTGAGAACTCCTGATTTAGAGGATTCAAACAAGCCCCTTTTCACAGCAACTTTCTTATATTGTGCAAAGAAACTTTAGTTTCTTGTACAATACAGTAATACCTCGGATAACGCTAAAACTTGGTTCCACAAGGACAGGTTTCACTTACCAGTAACTGTCGTTCTCCGAGTATGTTGTTTGGGGATTCACACTGATGGGTTCTGCGCCTGCGCTGAATCCGGAGCGGAGCTGGAAAGCTGATTGGATAAAGAGTTTTGAATGTGGGACCGCCCACCATGCCCAACCCCTTTAGGCGCCATTTCGCGCTCTCCCCTCAGTTTGATATTAAAGCTGCCCGCTAAGCAGAAGGCCATCTCAGGCTGGCAGCCCTGAGGGGAGGCAGGGTTGGGTTGTGTGAATCCCCAAACAACATACTCGGAGAACGACAGTTACTGGTAAGTGAAACCTGTCCTTCTCCTTCGTGTTGTTTGGGGATGCACACTGATGGGTGACTAACAAGCTCACTTACTTGGATGGTGGGCAGCCGGCGTCCTGAGATGCAGGAGAGCGCGATGTCATCATGGATGGGCGGTCATCAACGAAGAAGATCGGAGACCAGCCGTCAGGATGGACCTGCCCCGTCTGACATCAGGGGCGGACCTTGTGTCAACCCGGTAGTGGGTGATGAAGGTGGAGGACCTGGACCAAGTAGCAGCCTTGCAGATATCCTCCATCGGGATGCCCTCTAGGAATGCAGTGGAGGAAGCCAGTGTCCTGGTGGAGTGAGCCCGGACATGAGGCGGAGGTGGCAGGGATGACATCTGATAGGCCAGGTAAATGGTACCTGAGATCCATTTAGATAATCTCTGGGCAGACAGAGGCTGTCCCTTAGTCTTGCCACCATAAGCCACGAACAGTTGTTTTGCTCTCCTGAAGGACGCAGTCCTCTGGGTGTAAAACAGCAAGGCCCTCCTGACATCCAACGAGTGCCACACTCTCTCTTGTGGAGACGAGGGATTCAGGAAGAATGCTGGAAGCGTGATGGCTTGGGCCAGGTGAAATTCAGTCAGGACCTTGGGCAGGAATGTCAGATCTGGGTGCAATACTGCCCTGTCGGGGTAGAACTTGAGAAAAGGAGGGTCAGACCGAAGGGCTGCCAGCTCCCCTGCCCGTCGGGCAGAAGTGATAGCTACAAGGAAGGCAGTCTTGTAAGAGACGAACTTAATGTCCACCGAAGCCATGGGTTCGAAAGGTGCCTTCGTGAGTGCGGTAAGCACTGTAGTGAGGGACCACTGAGGGGGTGGTATCTTCACTGGAGGATAGGCGTTGCGTAGCCCTTGAAGGAACCTTTTAACAGTTTTGTCTCTGAAGGCGGAGGACAATACTGAAGAAGGTGGGGCCTTGGCGACCACAGCAGCTAGGTGGACCTTCAATGATGAATGTGCGGATCCCAACTCGGCTAGGTGCAGGAGGTAAGACATGACATCCTGCAGGGATGCGGAGTCCACGGTGCGGTCGCTGGATGCTAGGAAGTCAGTGAAGCGACGGTACTTGGCATCGTAGGACTTCCGTGTGGAAGGTTTCCTGGACAGATCAAGGATCCGTGTTATGTTGGGCGGATAAGCCAGGCCGTCAGGTGTAGGCTCGGCAGATCCGAGTGAAGGATCCGATCGTCTTCCATGCGGAGGAGATTCGGGTCGGTGGGTAGGCGGAGACGATCGCAAGCCAGGGTTTGGAGTAGTGGGAACCACGGCTGGCGCGGCCAGGACGGGGCAATCAGGATCGTCCAGGCGTTCTCCGCACGGATCCGTATCAGGACCCGTTGGATGAGAGGGATCGGTGGAAACATGTACAGCAGTTCCTGGTGCCACGGCACCATGAAGGCATCGCCCTCCGATCCGTGGCCGATCCCCGCTCGGGAGCAGTAACGGCGGCACTTGGAGTTGGCCTGTGACGCGAAAACGTCTAGGGTCGGTGTGCCCCACCGTCGGCACAGGCGGTCGAACACCGATTCGTCCAGTTCCCACTCGTGCATCGCCGTCCCTTTGCGGCTCAGGGAGTCTGCATCGGAGTTCAGGGTGCCCTGGATGTGGACACCTATTGGGAACACGTGTACCTTCAGGCACCACTCCCACATCTGGACGGTCAGGTAGAGGAGGGAGAGAGACTTGGTCCCTCCTTGCCGGTTGAGATAGGCTAGTGTCGTGGTGTTGTCCGAGGCGATCTGCACCACACTGCCCGCGATCGACGGTCTGAAGGACCTCATCGCCTTCCACACCGCTAGCAGCTCGAGGAAGTTGATGTGGTGGTCGGCTTCCTCGGGCGTCCATATGCCGTGAATCCGTAGTCCGCGGCAGCACGCACCCCATCCGTGGGTGCTCGCGTCGGTGGTGACTTGGATGGACGGTGCGGGAAGGGTGAAGAGTCTCCCCGCGGCCACATTCTGGTCCATTGTCCACCAGTTTAACTGGTCTCGGAGTTCGGGAGTCGGTGTGAGCCACTTCCCGAGGTTGTCGTGGGTGCCGTCGAAGGAGGAGAGGAACCACGACTGGAGCGAGCGCATCTTGAGTTTGGCGTGCGAGACCACCGCCGTGGTCGACGCCATGAGTCCTAGCAAACGGAGGGCGTCCCTCGCACGGACCCGACGTCTGCCCTGGATCCGTGCCACCACTGTGCGGATGTCGAGCAGACGTTTGGTTGGAGCGTAGGCTCTTAGAGCCAAAGAGTCTAGAACGGCTCCGATGTAGTCTATTCGTTGGGTGGGGGTCAACTGGGATTTCTTGAAGTTGACCCGCAGACCGAGGCTCTGCATAAGGGCGAGGCAATGTGCAACGTCGTCCTTGGCTTTTTGTTGGGTTGGGGAGCAGACCAACCAGTCGTCTATGTACGGGAACACTTGGACGCCTTGCAGTCGCAGATGAGCAGCCACCGGTGCCATGCACTTTGTGAATACCCTCGGAGCGGTGGAGAGGCCGAAGGGTAGGCATGTGTACTGGTAGATGTTGCTGCCCACCTGGAATCGGAGGAAACGACGATGTTCCCTCCTGATGGACACGTGAAAGTAGGCGTCCTTCAGGTCGATGACGGTGAACCAGTCCCCGTGGTTGATCAGCGGGAGGATGGAGTGAAGAGTTACCATCCGGAACTTCCTCGCGTCGATGTGCCTGTTGAGAAGACGGAGGTCCAGGATGGGACGTGCCCCCCCGTCTTTTTTGTCCACAAGGAAGTATCGGGAGAAGAACCCTTCGTGAGACTCCGACGCTGCGACCGGCTCTATGGCGCCCTTCTCTAGGAGAGCTGTTAGTTCCTCCTGGAGCGGTGGGGATGGATCGGTGATGCGGATCCGTCCGACAGTAGGGCATCTCTCGAACTCGATCGCGTAGCCAGAGTCTAAGATGGTTAAAACCCATCGGTCTGTGGTGATGGCAGACCACGCCGATAGGTAGTCGGATAGGGGGCGGTAGGGTAGAGTCTCGGTCACGGAAGAGTCAAACACGTTGTTTGCCCTTCCGTTCCGTCCGCTTGCCAGTCTGAGGCCGCTGCTGGTAGCGTGGACGGTTGGGTTGTTGGCGCTGCCGGTAGGGCTGGTACCGGGAGTAGTCCCCTTGCCTCTGTGGCGGGCGAGGTTGATAGGATGGGCCCGCCTGAGACGTCGACGGCTGGTCCTGATGGTAACGGCCGGACCCACGGTGTGGAGGGCGGAGCTGTTTTATCGTGGCGTAGTCCCCTTTCAGCTCTCCCAAGGAGGTGTCGGTCTCCTTGGCGAAGAGGCCCTCGCCATCGAAGGGAAGCTCCTCCACGAGCCGCTTGACATCGTCCTGCAGGTTAGCCGAACGGAGCCAGGCGTGGCGACGGAGCTGGATGGCGGAGGCCAAGTTCTTCGCCTCCGACTCGGTGACGTGGCGGCCGGTGCGGATTTGCTGGAGGGCGAGGTGGTTGCCCTCCATGCAGAGTTTTTCAAAATCCGCTTGTCGATCAGGTGGCAGCAGTGACTTGAACGACTCCGCTTGCTCCCAGAGTCGACACTGGTAGCCTCCCATGGCCGTCGCGTAGTTGGACGCACGGAAGGACAAGGAGGCATTGGCGTAGAACCTCCTGCCCAGTGCGTCCAACTTCTTCCCTTCCTGGGTCGACGGGATGGGAGTGCTGCTGATCGGCGTCCGGTGTTGGGAGCCTTTGACCACTCGGGAGTTCGGTGCCGGGTGAATGTGCAGAAAGTTGGAGTCGTCCAGCAGTCTGTACATAGAGTCCACTCTGTTGGACACCGAATGAGAAGAAACCGGCTTCTTCCAAACCTCCTTGGCCGCTTTAGCAATCTTAGGGAGCAGTCCGAGGCGGACGGGGACCAACTCCTTGCGGTCGGCCAAGCCGCAGACGACATCCTCACAGTCGTCCAGGGGAGCCTCCGCCCGAATCCCAAGGGTGGATCCGAGACGGGTGATCAGTCCGGTGTAGGTCTTCAGATCCTCCGGCTGGGACCCGTGGACGGCGCCGATGTTGTCGTCCGGGGACTTGTCGACCGCAACCGGCGGTGGCTGGTGCTGCTCCTCCTCCTGGTCCGACGAATCGGAGTCTCCTGACCGCTCCGAGACGCTGGGCGGTGGCAGGTAGACCTCGGGGTCCGAGTCCGACCAGTACGGCCTGGCGGATCTCAGATCGCTCCCCGGCAAAGGCAGCTGGTACGGAGGGAGAGAGGCCTCCGACCGCGCCTGTTCCACCCTCTGCCGCTTCGGTGCGGGGCCCTCCTCACGGAGCGGTGGTGCCTCCGTGGCTGGTGGTGAGGGCAGAGGGCGCTCCCACGGTGTCGTCTGGGGGCCCTGGAGCTCGGCGTGCAGTTTCCGCACCATCGCCTCGATGTACGGGGCGATGAGGCTCAACTGGGGCGGCGGTTCGGTAGCCGGACCAGGAACCACGGAAGGGCTGCGGAGGGAGGAAGACCTGTGCGGTGGTACAGGTGGAGGAGTCTCCGGTGGCGGTGGAGGGCTGTGGGCCCTCTCCGGCGTGGCGTCCCGGGCCTCGGTCGACATCCTACCCGGCGTAGGTGGAGCTGCGACCGGGGCGGATGCTAGGGAGCGTGGCGGCGAAGGGTGAGCCGGTGCCGGGGTCGGAGGAAGACGAAGAGCTACGGCGCTTCTTTTTTTCTTTTTTGTCCTTCTTCCTCTTCTCCTGCTCCTTCTTCCGCCTGAACAGTTCAGAGGCCGAAGGCCTGGAAGAAGATGCGGAGGTTGAAGGAGCAGACGTGGAAGCGGCCTGCTCTGGAGCTGGGGGAGCCGGTGGTGCCAGTGCGGCCTCCATGAGGTAGGCTTGAAGGCGGTACTGGCGGTTCTTGATGGCAGCCTTCGAGAAGCCGCGACAGACTTCGCAGGTCTGGACCTGGTGACTCTCCCCGAGGCAGCGAAGACAACGCACGTGCCCGTCCGAGCTAGGGAACTTTCTCTTGCAGGACGGACACTGCTTGAACGCTGCCGCTGAGGCCATCCACCGAAGTAGATGGCCGAAGAGAAAAAATTATCCCGGCCGGGAGGCCCCGACACGAGATGTTGGTTTTTTTTTTTTACCGGCGGCTGAGGGCGAGCCCCAGCCACACGAGGACCAAGGGAACAATTCCCCTAGTCCGAGAAAAATTGTAAGGTAGGAAAAATTGGAAGATTCTGAGACAATCTCAGTAAAGTACTCACAGCTTTTTTTCCAGGCTCCTGCTTGCGCAGCGGAAAAAAGCAAACTGAGGGGAGAGCGCGAAATGGCGCCTAAAGGGGTTGGGCATGGTGGGCGGTCCCACATTCAAAACTCTTTATCCAATCAGCTTTCCAGCTCCGCTCCGGATTCAGCGCAGGCGCAGAACCCATCAGTGTGCATCCCCAAACAACACGAAGGAGAAGTCTTGGTGTTATCCGATTTTTAGTGTTCTCTCATCCATGTTAAAATCCTATGGGATGTATCGGATAACGTTAAAGCTCCATAGAGATACATTGTAACCGCACAGGCTTTAGCTGTTGTTATCCGATCCATCCCATAGGACCTTAACGTTATTCGATCCAACTCTCCTCCCCAGATTACTTAACGTTATGCGATTTTTTTTTAGCGTTATCAGAGGTAAACGTTATCCGAGGTATTACTGTACTGTACATGTAACCATAAGCCCTAGAGAGTTGCTCTGGTCCAAGCTTTGTCTGTGTTTCTTAACCAGACATTTTGCCTGTGATTTTTTTTCTGTACGTTCTCTTGAGTCATTGACTTTGTTTTTAAAAGAATGGAATGGTTTAATAATGAATTTTGGACAAACTTTATTAGGTAACACTCCATCCTTTAAGTAAACTGAGAAGTGTGTATGGACACAGGTTACTACATTTGATTTGGACTTGTTTGGATTCAGCCTGCACAACTCACGTGATCTGATTTATTCAACATTTCACGTAGTGAATGGAAATCAGCTAAAACTTTATTCTGTCAGAACTCGGATTCCAGGCATGGTAGGCTCTAAAGAGGAAACTGTGTCTGGAAAATTTCAGAGAAACAGCTAAATGGTTCTGTGTTTCAAAAATATCAAAATTGTAAGAACTATGTAAGTAACAACAGGGTGTTGTTGTTTTGGCAGAGCTAGGTGAATTTAACAATGAAAGTTGTCCCTCCTAAGGTGGACCAAGTCTGACAGGTTTAGCCGTTGTGTTCAGGTTTTGAAAAAGAAAAAATTGGATATACTTGCCCATCACTTTTCAATGGAAAACTGTTATGAAAATGACATACAATAAAGAAGTGGTGCTAGCCGCATATGAAAAAGGTATAATGCTCATTTGTATTCAGATGAGATTCATCTCTTTTTTATCTTCTTCCATTTGTTGTTGCTTTTTTGTATTTTGACAATTTGTATGAAAGCAGCATATGTAACAGAGTGTTACCAGGTAAGAAAGCTGCAAAGATTTAAAAGGATCAATGCAAAGTATAGGCAGTTATGATTAATGGGAAACAGTTTAAAGCTTCATTTTTATTTTTTATTTACACATTTCTTACCACAGGCAATCAAAGGAAGCTCGCAATTAATTAAAACATCATAACAGTGGTGAAATCCAGTGGTTGAAACTGTCCGTGTAAATTCTGCAGCATAATGTTGATGATTTAATCAGCAGGGATATTTTTTGTTAAATTATTATAATTTCTTCCTCCCCTTCCCAGCATTCATGGGTCCCAGGTAACCCCTTTCATCTTCAGGAACACATATGGGTGCAGGATGGGTGGGGGAATTATTTAATTACCAAAAGCTGCTAAATAATTTTACTATCAGCAGCAATTTTCAATAATTGAAGACTTCCCTCTCCCATCCTTTCCCAAAAAAATTGACTTGACTGATTACATCAGAGTTTCCCGACCTTTGGTTTTTGGACTTCAATTCCCAGAAGCCTAAGTTAATTCCCCAAAGCGCTAATCAGCCAATATACTGACTTAGGCTTCTGGGAATTGAAATCCCCCAGTTTGGAGGAATCTTCCTCAAGTTGCTTGGATCAGGCCAATGCAGTTCTAAATTTTGGGTTAATTTGCATCCAAAACACATCCACACTTTCCCTTCTTCCTATGCTTTCAGGTGGACTTTCAAGATCCTTATATCTTCCATAGTACATTCCATCTCTACCCTACAACAGCATTGTAACTGTAAACATACAGGCTATAATCCAGTGTTAGTAAAGGGCAATATTTAAAACTTGTAGTTTATAGTGCCTTGAATACTCAACACTCGATTAGTCCAGAATACAATCTGTTTGAACAGTTCCCACCCCACCACCAGTATCAGCTGCGACTTCATATTTTTAACAATCAGAATCTTTGGTGCTAGGAGGAATCCAGGGCATAACTCAGAGTACAGCAAAGTGTGACCCTCCAGGTATTTGCTGGACTACAACTCCCATCACTCCCCAACTTTGCCAATGCTGCAAACAACTAATGGGAACTGCAATCCAAGGGCAACCGGGAGACTTCATTTCGCCCACCCAGGACATGAATGGTTTTACAGCTACAGTGCAACCTCATACAACAATTGCCCTGTATAGCAACAAAATCGCATAACAATTAGGTTTTAGAAAAATATGGCATCCCACATAATATTTTTCCCTATGGGAAAAACCATACAACAATTCTTCAATGGGAAAAGCCACTTAGTGAAAAAAATCATTGTGCGATGCATCTCATAGGGAAAATTGCTATACGGTGCATGCGACGTATAGCAATTGTTTCATAGGAGCCCCGTGGAGCAGATTAAAATCATTGTATGAGGTACCACTGTACAGTATTTGGTTAATTCATCCTAGGGAAATAAAAGCTTTGTTTTTGTGAATAGAAAGCACTTTAGTTTGACAAAGTCCTTGTAGACCAGGCATTGCCAGGGCAATATGGTTCTGAGAACCAGCAATAGAAGGATGGGGATCATCCAACCCAGAAGCATTCCCCTTCTGACCCACAGGCTTCTTATGCTTAGCTACTAATTGGCAATCAGAGTTTGCCTTTACTTTCTTGCTAATAAAGACAGACAGCTTTTCTTCAGCTGGCTGTTACCTCTGATTATAAGAAAAGACTCCAAGGCATTTACATTTTAAGTAAGCCATTCTTTTAAAGAGGAAAGTATTTAAACAATCAGTACCTTCTAATTAGATGTACAACAAACTGAGCTGTCTGGAACCTGTTGGACTGAGATTTACTCCTAAGTAAAGATGTACAGAACTGAGCCATCCTAATTTTACAACAGTTATATACGGGAATACAGAAGTTAAAAAGAAAAAAAATGTTTTATCTTGACCAATATTCGCTGGATATATAGAAAAAAATGTTTGTCGTGTTTGCAGATAAGTGTTCTGCTCAGACACTTCCTCACAACTATTCAGAAATGATGTTTACTTCTAATAGCTTCTCTCTGTGGAAACTTTAAAAAAATACTGTAGGTTACATACTAGATATTTTCCTTCATGCAGCTTTTACTTGATCAAACTATGTACAGAAGCTGTTCACCTGCTACAATTTTTTAAATAAAATGTACAATGTCAGTTGCCCTAATCTAAATATGAAAATCCATAGCAAATAAAACTCATTTATAGTCTTGCAAATGTAAAGCTGAGGTAAAATTTAATGTACACTTGAGATTCTATATGGCTTCAGAAAGAAAAACATGGTCCAGTATTTTTCAACCAAGAAACCTCCAAGATGGGCATTGTTCACTTAAACAAACAATGGAATTATTTATAATCCTAAATCAACATGCTTGAAAGACTTAGACAGAAAGGGGGAGGGGGTAGAGATACCCAGTGTAGTCTGGTATATACATAAATCCTTACCCATCCATATGTTATACACACTAGATACATAAGATATATGGACAGGTAGGGACTTAAGGGCCACCCTGTACAATGACAGAACAGAACTCAAGTGACCTGAGAATGTGAGGGGTGACACTGGTAAAATCACTCCTTAAACATCTCACTTAACTTGCATCCAACACACAACCATTAGGGTTGCTGTATATTAGATGCAACTTGACAGCTCATAAAATAACAACAAGGGGGAAAGGCCTGATCCTTTTTAGGCAGAGGTGGACACTGCATAAGCCCCATGCAGCCCTTTTTTCACATGCGCCCACATACCCCCTCCAGCAGGAGTTCTAAACCATTTTTAAGCCAGGGGGTGCATCATGCTCCCTCAGACAGCTTCAGGGGCCAGATGGCCATTTCCCCTTCCTCCACCATATGGCATTCCTGGTGTGGTGGAGGCAGTGGGGGGCCATATGAAATGGCACCGCGGGCCGCAGGTTGAGAATCCCTGCCCTATAGAAAAACACCTGAGCAAAAAACAACAAGCATTAGGGCAGTGATGGTGAACCATGGCACTCCAGGTATTCTTGAACATCAGTTCCCAGAAGCCCTGATCATCAGGAGTGCTGACCTGGGCTTCTGGTAATTGAAGTCCAAGAACATATGGAGTGCCAGGGTTCACCATCATGGCATTAGGGGAGCTGAATTTTCCTCTGTCCCGACTTAAAATACATATCCATAAGAGCTTTATCTACAGTACGGTAAATAAATGGCAATGCAGACAATAAAATTACTTCCAAGAATGTCCAATGTACAGGATTAGGGTTCCCACATCTCCAGGCATCAGCTGATACCTCAGAAAACTGCAATGCTTTTCTAAGTTCCCTGGTGAATCTACAGTAAAACATCGGATAACGCTAAGACTTGGTTCCACAAGTCTTGGTGTTATCCGATTTTTAGTGTTATCCGATCCATGTTAAAATCCTATGGGATGGATTGGATAACGTTAAAGCTCCATAGAGATATTGTAACTGCACAGGCTTTAGCGGTTGTTATCCGATCCATCCCATAGGAGCTTAACGTTATTCGATCCAATTCTCCTCTCCAGATTACTTAATGTTATGCGATTTTAGCGTTATCCAATCCAATCGTTATCCGGTGTTTTACTGTATGCTGAGCTCACCCGACTCAGCATGAAGGTGTTTCTTGCATATACAGTACATCACTCCTAATCCCATGATAGGTCGAAGTGTACGCACCCACTGGCCTTTTATCCAGTTTCCTCTCTCAATACCAGATTGTTGTTTTTTGCCACACCACTATTTGGAACACAAAAAGGAGCAGAATACAAGAATCACAATCAATGAAACTTCTTGTTTCACAATTTCTGGTGGCAAAGCCTGCGGGGAAGAATCCCACTCTTGCCAACCCTCCAAAGGACGTTAATCCAAGATGAAACTAAATATCATTTCCGTATTTTTTTGGGAGAAAATATTTCCATGAAAAATAGAAAACTGGAACATTACAACAAGGCTGGATAGCTGAGTTGTTGGGGTACATAGAAAGATCCCCCTCAAAAGTTGTGGTATTTTTGAACCACAATCAGGCATACACTGGTAATGGCAATTTTGTGTTGCCACCTAATCTTTCTCATGCTAGGTCAGGCAAAAGGAATTGCAGAATGAACTCACCAAGTGCCTTCATTTTGACCGTTTCACACCTGGCCTAGACACGGAAGAAGAAGCTCAGTGGTTTACATATCTGTCTGTAGAGTCAGAGGTTGGGAGTTTGATTCAGTCACTCCATGTCCTAAAAGAAGAGCCAACCTATGTAGCCTTGAGCAAGCTTTATGATGAGAGGATACCCCCCAGAAGAAGGGAATGGCAAACCACTTCTGTGTATGTTCTGGAAAGAGCTCCCATAAGTCAAAATTGAATTGAAGGCACAAGAAGGGAAAACCTCACTTCCATGAGAAATAGAGACCAAACCAAGACTTCTCTGGAATTCAGCTCTGTTGCATTTGAACTGCTTTTAAAAAGGTAAATCAAGTACCACCTACAGAGAAATTAATGAGAGGGAAAATGAAATACTTCTTTTTGTTATTACAAAAAGATGATTTACTGACTAACAGAGATTGCTAGTTTCAGTCATCTGTTATTTTGCAGAGAACTTGTCTGACTTTGACATCTCAGTGTTAAATATAATGTGCTAGACAGTGATGGCAAACCTTTTAGAGACCAAGTGCCCAAACAGAGGGGTGGGGCAAACTCTGTGCTGCAATGAGGGAGGAAATGCTCTCATGTGGAGTGAAGTCTGTTGGGGGGGGGGGGAGGAAAGGCTCCCATTGGGCTGCTGGTAAGTGGGGCGAGGCAAACTCTGTGCTGAAGTGATGGCGTGTGTGCCCACAGACAGGGGGCATTCAACAGAGGAGGAGGGAAATAACACACAGCCCAACAACTTTTTTTTAAACAAAGATCCATTCTGCATTATCAAACATTGCTATTTATTCAAAGCATTATTGATGCAAGAAGGGGGACAAGAATATATTCCAAACCAGCTGGAATTTACAGTTCGTAAATCAGCACCTCAGAAGAAACTACTGTATCTACAAGAAGAGAAGAGTAAAGATAAAGGTCATCTTGCAACAAATTCCCCTGTGGAGGAAAAATGGTAGCAAGAAATATCAGTGGCAAGAAGCTGTAAACTCAGGCTTCAGGAAACTTAAATGCCTATCAACTCTACACAGCATAGGTAAAGAAATGGATTGTACGGTAAAATCCTGAGTTACAGAAGCCTCAAGTAAAGGAAAACTCAACTTACAGAAGGAAATCCTGAGGAAATGATGTCCCGCGTTACAGTAAAAAATTGAGTTACAAAATGGATTTTCCCAGTGCGCATTGCATCTGGGAGGGCTTATAACACCATCCCCATGCTATTTTAGAGTCTGTGGGAGGTGCAGAGTCATCTCTTGAATATTTGAGTGGGGGTTTTGGTAAGAAAGCCGCTGGCGGGAGAGTGGAGCCGCTCCTCCTTCTGCTGGGTGAACTTTACCACCAGGCTGGATGGAAGTCTGGCTGCAATGCTGTTGTCCATCCATGCTGAAGGGTGCCCAAGGACTTACCCCTACTTGCACTGAGTCATCATCACTGGGTCCACATGGACAGGGTGAACAGCCCTGTGGCAATGATGATTCGGCAGAAGGAGGGGTGAATCCTCGCCTAGCCTTCAGTGCAGATGGACAGCAGCGTTGCAGCCAGACTTCCATCCAGCCCCGTCCCCCGATGTTGAGCCAGCAGAAAGAGGAGCCCCTTTCCCACCAGCAGCTTCTGCAGCAAGAGTGCACAGGACATGGGCAGCCCCGTCCAGCAGACATCAGAGAGGAAGGCGTGCCCGACACCAACTCACAGGAAGAAACGCCAGAGCCCAGGAAAACATGCTGGTGAAGCATTTCTCAAGCAGTGGAAAAGATAGGGAGCTTAGCTGCATCTTTTCCTTTCCTTTTTGTTTGGTCTGCATTGTTTTTATTTACAGTAATACCTCGGATAACGCTAAGACTTGGTTCCACAAGTCGTGGTGTTATCCGATTATTAGTGTTATCCAATGTATGTTAAAATCCTATGGGATGGATCAGATAATGTTAAAGCTCCACAGAGATACATTCTAACCGCACAGGCTTTAGCGGTTGTTATCCGATCCATCCCATAGGACCTTAATGTTATTTGATCCAGTTCTCCTCCCCAGATTACTTACTGTATTTTGATTATTATTATTTATTTATTTATTTTTTTGGGGGGGGGGGAGGTCGGGAATTTTTTTTAAATTTTCATTGCATTCCTATGGGAAAAGGTGCTTCGACTTAAGAAAAAAACAACTTAAAGAAAAAGTCCCAGAACGGATTAATTCCGTAAATTCGGGTTTTACTGTAGTCTAAAACATCTGGTATGCCAAAGATTGCCAATACTGTATCTTATGTAACTAAATGTGTTGGATAGATCTTGAGGAAATTATTTTTGGGCTGCAGCTTAAATAGTCCCCTAGTTAGCTTGAAGCAGAGCAGAAGATGACAAATGATGGTCCTTCAGATTTTAGACTGCAACAGCCAGCATTCTTTGCCTTTGGTTCTGATAGCTTTGTTCTATTATGCAGCCCTGTAATTTGCAGAGGACTGCCTTTTGCCCAGCTATCTGTTATATTTATATCCACCTCTCTAGGGTAAATCTATGAAACAAACTGAAAAAGCAGCAGTTGGGGGGGGGAGGGGGAGAGATCCATGCACATTTTCCTCTTTTCTATCTCTTTCCCCAATTATCTCCTAAATTCAACAAGAAGGTACCCATCAGCCAGGCAGAAAAACTAGCAGGCATTATCTTTGCTGCTAGCTAGAGTAGGATACTCAGCTCCAGAAACTCATGGGATGCAACATGGTAAAGAATGGAGCCAGGTGTACTCAATGTTCCTAGAGATACCATTGATGCCACCCTAAATAATCCCCACTACCAAATGAAATCAGTATTGGCTGAAAACTCTTTACAAGTAGCTGCCTGCAGAAAACTTCACTAGTACTGTGAGTGAAAGATACTAGCATTCCCATGGTGCTGTTCTCAGCTGTATACATAAGTGAAGCATTACAGCACACACTCAGGAATCCCAAATGCTTCCCCCTATACACACCTTTGTATCACTATTTGTTTTATGAAGAACTCTGGATTGTTCCTAGGCCTAAGTAATTCTATCTGTCATGTCTAGTGAGTACAAAGCCAACTACAGCAAAATTAAGCAAGAATAGGTGGGGGGGGGGGAGCTAGGAAAGACAACAACACTAAATGAAAACAATTATGATACCATCAAAGTCTGCAATCACTCAATACCATGTGACAAATACTGCAGCAAACAAACACATAACAGAGAAACACATGTTCACAGTTTCCTTCCCAAACAACTAAGTGCTATGTCATAAAACTGAAAGGACACATAACAAAGAATAATTCAAGCAGCATATGACAGTATTACAACCATGCCCTGGAGAATTCAACATCTGCTTCCATCCATACAGTTTCATGATCTCTGCAGGTATTACGTTCAAAATTCATTAGTCTACTGCTACAGCTTTAGCCTATTATTAACTATGCCAGATGGCTAAGTTTTACATCCTCTTCAAATTGCTCATTTATTCCAGAATTTTATAAAAGGAAAGAAAAGGATCCACCCAGCCCCTTGTTACACAGAGGTCAGAAACAGGGCCATAGCCAGGGTTCTAGATGTGGCTAGGTGAATATTTTTTTCAGGATGGGCAACAATGTCATATACGTATATATGTCATATATATAAGCAGCCAGGAGTTTGAGGTGGGCAAACTGCTAACTCAGGGTGGGGTCACCCCCTGGCTATGGCCCTGGTCAGAAAGGGAATCAAACTCTGTAACCAAAAGCATTGGAGTTCAGAGACTCAAGAGCCATGTCAGTTTTTCCTATTCTCCATAACTGTGTTGAATAATTCAAAGTATCCACAATTGAGAGAAACTCAGAACATATACTTTGCTTGCTCATGCAACTACAGGCATAGTAAACAGGCATAGAACTTTGAATAGCTCCCAACATATCCACTGTAGAGTACCAGATGTTACTGACATTAGCAGGTTACAATTAGCATTGTACCTTGGCTATTATACACCATTAGTCAAGATACCTATTAATGTTCTTAATGCATATAAAAACATGACTTTATAGACAGGGTCTAGATTGGAGCTGACATAAGCTGCTTGTTGAAACGATGATTTCCAAAATCCTCCAGTGATCATATTACCTGGGAGTTGTAGTTCCAAAAAGGAACTTTTCCCATCTCTACATTTACAGCTTCCAGTAGTTAAACTAGCTTCAGGTTGAGGATATAATCCATTATTTACAATAAAGATAATTAACTCCTATTGTTCAGCCACACTTTAAATGAACTCCAGCAGGCTTTATCACATAAAGGTAAAGATAAAGGGCTCCATTACTTGAAAGCCAGTTGTATCCGACTCTAGGCTTCGGTGCTCATCTCTGTTTACAATCAAAGAGCCAGTGCTGTCTGCATCTGCAGATGTTTCTATGGTCATGTGGCAGGCATGACTAGACACCAAAGTGCATGCAATTCTGTCACTTTTCCTACCGAAGCAGTACCTGTGATATTTTGTATTGTGACTTTGCCTTTTTTCATTGTATATTTTGTAACTCTGTTAGCTGCCCAGAGTCGCTTGGCAAGTGGGGCGGCATACAAGTTGGAAAATGAAAAAAAAAATGAAATGAAAATCTACTTGCAATTTCTTGCTTCCAAACTACTAGGTTGGCAAGAGCTGGGACAGAGACAGGAGCTCACTCTGTTGTGTAGCACTCAGGTCTCGAACTGCTGACCTGCCGCCCTTCCAGTCATCAAGTTCAGCATCTTAACCACTAAGCCATAACAGTCCTGTTAGCTATTGAATTGAAACAACTGAATGGAAACTATTTCTAACATTTTTCTATACTGTAAAGCAGGAGTTCACAATCTATGGCCCGCAGCACCATTTCACGTGCCCTGCCACCCTCGTTCCTGCCACCACTGGAAGCAGCAAAAGTGTCAAAAATAGCTAAAACCCACTGCTGCCACCAGAAGCAGCGAAAACAACCAAAAACACACCATAAATGCACCCATGGCTGTCAGAAATGTGTTTACAACAGCCGTGGATGATTTTATGGCAGCATTTACGGTGGAGGGAACCACGTGTCTGACGCACTCAGCTGTCTGAGGGGGTGTGGTCCAGGCCACAGTGCGAAAACACTGAAAACCCCTGCTGTAAAGTTTCAAGATCAGGATAGGCCAAAACAATATAATAGCCTATGTTTGTACTAGTTTTTGTGGCACAAAATTCTAATTGTCAACATAAATACTTACCTAAAGTTAAGAAAGTGTCCTCAGTAGGAGATCACTCTCTGAAACAGAGGGACTGTTGGTAAACATGAGATACTGTTGGGAAGGAGTGCAGAAAGAAATATGCAAAAGGTGAAGAAGTATTTACACAATAAATAATATCTTAGCATAAACATCTGGTGACTACAGAAAAAAAAATGTTCAGTTCTATAAACCTTTTAATACAAAGTACAGCAAGTTAGCAACACTTTTTGTTGTTCAGTTGCACAGTCGATTCCGACCCTTTGCGACCCCATGGACCACTGTCCGCCAGGCACTCCTGCCCGCCACCATCCCCCTCAACTCGCTCAGCTCTGTGCCCATTGTCTCTACAATACCATCTAGCCATCTCATCTTGGGCCGTCCCCTTCTTCTTTTGCCCTCGACCGTTCCAAGCATCAAAGCTTTCTCAAGTGAATCCTCTCTTCTCATTTGATGTCCGAAGTACTTTAGCCTCATCTTTATTATTTGACCTTCTAAGGAACAGTCAGGGATAATTTCTTCTAAGATTGACCTATTTGTTCTCCTCGCTGTCCATGGGACTCTTAAAACTCTCCTCCAACACCACATCTCAAAGGCGTCTATTCTTCTGTGTTCAGTTTTCCTAATGGTCCAGCTCTCACAACCATACATTGCCACAGGGACTACCATTGCTTTGACTATGCGAATTTTTGTTTTCAATGTGATGTCTCCACTTTTCACTATGCTCCCCAGGTTTCTCATCGCTTGCCTCCCAAGAATCAGTCGCCTTTTTATTTCATGGCTGCAATCACCATCTGCAGTGAGCTTAGATCCTAAGAAAGTAAAATCTGTCACTGCTTCTACTTCTTCCCCATCTATTTTCCAGGGACTGATTGGGCCTGTTGCCATTACAGTATCTTGGTTTTCTTGATATTGAGTCTCAAGCCAGCTTTTTCACTTTCTTCTTTCAACCTAATCAGGAGCTTCTTTAGGTCCTCCTCACTTTCTGCCATTAGGGTGGTATCATCTGCATATCTCAAATTGTTGATGTTTCTTCCAGCAATTTTGATCCCAAATTGTGATTCCTCCATCCCTGCGTTGCGCATTATGTGTTCTGTGTATAAATTGAATAAGCAGGGTGACAAAATGCAGCCTTGTCTTACTCCTTTTCCTATTCCAAACCACTCCGTAATTCCATTTTCTGTCCTAACTGTTGCCTCTTGATTCATGTACAGATTTCTCATGAGGGCTGTAAGGTGTTCCGGTATTCCCATCTCTTTAATTACTTGCCACATTTTGTTGTGGTCGACACAATCAAAAGCCTTCGTGTAATCAATGAAACAGAAGTAGACTTGTTTCTGATATTCCTTTGTTTTTTCCATGATCCATCTTATGTTGGCGATGTGATCTCTAGTCCCCCTGCAACACTATTTATTAAAAAATTAGGAAGAGCCAGGCTGGATGGTTCAAATGAAAGGCTGGTCTAGTCTAACAGTTCACACAGTGGCCAGTTACCTATGGGAAGCTTGGCAGCAGGACTGAAATGCAACTTTCCTGTCTTATGTTCTCTAGTAACTGATGTACATATCTTCTCATACTGGAGGTAATGCGTAGTTATCTTGACTCCAACCACAGCCTCTATGGTGTTATCTAATCCACTTTGCAAATCATCCACATTGTCAGCCACTGTGACATCTTATGAAAGTGAATTCCATAAATGAACTATGCATTGTGTGAATTATCTAGCCTGAATCTCACACTATTCAGCTTCAATATAAAACCCTTCAAATATTTTAAAAAGAGAAAGGGGCTCTCTATAGCAACTTTCCCTACACAATGTTCAATTGTATACACCTTTTTTATTGAAACATTCCAAACACTACTTTTTTTCCAAAGGAGAATTGCTCCAGTTCCTTGATGATTTTAGCTGACCTTTCTTGCATCTTTTCTAGACCTTCAATATTCTTTTTCTGGTCTAGTACACAGAGCTGTATACAAAATTCCAGATATGGTTCCATCACATATTTACAGAAGGGCAATAAGATACTGGCAGTTATTGTACATAATGTGTTGCAAATAAGCTGTCAATTCTTTTTGACACTTACTCCAAAAAGCTTTTCAAGGTACAGTACTCTACATAAGATGTTCACCGTTTACCGTTACCATTCCCAGTGAACTTTTGTGGTTGACTGCAAATTTGAACCCAAATTTGAAATAGGACTCCTTAGTTCCAGCCCAAAACTCTATCCACTACACCACATTGGCTGTCATGTTTAATTAATAATATAACTGTAGTGAAGCTAAGGTACTTTGGACATCAAACGAGAAGAGAGGATTCGCTTGAGAAAGCCTTGATGCTGGGAAAGGTGGAGGGCAAAAGAAAAAGGGGGAGGCCAAAAATGAGATGGTTAGATGGTATTGTGGAGACAATGGGCACAGAACTGAGTAAGTTGAGGAGGATGGTGGAGGACAGAAGTGCCTGGCGGGCAATGGTCCATGGGGTTGTAGAGGGTCGGAATCGACTGTGCGACTGAACAACAAAAATGCATTGTTCTGTTAACAAATGTACAGTATAATGTTTCGTTTTTAAAAACATGCAACACAAACAGATTGGGTTCAAAGGATCCCTTCAAGGAAATTCAGGCATAATCATTTATTTATTTTTTGCTCAGAACACCAACATAAAAGGATATTATTATTTGCTTTTTATATTAAGAATGTTTTTAAAACAAATTTACTATATGTGTTTTAAAAGACTGAAGTATTTAAATAAGGTTAAACAGATTGAAATTTTTAAATAAAGTTTAATGACATTAAAGAAAAGTAGTTATTTACATAAAAGCATATTTTAAAAAGCAGAACTGCTAGGTAGCTCAATGGTTAGGCATCTGGCTGCAGTCTAAGTTTGGGAGTTTGATTCCTCACTGCGTCTCCCTGAAAGGAGGAAAACTCAATAATCCATAGGTTACCTTTCATTTCTGCAGTTCTATTAAAACATCCTTGTCTCACCAATATGCATAAGGCTCTACTGACTTGAGCACATTGGCATTTCCAACCACCATGTAAATGATTTAAAACTAATAACTCAAGCAAATTTCAGATGTTTCACAGCAATCAGTTGAGGCAGGAACAACCAGACACTCTCTAGCAGTGCACTCTGGGTAGGAAGGGAAAGTTGTCAGAACAGGAAATAGAAAAGTTTCATTTCCCACTTTTATTTAAGATCAAATCAGGATTCTAGAAAAATTGACAAGATTTGCCTCTGACCTGGACAGACAATTTAGTGGCAACACTCTCCTTCTCCTCTACAGCAGGATGCAGAAATCAAGGACACCTACTACTGTCAGACTGTCCCCAATTATACCACCATATTGGAATCTGGATTGCAATTGCACAAGCCAGACAGGAAATACCCTCCCATGTAGTAGTAGTTGGGGGTGGTCTGGTTACACTGAAGCAAGAGTTGTACATGGTGTTAATGGACATCAACAAGGTGGTAGTGCACGTGTGATTTAGGCAGAATAAGGTTCTGTGGACCCTCTGACCTGAAACATATTTATTTAAGAATAATAATCCGAGCAGATTTTTTAAAAGCCAACAGAAGCCATGGGTGAAAAAATCTACATTCCTATTGGCTGTCCCAATTATTTAGTACTTCCAGTGAATCAGTTCCTGTGTATGGTAAGTCAGGTCGACCTTGCTGGAAAGCCAATCATATCCGACTCTAGGGTTCAGTGCTCATCTCTGATTACAGCCAAAGAGTCAGTTCTGTCTGCGTCTGCAGACGTTTCTGTGGACATGTGGCAGGCATTCCTCGACACCGGAGTGCACGGAACGCTGTTTACCTTCTCACTGAAGTGGTCCCTATTCAGCGATGGGATGTAACAGGTTCTCACCAGTTTGCCAGAACGGGTAGTAACTTTCCCCAGTGTCCCAGAGAACCGGTAGCAGCTTTTGGGGGGAACCACCTTCGGGGCGTACCTTTTCACTGGTTCCCCCACTGTGCATGTGCACCAAGCACTTGGTGTGCATGCATGTCCACAGTGCTTGGCACGTATGCACGGCCTACTTACTGTCCTCCTTGCTGTCCTTGTGTTGTGGGTGGGTGGGTGGGTTGAGGGGTGTTTGTGTACTTATTTTTATTTTATTATTATTTATTTTTCTTTGGCTCCACCCACAATGTCATGGTGTCATGACATTGGCTCCACCCACACTGATGACATCACGGTGGGGTAGTAAAAAAATTGACATCTCACCACTGTCCCTATTGATCTGCTGCACTTGCAATTTCTTGCTTTCGAACTGCTAGGTGTTGGCAGGAGCTCACTCGGTCGTGCAGCACTCGGGTCACGAACTGCTGACCTGCCGACCTTCCAGTCGTCAAGTTCAACGTCTCTTAACCCCTATGCCACCGCGGTCCATTCCCTTCCTATTTGGCTCGCCCCAAATATTTAGTACTTCCAGCGAATCATTCTTTAGTACTTCCAGTGAATCAGTTCCCTGTGTATGGTAGTAAAGCTAAAGGTTTCCCTTGCTCGAAAGCCAGTCGTATCCGACTCTAGGGGTCAGTGCTCATCTCTGTTTCTAAGCCGAAGAGCCAGCGCTGTCTGCTTCTGCAGACGTTTCCATGGTCATGTGGCAGGCATGACTAGACACCGGAGCGCATGGAACGCTGTTACCTTCCCACTGAGGTGGTCCCTATTTACCTACTTGCAATTTCTTGCTTTCGAACTGCTAGGTTGGCAGGAGGTGTATGGGAAGTCAACCCTTATGTAAATCGCACAGATCCAACCAGTCTACTCTAGGAGGAGCTACCACTAAAATACTACCCGCCTACCCAACCTGGTCTTCCTGCGGTCAAGCCACCCAAGCCGCTTCCCCCCCCCCCCCCACTCCAACTCACCTCCCTTTTTTCTCCTCTCCACCCCGGGAGAAACCAGGCGCGCAAGCCTGGGTCCCGAGGGGTGACCGTGCAGCGCCTGACGCTCTGGGTGGGAAAAAAGCTGCCGACCCAACCGAGCCGCTACACGGCAGGCGGCCTGGAAGCTCCCCGCAGGCGTCCGCACACACTCACTCCTTTTTCCCCCTCGGAGCTGGGAGGCTTTCCGAGCTGCTTCTAGAATCAGGCACCGGCTTGGGCTACTAAGCCCCGGGGGGCCTTGCGGCGAGGCCGGGCAGTGTGTTTACAACATGGCGGCGGCCAGGCGGGCTCAGGTGTTGCGGCTGTACCGTGCTCTGTTGCGAGAGAGCCAGTGCTTCGCCAGCTACGGATACAGGTAGGGATGGAGGCGTCTGCTTCTGGGTTTTGGCAACTCCTGCCTCCATCTTTCTTTGGGTGGAGGAAGCTGGAGCTTGACAGCTGAGTTAAGCCGCTGGGAAAGGCAGCAGGGAAAGAGGAAGACGCCAACACGCGATGGATTCACCCCCTGGAGGGAACCACAGGGTGGTGTTTTGGGAGCGCTGAGCAGGGCATTCTGGAGCTCTCTGGCTCATGGGATCCCTATAAGTCGGAGGTGAATCGAGGGCACATCATTATCCCAGGGCTTCTTTTATCGTGTCAGAAGCGCACAAAGGAGCTTTCTGAGTCGAAAGGGTTTTTTGCTGGAGGAACTCCGTTCAGGGCACGCCCGAATGAGGCTCCTTTCAGGTCCCCAAGATCTTTTTCCTACCGAAGTGGTCCCTATTTATCTACTTGCAAGTTCCTTTTTTTTTTCCAGTTTTTATACCGCCCTACTCGGTTGGGGCCGACTCAGAGCGGTTCACAGACACAAAAAACAGCGAGTTCATAAATACAACATATGCATATCAAAAGCAAACAGTGTCAATACTGTACCAAAAAAAAAAAAAATCTCAACATCATTACAGCATCACTAAAAGGTAAAGGTAAAGGTTTCCCTTGCTCGAAAGCCAGTCGTATCCGACTCTAGGGGTCAGTGCTCATCTCTGTTTCTAAGCCGAAGAGCCAGCGCTGTCTGCTTCTGCAGACGTTTCCATGGTCATGTGGCAGGCATGACTAGACACCGGAGCGCACGGAACAGCATCAATACAGCATCAAAAAAGCATCAGAAAAATTCAGTAGGCATCAGTTTCAAACAACAGTCCAAAATTACAAAACTCATCAAATACACAGGAAAATTATGAACAGTACCAAAAGACCTGCCGCCGCCGCGGTTTTTTAAGCCCCAGCCAGGCGGAGCCTCCGGGAGCAGGTGGGAGAGTCCCGGGGCTGGGCGCGGTGGTGGCCTTGCTTTCGAACTGCTAGGTTGGCAGGAGCTGGGACAGAGACAGGCGCTCATTCCATCATACAGCACTCGCGTCTTTATTTATTTTATATACAGTCAAACCTCGCATAAAGAGCATTTCACTTAAAGAGTAACTCGCTTAAAGAGCAGAATTTTCTCTGAATGTTCACTTCATTTAACAAATTAAACCAATCAAAAACTCACTTAACAAATAAATCAGGGTTCACAATCCCCCCCTCCCCAATTGGTCACTTACAATGGTGTTTCGCTTAAAGAGCAAACTCGCTTAAAGAGCAATCCTGTGGAACGCATTATGCTCTTTAAGCGAGGTACAACTGTATTTATTCAATTTTTATAGCTGCTCCAATCGACATGCGTACATAAATCCCCAACGTTTAAAACCATATAAACCCTTAAAATTCCTAAAAACACTGAAAAATTACCTCCCACCCGACTTGAACTGCTGACTTACCAACTTTCTAACTAGGCATGCTTCTTAAACAGTGAGCCATCTCAGTCCAACCTGGTCAAGAATCAGCTGGTTTTTGTAAATAGGGGTGATGGAGAAAGAGAAAATTATCAACATTAGATTTAAAAAATGTATTAGTCTCCTGGTGAAGGGTGCACATTTATTTTATTTTTTATATAAGTTATGCTATTGTGTTGTTATAGTGTTATGTTGTTACATTGTGTTATTTTATGAATAAAACTCCAATAAATTTTTAACAGAAAGGACACGTAATTACAACACAGCCACAGGCTTCAATGTTGAGAAATAAGTGTGTGTGGGGGTGGGTGGGTGGGGGTGGTTGCTGATGTTCTTCCTTCCATTGTGGTTGTACCTAAACATGATTCGAAATGAGGCTGATGCAAGTTTTTCCTTTGATATCAAAAATTGTGTTTGCTAACTGGTAAGATGAAGATGAATTTCAAATGAATAAAAGTCTTCATTGCTGGAAAGCCAGTTATGTCTGACTCTAGGGTTCAGTGCTCATCTCTATTTATAGCCAAAGAACCAGTGTTGACTGTGTCTGCAGATGTTTTTGTGGTCGTGTGCAAGGCATGACTAGACGCCGGAGTGCAAGGAGTGCTGTAACCTTTACCACCAAGTCCTATTTATATACACTACGTACTTGCAATTTCTTGCTTCCAACCTGCAAGGTTGGCAGTAGCTTGGACACAAGACAGGAGGTCACTCTGTTACAAAACAGTCTGGTCTTGGAAATGCTGACCTGCCAACCTTCTGGTCATCAACCTCAGTGTCTTAACCACTAGAATATCTGCCTGTTTCTATCAGTTGAATGAACATGCCATGGCAAAATTCTGTACAAAGTACTGTATAATGCTTTCTGATTGTACTGTCAGTGGGAATTATTCAGCATGTTTAGGTCTGTGTTTATGGAAGCTTTGTTTGAATCTCTTCAAAAATTAGTAAAGCTGTAGCATGCAAACACAGACAGTGCTGGTTCTTTGGCTATAAACAGAGATGAGCACTGAACCCTAGAGTTGAATATGACTGGCTTTCAAGCAAGCGCGACCTTTATCTATAGCCTGCTCTGCGTTTGAGAATAGCAGGATCCATTTCTAAAATAAATTTAGGGAACATTTGGGAAGAAGAATGCCTGCTAAAGGAAGACATGCATCTTGCTCTTCCATTGGAGAGTTCAGTCTGCAAACTGTGACTTGCTTTGTCTTCAGTGCACAAAAATTAGAATAACCTGATAGTGTACATAGTTTTAGAAATGATCTGGAGGATATATGAACACATTGTTTTAAATATTTTATTCATCATGCTAAAGCATAACATTCCTTAACTAATTTTCTTTTTCTTTTTTTAATTTTTTTTATAAAAACAAAGAAGGCTTGAGGGTGGTGGTGGAAAAAAACAGGGTATTTTTTTTTAAACAAAATTCCAGTGTTTTTTTCCAGGCCTTCACATCTCTTGTTCTGAGCTGCCTTTGCTCTGATGACTCTTAACACTAAAGCAAAATAGATGAAAGAAGAGTAAAATCCCCCTGTAAATTCCAAGAAACAAGACAGTTGCATAACACAGCTATAAAAAAAAAAAAATCCTGGCATGAGCTTTTGCAGTTGTTTTATTTATACTAATTTCAGGCTGCTGATTACAAATATGATCTCACAGAGCACGTTGAGGTCAGAAAGCTGCCATTGGGGCTCCCAGCACCACCCACCCCACAACCGAGTTTGAGACAGCCCATGGCCCGGTACCGGTCCACGGTCCGGTGGTTGGGGAGGAATGTGAGATGTCGGCAAGTTTCCCGGATTTCTTTATATCTTGATTCCTCTGCTCCAGACAAGTCTTTGAGAGTATATCTGTAAAGAAATTGTGGGTAACGGAGGAGCTTTGGTTCTGAAACTTCTGTGGAAGGACTAAGTTCAGTTAACTGGCTCTGATGGGCACAAGGTAGGGAAAGGAAAAAAGAGCAGTTTTTGAAGTTTTACAAGGACATAAGAAGAAGAAGAAGAAGGTTATATCTTAAGATAACAAATGCAGCTCAAGGTCAAAAGCAACAGACTGCACCTGGCAAACTAATTAGAACTGGTTTCATGTGGAGAGAAAGAGGGAGAAAAGGGGTGGGGTGTTACTTTGAGAAAAGTGACTTTTCCAGAAAATTCAGGGGACCTCAGGTTCTAATTGGTGGAAAGCCCTTAAAGGTAAATGATGGGTATACTGTAAACCTAAGTGGAAAGGAATGTTGTCCCAACATAACTCCTTTGGAGAATTGTGCTGTCATGCTTGCATTCTGTATAGGCCCTGGAACTATGTTGCTGCTATGTGAATACTGTACTAGATTTACGATTTGCTAGCATTGTTTTATTGGGAATTTGTTCTCCAACTGCTCACACACACACACCCTCTCTCTCTCTCTCTCTCTTATGATATGGATGGGCTTCATTCCCTTTTACTAATGCTAGATCCCTTTTACTAATGCTAGATATTTTAAACCTTTTTTTAAAATTTATGTTTAAAAACCTTTTGGAATTTTTGTACCATCTTTAAATAAAACAGTAAAAATGTTAACCTGGTTTGGTTCCTTGTGGAAGGTGGGGTTTTTTTGTAGTATTGTTTCCAAACTTGTCTCTCTGAAACATTAAGAAGTCTGAGGTCTCGGAGTGTAGGAGAAGAGCCTGACAGAGAGATTTCCTCTGCCACAGCAATTTAACTATTTTGGGAACCATCCATACCAGGAAAATTTACCAGGGCAGTGTGGCTCAGTGGTTAGTGCAGTCTTTTCTGTCTAGGTCTGTTGCAGGCTCTGTATCCACCACAGACGTGGTTTAGTTACAGCTACATTGTTGGGCTTATTCTTAGCTTATTTCTAATGTACAGGTTTAGGCAACACCATTAACGTTCCTTTCTTCAGTTTAAAACATCTGATGAAATCTATCATATTTGCACTCAAGCAAAAACTTCCATGTCTGGAAATGTCTTCTTCTTTCCTGAGCAAAAAATGCCCTCTATGTCAGGGGTTCCCAAACTACAGCCATGGGGCAGATACCCCCTACGGTGTTAATAATCCAGCCTGTGACACCCTCACCGCTCCCGGAAACAGAAGTAAAATGTGCCCATGCATGTGCAAAACACTGGGGTAAATGCACCCACAGCTGTCGTAAATGCTTTACGACAGTCGCAGGTGCATTTACGGCAGCGTTTTGTGCATGTGTGGGTGCTTTTTACTTCCGCTTCTGGTGGGAGGAACCATATGACTGGCCTGCTCAACTCTTGACCAGCCCACAGCCCGAAAGGTTTGGCCACCCCTGCTCTATGTAATAGCCCACGGGTTAAGTTCAGAATTAGTCACATTTAGAGAGCAGATTGGGGGAGGGGGACAGGAATGAAATATTAAATCACTATAGTTTTACTCCAGGTATGATTAAATTTGGGTGCAATCCTAGGTTTTGTTCAGATTATTAAAATCCCAAATAACCTTTTGTTTCAGTGCTTTTCCCCCAACACGTTGTGTTCAGGGCTGAACCAAATCTTAGGAGACCCATCAAGTATATGAAGTTTGAAGTTCTCACCTTACTGGCCACCTTGATTTCCTTGGTTCTCCTATTAGTAAAGCAGGCCCTGACTGGTGACCAAAAAGGAAGACAGAAAGAGGGGTGCTCATTTACGTATAATTGCATATACAGTACTAATTTTCTGCAGCCATGACTGGCACAGTGGACACTCACTTTCTTCCTCACAAATTTGCTTAGGACCTATGCCATAAGAAGAATAAGAGATGCCTTTCGAGATAACAAACACATCAAGGATCCAGCAGAAATAGAAACACTAGTGAGCAAAGCAAGAGCTAATCTAGAAATTATACATCGACAGGTAAGCGTGATTTTATTCAAAGCTTAATTAAATGTGTCACTGTATTGTTCTCCAAGGTCACAGCTTCAGTCTGTACCTCACGCCACCTTGTGATGGGCAACATGCAAACCTCTGCATGGAGGTGTCCAAACCCACCCACCCATTTTTTTTCTTTTTCTTTTGGTAATCTCATTGTCTCCTAACATGCCTCTGTGATCTCCAGAAAAAATTGGTTTGTTTTTTATTGTCATTGCAGTTTGCATCCAAAATTCAGCATCAAAACTGCTAAATCCAAAGTAGGACTTCCATAAGTCAGTAAGCAAGCCTTATTGTCACTGTTAATTTAAGGATGAAATGTTGAGTAACCAATCCTCTTCCCAGGAATTTACCTGGCATTCCTATCATTTAAACAAGGGATTCCCAGCCTTTTCAAGCCGAGGGCCGGGTCACACCCGCTTGGACAGCTTTGGGGACCAGACGGCCATTTTTGCCCTTCCAACCACACATGGCACTTCCGGGTGTGGCAGAGGTGGTGGGGGGCATATGAAATGATGTCATGGGCTTCATCCGCCCCCCAGGCCATAGGTTGAGAACCTCTAGTTGAGAACTTTGACCCGTTTGTTGTATCTATTGTTATTTAAGAGCTTAAGGGCAGTGGTTCCCAATTAGTTTTTTCTATGTACCACTTCAAGAAAGACCTCAAACTTGCGTACCCCTTATTGCAGGAACGTTAAATATCACATACCCCTTATTGCAGGAACGTTAAATAAAAAATGAAATCAGGTGTATTTTATATTTATTATCATCAAAAGAGATTCTAATGACAGAGAACACATGTTTCATTAATGTGACAAATGTGCACGTTGACAATGACGAGCAAATAGGCGGGAACGGGGGCGGCCGCGATCGGGTGACGCGAGACGCGGGAGGTGCGGGAAAAACCGCCGCGGCGGGAGAAAGCGCTTGATGCATACGATTGACTTACCTACTGATTGTTTAATTAAATTGAATAATTTTTTGGCAATTGTTATTGCATTATTCTTTTTCAAGGATTTAATATTTTAGTTAAGAGATTGCTGCGCGTACCCCTTGATGCAATCTTGCGTATCGCTGGAGGTACGCGTACCACTAATTGGGAACCACTGGCTTATAGTAATTGATACTTTAAAAACATCCATAGTAGGGAGGAGGATTAAGTCTGGCCAGCTTATCCTGCTATGGAAATAGAGTAGACCATACTGCCAGCAATTCCAACGGGAAGCATCAGGGTGGCAGTTAACTAACTTGACAATCCTGAGGACTAGTAGTCTTGGCAAAATGGGTGATGGTCCCAAGTGGATTAATTGAATCCATCTTGATGGAGGGCAGCAGCACCATCAATAGTGGCCTGGGGCTGATGAGGACGTGTTACTCTGTGATGTGGAAGGCAGATGAAAGGCCACGGCATTATGTTCGCAGGACAGTCTTCTTGGCTGATAATCATGATGGTCACCAATATTTGGAATCAGATACAAGAAGAAGGGGGAAGGGGAGCTATTCATAGTTTTAAAAACCACAGGGCTATGAATTTCTGTGCTTAGGGATAGCAATTACACTTATATAGTGCTCCATAGCGCTTAGTGGACTCTCTGGGCGATTCACAAGTTAATTAGCATTTTGCCCCCAACATGCTGGGTACTCACTTCACCGACCTCAGAGGGATGGAAGGCTGAGTCAACCTTGATCCCTATCAGGATCAAATTGGCAACATTTTGGCTTAGCCACTGCACAACCATGGCTCCTGAAACAGATGTGACAGAAGCGGGATGTATTGTTGACTTCAAAACCCAGAACTCTCAAATGTTTGAGTTCTACTCGTCACACCCACACCTACATTTTGCACTTCTGGAGAAAGGCTTCATTACTAGGAGAAGGTAAGCTCTTCGAACAGGAAGTTGCCCCAGAACTCCAAGCAAACACCAGAGTAACTTCCTTTTCAAATAGCTAGTCTGGAGTTGGGCCTTTTCTAGACCATGAAGCCTTTCTCTTAGTAAGCACAATTTGAGTGTGGGTTTGGCAGGTGGGATTTCCATAATGACGAATTCTAGGAGTTATGGTCCAAAAATCAATGAATGACAAATGCCTCCTTGTAGTGCCTGTGGTGCTCTGCGGTGGTCAGACCTATCTTATTAAAGTAAACCTGGAAAAAAATACTTAAGAATTGCTTACTTTTTAAAAAATGAATGAATGAATCAACTTAGGAATGAATGCGTGAATTAATTTTAATGAATTCTTAATTGGTTGCCTTTAAAGAATAAATTTGAATTGCACAGAATGAATAATATTTTACAACGTGTAGGGGAAATATACTATTAATGTATTAAGGGTATGCACTCGTGTTTTCGGCTGAGAAGTCATGTAGCTTAAAGTTAATTTTATGTGTGGAATAATAATAGGTAATGATAAAAAATAAATGTATTAAATTACAATGGAATCTTTTATTCTGATTTCTGCTTTGTTATATGAATAATGTGTGCTCAATATAGTTTCATGTAATCATATGTACATATTTCCATATGCTTATTTATTTTTCCCTATTGCATTTTTAAATGTTCTAGCAACCTTTGCCTATTTTGTGCTGTTATCTACCATCAAATCATAGAGTTTTTGAGGTGTTTGAAAAGTTTAAGGAATGCTTGACCATTGCCACCATACTGAGTTCCATGGCCCAACAGGCATTTAAACTCAGATCTCCTGGATCCTAGAGTGATACATTTCCACTATTCTGTTGCAGACAAGGTGAACCCAAAAGGATCCCTTCCTTTTTACAACAATGCCACACCAAAACTTCTCCCCATAGCTCTCTAAAATCCTTTTTATGAATCCTTTTTTACCTTTAACTCACACATTAATTTATTATTTATAGCTATATTCCATATCTCTTTATACCAATCATCCTTCAATCTTATTACCCCAACACTTTCTAATTCTTTTATTATTATTATTTTTAAAAGAGTTTCTGAAATTTTTTCTACATCTGTTAAACAAGTCAGTGCTGCTATTCCTGGGCTAAATACTTTTTTGTTTTTATGCCAAATGTGGAGAATATTTCTACAAAAGGGTTTTTTAAATATCTTTTTGTTTGTTTGTTTCTGTACCTTCCTGTTTAAAGAACCAGTCTTTATATATACCACTCAATTTAGATAATTCAATATTTCCCCAAATTAAATCATTTGCTGTTATAATATGAAGAACAAACATAATTTGGTTGGCAATGTAATCATTTTTAATTATGTATTCCTAAACCATCATCTTTCTGAGATAGGTACCAGAAATTTTTATTTATTCTTTGTATTTTATCTCCATTGCAGAAATCAGTGTTCTTCTCTCAGACTCACACATAAAAATAGAGTTCTTTGTGGTATTTAAACCGATATTGCTATTCTGTGCTTGCATTGGCCTGTGTATTTGGATGAGTGAGTTTAGGACTATCTGTGATCAAAAGCAAGACTTTGCAAGTAGATAAATAGGTACTGCTTCAGTGGAACATACCAGCATTCCATGCACTCTGGTGTCTAGTCATGCCTGCCACATGACCACTGAAACATCTTCAGACGCAGTCAGCATTGGCTGTAAACAGAGGTGACAACTAAAGCTAGAGTCAGATATGACTGGCTCTCAAGCAAGATCACCTTTTACCTATGTTTCTTTTGAGTTGTAATGTTTATTTATAACTGAAAAATAAAAATAGAGGAGAGGTTTATCGTGAAATGGGGTTCATTTAAAGAGTCTTAAAACTAGGACATGCATTATGTGCAGAGTTTTCAAACCAAGTACTGGAACAAAGCAATGATGGGAACAATTCCAGAGTTCAGAGGTATATTAAGGTGTACCACATCTCATTTTGCTGATTTTTTATGGCATGTCGATAGAAATTAAATAATAACCTAGCTGCCTATTATTTGTTGCCTCTGAAATCAAATTTATATTCTCTTTACATGCTAATTTATGGTTTAGTCATCAAAGTGACTACTGAATCTCAGATTCATAAATAACTACTTGAATCAACCTGGGAGAATTGTGTAAATCTGACAGATGGTTGTCATTTTTCTCATCTCATTCATGAGATTTCACTGACTAAGCTAAAAAATGAGAGTCTTTCCAGAGTATTGGCTTTGCTGTGAAAGTGACGAGTGAGGGCAGCAGAACCTCTTCTGTGTCTCCAAAAGTAATTATGTTCAGCATACCTGTATACTGCTAAGGGTCCAGAGGCCACACATTCACTTTAGACCAGTATGGCATTTCACCACACCCCTTGACAATTCCTACAGAATGATGGAAGAGTGCAGATGTCCAAGAACAACCAGCAGAAATAAGGAGCTCTTCCTAAACAATGCAAAGTAATAGCTCTGGAGACTTGAGTTTGAATCCCTAATCAGCCATGAAAGCTAATTGGGGGAAGGGGGATCATTAAAAAACTCCTTAAATATCTCACTTACATTGAAAGCCCTATTAGAGTCACTATAATTTGGCTCCAACTTAATGGCATATAACAGGGATTCTCAACCTGCAGCCCACAGGCCGGATGTAGCCCACGGCACCATTTCATATGGCTCGCCAACCGCCGCCACCACACCCGGTAGTGCCATGTGGTGGAGGAAGGGCAAAATGGCCGTCTGGCCCCCAAAGCTGTCTGAGGGAGTGTGACCTGGCCACCAGCTTTAAAAGGTTGAGAACTCCAGGCATATAACATGAGGTGAATTTAAGTTAGATGGGGAATTATGGGAATTGTAGTCTAAGAAATCAGACAATCTCGTCCCTATTGCCTTGTTCACACAACATTGATACTTGTGTGATATAAAATATGACTTAATATAATTTTTACAGTTGCCTGTCAAGGTCTTGGACTTGTTCATATCTCATCTCAAATTCAAAACTGTGAGAAGAATTCCGTCATGATACAGAATATAAGTATTGTATTGAGTTTGAACTTCTGATGAAAGACTCTGGCTGAATGTACTTGAAGGAGTTTGCCAAACCCATAGTTTACTATCTCAAAAGCAGCAGTTTGAAGCTGAATCTCAGAAGAATTACTTGTCTAGCTAACCCATTTAAAAAGGAATTATTCTGGATTTCCCGGAAAAGTTCAAGGGTGTAGTACCCATATGAAATTTTCAAAGCCATATTTTTTTGAAGTGTCCTTCAGTAAGATAACAGTACTGAGACACGTTACAGATTTTCTATTTCATTCCCAGTAATCCTGAACTTGAGAGAATGTGCTTCATGCCAAATATTCTTCTATAGAATGACATAAGACTCTCTGAAACTCTAGTGGGCAGATAGCATATTATTCTGTTGCTTATATCACACACAAGTTCTAACTATTCAGACAGATTGTAGAGATACAAAAATATGTGTTAACTTTTGAATACCTTTCAGATGTAATTTTCCTTTGTGAATGAGACAAGAAAGTTGTATGTTTTTGAGATAAATAACCGTACTTAAAGAAAAGATGTAGAGTCTCTGTTTTCCTGCTTGTGCATGGTATGGGATTTTGCAGGCCCTGAGGTTTCTTGTTCCTTTTATGGCACATTCTGAAAATGAAGTTCAGACACGGGAAACCAATGAGACCCTGAAGAAACACACACAGTATCCTGCTACTCTTGCCTATTTTCCAAAGTCTTAGAAAGGGCTGCTTGCTGAGTTTAATGGGAGAGGAGAGCTGCTCACAATAATTATTCAGTTTAATCTGGAAAAAATCATTCCCCAGATCTATCTTTTTGAAGGAGCCAATTCCCCCCCCCCCCCGGAGGTATTTCTTCAATGAAAACAAAAATCAGACTGGAGTAATGCCTTACTTCAGGGATTCTGAACCTGCGGTCCATGGGCCGGATGTGGCCCACAGCACCATTTCATGTGGTCCCCCACTGCCTCCACCACACCAGGAAGTGCCATGCGGTGGTGGAAGGGCAAAATGGCTGTCCGGCCCCCAAAGCTATCTGAGGGAGCGTGACCCGGCCCCCGCCTTAAAAAGGTTGATAACTTTTGCCTTACTTGAACCAGCCCCCCCCCCCCGAATCCAGGTAGTGCCAAAATTAAGGGACAGAGAAGAATAGACAAACATGTTGCCTCTGAATCAGAAGTATTTATGATAATCTAGAAATCTGACCTAATATTGTAGCTATTAAGCATGCAGCTAAACCAACTTTCAGAACAGAAACCACAAACTGGGTGAATAAGTGTTAGGTATGAAAGGGGCAGTTTACACCTAGTGTTGTTTCTTTGGATACGTGTTCTCTGTATCTGGAAACAAAGCTGGCTAATAACTCAGGAATTGGTTTATTGGCTAGGTCAGGAGTTCTCAATGTTTTTAAGCCAGGAACTGGGTCATGCTCACTCAGACAGCTTCCGGGACTGGATGGCCATTTTGCCCTTCCTGCACCACATGGCACTTCCTGGTGTGGTGGAGGCAGTGGGAGGCCACATGAAATAGCACTATGGGCCGCATCCGGACACATGGCAAAGGGGAATATAAATGCGGAAGCTAAGCTCCCTACCTTTCCTGGACTCTGGTGTTTCTTCCTCAGGGTCGGTGTCGGGCAATAAATAGGAGCAGTTGGGCCGGTCACCAGGGCTGGCCACATCCCGGGCTCCCCTACTGAAGACACCACAGCTGGTCAAGGTGTACTGCTCGCTTTTCCCCCACAAGTCTGTGCCTGGGTCAATGTGGCGAAGGGGGGCAGAGGCAACCACAGCAGGGCGACCTTGCCTTGCGCATTCACGGCACCTCTTCCAGAGCCACCGCTAAGGTGCCAGATTTAAAAGACATCCGGCACTTTAGTGACAACTCCAGAAGAGGTGCCATGAACATGCAAGGCAAGGTCGCCCCTCTGCAATCGCTTCTCTCCCATTTGCAGCACTGACCTGGGCAAAGAAGGAAGGAGAGAAACGATCGCAGTGGGACAACCTTTCCTTGCATGTTCACGACCCCTCTTCCAGAGCCACCACTAAGGCGCCGGATTTAAAAGACATCTGGCGCTTTGGCGACAGCTCTGGAAGAGGCGCATGAATGTGCAAGACAAGGTCCCCCTGCTACAGTCATGCCACCCATAGAGTCTTAAATACCCCCCAGGTGCAATGCAGTCTGGGGAATTCCCGGTTATATAGCGAAAAAACATCATGAACTGGGACATTATTTCCAAGAGATTTGCCGTCGTAAACCGTGGCAAATGTAAACCAGGGTGTTCGTAAACCGCGATTTTAGTGTACTTTAAATGTTCTCAGAGCGAGAAAGACTTCACAAATTGATGCTGATGGTGTTCCATCTGAATGACACAGTATGGATGCATAGACTGTGTGTGTGTGTACTACTTAAAGGAAGCATTCTTGGCATTGACTGGATGATATATTACTTAGATGGTGAGAAACAGTAATCCGCAGCAACTCAGCATAGAGTTATGCCATTGAACCATTAATTGTTGGTTCCACCATTCAGTGATATTTTTTTTAAAATTTGAGTTAATTGTCTTAACTCTTGCTTCCACCCGAACAGTTTTTAATTCATTAAGGTAATTTACACCCCATTCTTCCCCTGTAGTGGAAATAAAGAGCAGCTGACAACATACAAATCAATTTGAGATATGATTGGAAAGGTAATGCCATTTAATAAACAAATGCTGATGAAATTCATAATGTCAGTGAAGCACATCAATAAAGAGTAGTGGCATGGTTTTTTTTATAAAAAGTAAAACTGCAACATTTTTCATAATCTAGATAATATTAACTGATCTAGCATGTTTGGTTTAGATATTATGTTTAAACACATTCACAGTTTTATGGGAAATGTTTTTATTGAAAAATTTGCAATAGAGAACACCATATACAGTACAGTAATTATATTTAACAAAGAATAATTACTTCTGAAAGATTTTTTTTGAACTTATACCCGAAGAAAGCTGTGCCTGATGTATTTTGTATCTGCTACTTGGGAGGCAAGCAATAAGAAACCTGAGGAACATAGTAAAAAGTAGAGACATCTCATTGCAAACAAAAATTCATCTAGTCAAAACAATGGTATTCCCGGTAGCAATGTATGGTTGTGAGAACTGGACGATTAGGAAAGCTGAACGCAGAAGAATAGATGCCTTTGAGATGTGGTGATGGAGGAGAGTTTTGAGAGTCCCCTGGACAGCGAGGAGAACAAATAGGTCAATCTTAGAAGCAATCAACCTTGACTGCTCCTTAAGAAGGTCAAATAGTAAAGATGAAGCTAAAGTATTTTTGACATCAAATGAAAAGAGAGGATTCACTTGAGAAAGCCTTGATGCTTGGAAAAGTAGAGAGCAAAAGAAAAAGGGGGTGGCCAAAAATGGCTAGATGGTATTGTAGAGACAATGGGCACAGAACTGAGTGAGTTGAGGAGGATGGTGGAGGACAGAAGTGCCTGGCGGACAGTGGTCCATAGGGTCGCAAAGGGTCGGAATCGACTGTGCGACTGAACAACAAAATGTGCAGTTTCAATTTAGATTGCCAACCATCCACACATCCTACTATCATAGGGAAGAAAAATGCCATTCCTATGGATAGGAACTTTTAAAAAATGCACAGACATCAAGACAGAGGGGGAGCAGTGTTTTAATTTAAAAGAAAAAATAATGCAGTTGCTGATTGATTGTTACCTTATTTATTTTGAGCCTTCTCTTTTTATTGCCACTAAATATGCATGCCAAATAAGTTTCCAGATTCTGCTACACAGCAGGAACTGATGTTTAGCTTTGCAGAACGTCCAGGCAATATTACTTTCTTAGTGGATAAAAGGTTCAATAGGAGCCAAAACTCTGAAAGAACAGAATCTGAAGCCAATTACCCAAAATCGTCTTTTAAAAAAGTAAATTAACCAATACATTTATCTCAACTTTCTTAGTAGTTGAAAATTTATGCCATCCATAATGGGTGATGCCCTTCTTTTAAAAAAGATGTTTCTGTATTTCCAGCTAGAATTGGACTCTGTGAATTCATGCAACTTTGGGGCATTGACATTTATGCAAGTCCTTTGATTTACTGGGCTATTCTAGTTGAGATGATTAGTTTTACTCCAATGTCTTCTAATGTCTAATAAATGCTAGGAGATTGAAAACCTAAGAGTTCCAGTGTAGTTGACCTCCTTTTCTCTAGTTACATTTTTATCCTTTTTCTTTCTTTCTTCAAAATGGGATTCTGCCCCCATCACTTTGTATTTCAAGCTGGTTTTCCTAACCTGGCACTTTCCAGATCCCTTGAAACCTAAATTCCACAGTTTAGTCGCTGGTTGTAATAGTAAGATTTGTAGTCCGTGTCTGGAAAATGTCAAGTTAAAAGACATTCTGTTGCTCCTAACAGTTGACTCCAGCTAGCTTGATTATAAGAAGTATGCAAATGGATTTGAAATGGTTCAGCACAGACGAGTCATTATTGTCATCTTCTGAACACAAGGTAACTCTGCCTGATCTGTATCTCTCTTCCTATTTCTTCTTTCTCAATCCCTGCAACTTCTAGGTTAGTGTTGGCAAACCTATGGTGTGTGTGCCACCTACATGTGCCAGAGGTGGCATGCAGAGCCATTTCTGTCAGCACCCACATCATCACAGGCACGTGCCACGCCACACCGCCCGATGCCACCGGCACCAATGGCAGTGCCACTTCCCCACCCACCCCTCTCCCTCCGCCAATGGGGAGGCAAGAGAGGAGGCAGAAATCCCACCCAGGAGGCAGCAGGTACATGTATGCATTTTGCCACTGCCTCCTTGAGCACTCAGTCTCTTAAAGGTTCTCCATCACTGCTCTAGGTGATGCATTTACCCTTCATATACTTTGGACTATTTGTCTGGATTGAGAAAGGTTATCTTGCTCATGGCTCAGACTCTTTCTATGACATTACTGCTGATGACAACCCCAGCAAAGCAGATCAGTCAAAACAATTAAGTCACCTATGTGAATTTAAAAGCTTATAATTAGTGTGATTAATTAAAAATGATTTGTTTATTTTGAGCACTGATATAGACCAAAGGTCTATTTACTACAGCATCCTGTTTCTCACGGGGAAATCAAGTGAAATCCTCTTACTTTTTTCTTTTGTGTATCACTTTCCCTCTTCAGCTCTCAGAGTAATCTATGGTGCACTCTTACATGTATGCCGCTAATGTGATGAACAGACAGACAGACAAACAGTTGGGCACTCATGACTACAGAAGAACTACACAACTTTAATGCTAATGATTTAAAAAATGAAATAGTGAAAGATTTTGTACACCTTGGTCCAATCATCATTCCAAATGGGGATTGCAGCCAATATATCAAAAGAAGATTGAGACAATGAAAGAATTAGAAAAGATAATTGTTGTTGTTGTTGTTGTTGTTGTTGTTGTTGTTGTTGTTGTTGTTGTTGTTGTTGTTGTTATTATTATTATTATAGATTTATATGCCCCTCTACTCATCTCACTGAGGTGACTCAGAGGGGCTCACATAACATATACAGTATCACAATCTCAAATATAAATACAGCATAATATAAAAAATATAACAATAGATGCAGCACAGATAATACAATCAATAAATTTTACATAAAAAGAAAAAAACAATACAATAAAATACAGTGTAAAAATACAATACAGTCAAGAGAGACAGCAAGTGTAATTAAGTGTATGGACACATCACTGAAGACCAAGACCAAAATCTTCTACAATATTGTATTCTTGATCACCGTATATGGTGTGAAAACTAGACAATAAGGAAAGCTGTCAGAAAAAAAATTGGATTTGTTTGATAAATGGTTCTGCAAGAGAGTTTTGTGATTTCCTTGGACTGGCCAAAACACAAACAAGTGGTTTCTAGAGCAAATCAAACCTGAACCTTTTCTGGAAGTAAAAATGATGAAGCTGAGGTTGTCCTGCTTTGGGCATATCATGAGGAGGAAAGGGTAATATTGCTGGAAAGGGCAATATTGCTGGGAAAGGCAGTAGGAAATGAAGACAAAGTATGAAATGTACTGATTTCCTAAGGGAGTCCACAGGCTAGAACTTGCAGGGGTTGAGCAGGGCTGCAAAGGACAGGACATTTTAGAGATTTCTCATTCGTTAGCTCACTACACCTCATAGGGACTACAGTGCCTCAGTGGTTAAGAAGCTTGCCTTGTTAGCTAGAAGGCTGACAAGTCAGCAGTTTGAAACCTGGGTACTGCATGACAGATTGGGCACCCGTCTCTGACCCAGCTCTTGGAGACATTAAAGGAGCCTCATTCGGGCATCCCGTGAGCGAAGTTTCTCCAGCAAAAATATTTCCAACCCAGAATAATTTCTGATACAAAATTATTATTATACCTCATAGGCAACTTGACAGTGTGTAACATCATCACCAGCAGTATTAACATTGGCTCTTTTCATTTCCAGTCAGTCATTTTTATGGATCATCTGTGTTGTTAAATTCTGGTATGTAATTTTGATTTAATTGTCTTTTTGCTACATCAGAAGTAATGTTTTGAAATGTTTCCATTGGTTTTATAGAAAACAATATATAAATATTTGATTAAAAGAATGAGGTTTTAGCTAAGCACATTCAGGAGAAACAGTGATACAGATATAGAATGAAAATAAAAGGAAAACATGAAAGATTTGCCACCAGGTTCTCTTTTGGGCTGAGGAGGTCTTGAATATTAGCACTGCGTCAGGGTGGTGTCCTTTGTACATGCCATGAATCACACTCCATTGCCTTTTCCAGATTTTTTCCTCTTGCAGTTCACTCAAGAGCAATTATTGATATATCAAATTGCTCAAAAGAGGAAATACCTAATTTCTAGTATCTGAGGTTATCTGTTGACATGATTTATTGGTGAAGTTCCACTGTCACAGCTTGACAATTAAGGAGTATTGGCAAATGCAGGCATGTTATTGATGTCAGTTTTTAAAAGCACAAGATTGATTATCATCCCAGCGGATTGCTAACAGAAGCAGATAGAGAATAATAGCCATCACTGTGTATTTAGTAATAACAAATTCAAAAATGTAGGCTGCTATGAGAAACTGAATTATCTTCAATTTGAGAGCCTTTAAATGTGAACATTATCTCTGCCTTTTTGTTAGCTTGAGAAATAAAGATTCTACTTCACAGATTTTTTTGATGTTAGCATGCAGCCTTAACAGAACCTTAAATTTTTAGCTTTTAGGAATTATTTGATTGTTTGGATACTGGAAATAGGTTGTATTTCTGTTCTATATGTCTTTTTCCCTGTTCTAATACTCTGCATGTCTACATGGATTACAATCCCAAATCTTTAAAAATACTCATATAAACTGATAGATTGTATGCATACTCTTCCGTGTAAGGATATCTGTACTCTGGTGGCGCAGCCCTGGTGGCGTAGTAGTTAAACTGCTGTACTGCAACCAAAAGGTTATGAGTCAATCCTGGCCAGGGCTCAGGGTTGACTCAGCCTTCCATTCACCAAAGCCAGTAAAATGAGTACCCAGCATGTTGGGGGCAAAATGCTAATTAACTTGTGAACCACCCAGAGAGTGCACTATGCGCTATGAGGCGATATATAAGTGTGATTGCTTTGCTGCTCTACTTGAACAGAGGAATAATGAAGGTTACAGCAGGTTTAGAAACTGATCTAAGATTAGAAGACAGGCCTGTTGTATGGTAATCATGGTGCTGTACTGAAACTTCAGTCTTCTAGCTTTAAGTTCCTGCTGAGGTGTAAAACTCAGGGGTAACCTTGGAGCAGTCTCCCTCTTCCCCTTTACCTGCTGCTTAGACTTCTTGTAACTTGTGGTGTTAAAAGTGGAATGGAGGAGTAAGGTAATATGCTGTCTTATTTCAATGTGGTCCAGACAGGGTGTACATGTAATAAATAAGTAATCATTTGAGAAAAAGATGTTTATTTTCACTTCAAAAACTTTGCAAAGTAAAATGAACACTGATACTGTATGTCTATATCAAAAGTTAACATCCTAGTACCCTTCAGAAAGTTTGGACTACAGCTTCTTTCACTCTTGAGTGTTCCCATACTGGCTGAACCTGATGTGGAATTGTAATCCAAGACATCTGAGGAGCATCAGTTGCCTCATCTGCACTAATAGTAACTCTCAGAGGAAGTTAGAAGTCATGTTTTCTTCTTTTTCTTTTATCTTCCTTAGTTTTCTTTTCCTCGATGTTTCTTTGTTGAGATATATATAATATTGTAATTTATGTTCGCTACGGATTCTCAGTGGTTTATCTGGCTATGGAGCCAGAGGTTAGGAGTTTGGTTCCTCACTGTGCTTCTTAGGGCCATGATGGCGAACCTTGGCACTCCAGATGTTTTTGGACTTCAATTCCCAGAAGCCCAAGCCCCCGTGAATCCACACAAATGGGTTTGCTGCGATTCATCCAGCCCATGCCGCGCCGCCCTCGTCGCTCCTGGAAGTGGATATAAGTCAGAATTGGCTTGACAGCAAGTTATTATTGTTATCCACTTAGTTTAGGCATTTTCCATTTGCTGTTTGAGGTGTTCTTAACCCAAGGACATATTTCTTGTGTTTTAGTCTGTTAATGGAATGATTTAATTTAGGAGTTCTCAACTGGGGGCTGGGTCATGCTTTTTCAGACGGCTTCAGGGGCTGGACAGCCATTTTGCCCTGGAGGCGGTAGGGGGCCACATGAAATGGTGCAGTGGGCCACATCCAGCCCGCGGGATGCTGTTTGAGAACCCCTGATTTAATGGTTGTGAGAAGTAAGAATGTCTGCAGTTTTCAGATTAAAAATCCAAGGAATTTTAAAGCAAGAATTTTGACCTATTTTTATATAGATTTATAAGAAAACAAAAGGAAGGGAAGAACAAGGAGAGCCCATCCTTTCTAACACTATAGTAATGGAGCTGACCTTTAATACTGAGGCCGTTGGATCAAATTTAAGTTGGCATTAAAAAATTTAATAAATTCCCTGCTGAATCACTGGGTGGTTTTCTCCCTGCTCTCAAAGTTAATTCAATAAGGTCACAATAAAGCAAGTGCTCTCTGGCTTTTGTAATTGCTCTCAGCAGGCTGGTACTACCAGTGCAGAGAATTGCCAGCTACTGTGCTTTTATTTCTTTCCCAGCTAGGTCTTCCTTATTGCTCCTTCTCTTCCTTCCTTCCTTCCTTCTTTCCATCCTCACTTCTTAGTCCTCATGTTGACAGTGTTGTAGCCTATATTGTCCTTCTCCACACACACCTGGCACCATTTTCATTTAAAATGTTTTTCACAGTGGTGTGGCCTTGCATTCTTTCCATTACAGAGAACAAAAACTAAAAGTTCAAATTATAGTAGCATAATTGGAGTTCTCCTTTCTCTTTCTTTTTAATTAAACCACTCTTCCCTGGGTCTTAAGCCAGTGAAACAGATCTCTAACCATACAAAGTCTTAAAGATTGCTTTTCTGCTAACTAGAACCGTAGAATACTTGAGTTGGAAGGAGGGCCTATGAAGACATCGAATCTAGCTACTTGCTCAGTCAAAGTCAATCTGACAAAATGTCCAACTGTAGTCTATTGAATGCTTTCAGTGGTGGAGCGCTCACCACCTCTCAAGATATTTGCTTCCTCTTTCTTACTGCCCTAACTTTGAGACATGTTTCCTGATATTCAGCCTATATCTGGCTTCCTGAGATTTCAGCTCTTTATTACATGTCCTGCACTGTATGATGATCAAGAACGGAGCCTGCCCTTCCTAATCATGATTATCTTTCAGGTATCTCTCTAAGTCTCCTTTACTCAAGGCTAAATATGCTCAGTTCTTTCCTCATATGACTTGGTTTCCAATCTCTGATCATCCTTGTTACCCTTCTCTGTACCTGCTTTAGTTTGTTTCCATCTTTCTTAAAGTGTGGTGCCCAGAATTCGACACAGTACTCTAAATGTGGTCTGATTTGTGTTGAATAGAGGGAGACTAGTAATACTTCAAGGGATTGTAGTAGCTTAGTAGTTAAGACACTGACCTTGACGACTGGAAGGTTGGTAGGTCAGCATTTCAAGACTCGAGTGCTACACAACAGAGTGAGCTTCCATCTCTGTCCCAGCTTCTGCCAACCTAGCAGTTGGAAAGCAATAAATTACAAGCAAATAAATAGGTACCGCTTTGGCGGGAAAGGTAACAGCATTCTGTAGACTCCAGCATCTAGTCATGCCTGCCACATAACCACAGAAGCATCTGCAGCAGATACACTGGCTCTTTGGCTGTAAATGGAGATGAGTACTGACCCCTAAAGTTAGATATTACTGGCTTTCAAGCAAGGGAGACCTTGACCTTGAGTAATACTTTATAAAAATGGTGACAACTAAAAATAATTGAAATGTTTTTGGGGTGTACTGGAGCACTTGGTGGCTGCATTTGTCCTCTGCGCTGCATGTTGCTTCACTGTATGCTGTTTGTCATTGAGGAAAATGTGTAAAAATAATATTCACTTGAGCAAATCATTTGTGCCAAAGCCATGAAGTTTCAATGGAGAATGGAAGAAAAATCTTGCAACCTGGCAAGGATCCCAAATGGGGTGTGGATTCATATAGAATGTTGAGAAAAGCAAAAAAACCCAGAACTGATAGATTTACAAAATCCCTAAGAAATGGTTAAAAAAAGTTTCTATAAGGATAACACACATGCAATTTAATAATAATAATAATAATAATAATAATAATAATAATAATAATAATAATAATAATAATAATAATAATAATAATAATAATAATAATAATAATAGAAAACTCCCTGCTAGAACTGGGAGGAAACAGGAGCAACAAAGGGTGTTTTTTCCCTTTGACTTGTCTCAAAGGTCAGGTCAATGAATTCAGCTGTGGGCAGATTCTCAACAAGTTTGAGACAACTCAAAAGGGAGGAAATCCCCTTTGCCCCTCCCCCAACTTCTCTTTCTGGGAGGAAGTTTTCTAATTTTAAAATATATGTATAAGTAGTGCTTCCATCAAAAGGGTGGGGTATAAATGCAAATAAATAAATATAAGTGATGAAACTTTGACCTAATCATGTCTACATTTTTAAAATTTTCACCTGCCCCTCCACAGAGGAGCAGGGAAGTGTTTAATTTGCCAATATCCTGAACTGGTTTTCTTCTTAAGCCACTTCACAATACAGTAAAACCTCAGATAACACTAAAACCTTGTTCCACAAGTCTTGGTGTTATACGATTTTTAGTGTTATCTGATGCATGTTAAAATCCTGTGGGATCCATAGAGATACATTGTAACCACACAGGCTTTAGCGGTTGTTATCTGAAGCATCCCATAGGATCTTAATGTTATTCGATGCAATTCTTCCCCCCAGATTCCTTAATGTTATGCGATTTTCGTGTTATTCGATACTAATGTTATATGAGGTATGACTGTATGTCAAATTGACCTCCAAAGGAGCCATAACAAATAGGGTCACTTGAGATTTAGTATGCCATTTGGACGTGAGGAATGCATTAAATGGCATACCAGCTCTGTACCTGACTACCAAGAGACCCTACTAATCTCATACCAACCCACTCCAAAAGAGCCCATGTAGAAAAGCCTTTATTTTACAACTCTTACATTTGTCATCAGTCCTTCAAAACTATAAGTCCTTCTGTTTTCCTCTGTGCTATAGTCCTTTTGAAATGCTTGGGAATGTCTATGTGATGATAAAAGTTTCTGAAGGCCATTATCCTCTACATTTTCTAAATGCTAGTAACAGTTTCAAAAGTTATAGATGTTATTTTTGTGTGTATACAGTATGTGCTTCTTTTTTTGTTGAAATTATTAAGGCTAGATCCTATTGAAGAAATGCACAGCTAGGTTTCATTGGAATTGCCAAGACTCAGGAATTCAGAACATCCCTTTAAATCCCATAAGTCATGGTGTCTTTCTCTATCATGTAGAGTTTGGGTAGCATGCAATAGGGTGATTTTATGTTTTTCCTGTTTTCTCTCCATCCTTGCTTTCTGTCATTTCTGTCAGTGGCTGAGAATATCGCCCCCTCCTCTGGGCCCACAACAACGGCCTGACGGGAGTTAGTTTGTGTTCTAGTTTGGTTGTTTTATGTGGTTGCATTTTATAATTTTTATTGTACTGTTGTTGTTTTGACTGTAAGCCGCCCTGAGTCGCCTCAGCGAGTGGCCGGCAATATAAATCTAAATAAATAAATAATTTGGCCTTTACAGTGAAAAATGCAATACAGTACTCAAAAAGGAGACCAATAATTATTCTTCATAAAGATAATTGAGAACAAATCCCTGTTATTTCTCTAAATCTATTTCGCTGACTAAATTAGAAGTCAAGTTCAAAAAAACTTGATGTCAGGGAGATCAGGACTACATAAACCAAAATACAATGCCACGCTGTATTGATCTTCTTGGCTGTTTCCCCAGAATTATATCTGCAGGTTGAATGTGAGGGCCTAACATAAAACAGCAGCACATTTAGAAAAAGATTCAAAACCCAATAAGAGATTTGTTTGATTATACCTGTTGAATCAATATCTGTATTTTCTGTTATCGCTGTGATTAAAGTCATGCTGAAGTGATTTCAAGATTTCTGTTGTAGGAAACAAATCCTCTTTGCAATGTTCTCATATGCCTCTGGCCTTTAACAGCTGGGTCCATAAGTGTGTATGCACAAAAGTAAGAAATTGCTACATGGAGGGATTATCAACATCTGAAGAAATTTGTAAATGTGTAAGCAAAAATGGAGTGTAATGGTACCTCTGTTGTAAGATAACAATTAAAATAGGTAATAAGAGAGATGTTAAATTTTGAGTAACATACTGCAGCGATTGAGAACTGTTACATGTTTCACATATGCTTGTTTTCACATATGCCCACTTCTCACAGCCTTCTTACACAACACTTAATTACTTTCAGCTACGTGTATGAAGTGGTGCTGCAGATGTACTTCTGTAGTGTGGTGGAATAATAGTGTTGGGCCTTCTATTTTGGTTTCTTCTTTTTTGAATTTCAGCTCCCTAAAGCTGCGGCTGGCATGATCAGTGCTAAAAAACCAGGGGAATTACTCTCCAGATAGCTGGGGTGAGGAATATTGCTCATCCTTACTGTAATAGACAGGAGGACAGATTACAGCTAACCTCCTGGACCAGTAGGACTGACTTGTCAAGTGACTGCTCCTTCTCTGCTTCTTTCTGCACATGTACAGTATGTTGAGGGAATGCTACAGCGGTTGGAATCTGTGATTGAGAAGAGCTGTAACCTAGGAGAAAGATTAAGTTTGTGGGGCAGGCTTGTGACTCACTTAAATAATGGCAGGACTAGAGGAGAAGAAGAGTTTGCCATGTGGGAGAGAAGATATAAGTGAGCAAGACTAGCAAGACTGCATTGGGGTCAGCCTAAATACTTAAGGAAAAGCAACAAGCTAGCTTCCACCCCACTTTATTGCTCTTTTCATATGAAAAGTAGAAAATGCGAGCCTCTGCTACTTAAGAAAGCTGTCTACATAAACTAAAGTTCTGAAAACTCAGCAGCTCAAATCACATTGAATGGGTCGTCTTCTTCTTCCATGTCTAAGTTAGATGTGAACCTGCCAAGGTGAAGACACCATTTGGTGAGTTCATTCTGCAGTTCCTTTCACCTGACCTAATATGAGAAAGATTAGCCGGCACAAGGTGGCTGTTGCCCAAGGTATGTCCAATTGTGGTTCAAAAATACCACAATCTTCAAGGAGGCTCTTTCTGCATACCCCACATTGAATGGGTGTATACATAGAGGACAATGTTCCCTTCAGTCTGTCACGTTCCATATAAAGATAGCAAGGACAGAAGGGCTAGCCTGTTCAGAGGGTTGTTGTTGTTTTTCAATCACACAGTCAAGTCCAACCCATCGTGACCCCATGGACCACTCCTCTGACCTCTGTCATTTCCCGTAGCCCAAAGAGATCTACACCCATTGTGTCAACTATGCCATTTAGCCACCTTTTCCTCTGCCATCCCCTTTTCCTTTTGCCTTCAATCTTCCCAGCATCAAGACCTTCTCAAGTGATTCCTCTTCTCACTTGGTGGCCAAAATACTTGAGCTTCATCTTCAGCACTTGTCCTTCTAATGAGCAGTCAGGATTGATTTCCTTCAAGATTGACAGATTTGATCTCCTTGCAGTCCAGGGGACTCTCAAGAGTCTCCTCCATCACCACAGTTCAAAGGCGTATATTATTCTGCGCTCAGCCTTCCTTATGGTCCAGCTCTCACAGTCATACATTACTACTGGGAAGACCATTGCTGTGATTATGCAGACATTTGTTGACAGAGTGATGTCTCCTCAACAAGGCTATGGGAGAGGCTGCACTAAAGAAGAAGAAATGGCAGGTGGGGTATGATCACCTGGGCTCCTTCTGACTCATGTGTCTTACCTTCTGACTCATGTGTCCTACCTCTTGGCCACGTGAATTGGATGTGCAGCTCATTACTCAGGAAGTTGGTGTGCTTGTGTAATGTTATGTGAATATTGGATATAGCACATACATAAGAGATTTGCAACCCTGCTGATTAACAGTTCAGCAATTGGTGTTTGTGTTGCCAGTAGTGTATGTTTAATCAGCACATTTATATTAACAAACACATCATGAAATAAACCTCAGGGAAGTATAATAATAGGTTTGGCAAACTCCTGTTGAAGTAAAGAGCCAGTCCAGATGGCTGAAAATAGCAGCCAATTGCTTGTTATGTGTTTGCAGAAAATATATAATGTGCACGTAAATGATAGGCTGTTTTAACTGTACAATGAGGACTGAGGCAACGTGAAATTGAATAGCTCAAGCTGAAAATAATTTTTATTTCTTACAGTAATTTTACATGAGACAGATTTAACTTTGGAGTTTGGAAGGAGAAATGGTGGGAGAAGAAAGCAATGATGTGGGGAGGAAATGCATTCATGCTCACCCTCTATTGCTTCTCTTTCCTGATATTTATGGGCAGGGCTGTATAATCACTTCAGATGCAAAGGACACACATCAATCGCTTTCATTCTGTCCAAAATACAGAAGTGGGTTTGGAATAAGATGGGGGAGGAGAAATTCAGACTACTATACGATTGTAATCAAGCTGTGATCCATGGAGATACATCAGAGAGTGTGTTGGGGAGGGTCTTGGCTACAGGTTACCCCATAGTGGAGGGGGATGAATTTAAGGCTACAGTCTATCCATGCACATTGGGAGTAGTAAGGTAATACCTCTGATTTCACTGAGATTTGCTTATGTGTAGGATTCGTACCTAGCTTCCCATCCCTCAGAGAGTTAAACAAGTATAGGAACTCTGAAAAAGCAGAAGCAACAGGATGTTTTTAAAATTTAAATTTAAATGTTGCCCATGAGGTAATTTCCTGATTTATTGTGTGAAATAATGACATGGTGCTAAAAATTGCTACAGAATGGAGACATTCCTTTCTCACTTTAGGTAGCAGATTTTAGTTGTCAAAGAATAATATGTCATCTACCTTGTTAATGTCGTTAATATTGTATGTTTAGTATTCTTTGATACAGATAGGGTGAATGCTTGATGGATTTTGTACAGCTTCTGCCAAAATAAACTGATAGTGCTGCACACCTTAACTTGATAGGTAGACAAATGTCTCATTTAGAAGATAAGTTTGATATATATGGATTCAGCAGAGCCTATAAAACCACACATCATATCAAATTGGAGAATAATTGGTTAACAGACAGTGGTTTAGGAATTTATTAGGACCACTCCTAAGCAAAGCCTTCCCAAAGTATCTAATATTTAAAAGTACTGTATACTACTTGTGAATATGGAAGCTTTATTTAGGAGGATATCTTCTAATGTTTCTAGCAAACCAGGCACACCAACCAACATGGATGTAATTTTTAATTCTGATGCTTGTCTTGTTGAAATGTTCCCGGTGAATAGAGTTCCATAAAGACGTTTTGTTTTGACAATTTCATTTGTCTGCTAAGTTCTTACTCATAAATGCCTATAAAATTTCTATAGCATTTTAGCCAAACTGTCACTTTCTTGATGTGTTGGACTAGACCTTCCATCCCATTTTTAATTGGATCATGAAGGGCTAAAGTTCACGACATTTGCAGAGAAAGTACTAGGTATTTCGATGTATAGGATTTTCAGGATTGGCCAGTTGAGGTAATTGGTGAACATTTTCCCAAGATGTGTTCAGATGTAAGGGGGAATTTATTATGGATCACATTTTCACTGTCATTTTCAATTAGCCATGTTGCAACAGGTCATAACCCAGAGCAATCATGGTTAGTCTTACCTTTGCTTTTTGTTACAAAAAAGGTGCAATGCATTCACAACAAAAGTGTAATGTTAACATGTTTCATCCCCAAGAACTGAAATAATTCCATGGACTGAGTTGGATTCAATGAATGTGGCTAGCCAACAGTCACTTAGTAAACTCCATGGCTTAATTAATGGATCTCAAAGACCCTAGTCTAACAATTATACTAACCACACTGGCTTTTATTCCTATGTGTGTGTTATGCTGTTTTTCTTCTTCTGATGAAGAGAAGAACATGGAGAGATCTGACCAGTTTTGCCCCTCCCTTGGAAAAGGAAAAATGAGCAGTGTGGATGCTTCTTTGTTGTTGTTGTTGTTTAGTCGCACAGTCGTTTCCAACCCTTTGCGACCCTATGGACCATTGCCCACCAGGCACCTCTGTCCTCCACCATCTTCCTCAGCCCGCCCAGCTCTGTGCCCATTGCATCTACAATACCATCTAGCCATCTCATTTTTGGCCGCCCCCTTCTTCTTTTGCCCTCCACTTTTCCCAGCATCAAAGCTTTTCAAGTGAATCCTTTCTTCTCATTTGGTGTCCAAAGTACTTTAGCTTCATCTTTACTATTTGACCTTCTTTGTATTTTTTTCCCTTTTATATAATTTGGCACTATCTCTCCATCTATCTAGCTTTGGAGCAGAAAATGGAGAAGAAATTTGACTAGCAAAGGAAGCAACAGGAAAGATGGGGACAACAGCTCTGTATTTAAGTTAGTAGGAAATACAGAGCAAGTTCTCTGCTGACACCCAAGGTTAAAGGAGAAGCTTGTAAGGTTTGTTTTTCCTTTGTATCATCTATGGGTGCTGTAGTTCTCCAGTGATGAATGTTGTTGTTTGAACAGACTCATGCTTTAAAATACAAAATGTGTCCATTTAAATTTGTGTCTGTTTAACTTTGTATAATCAAAGACAACCCTTTGTCCTTTGCACCCATTTCAAGTAGATGTGTTTGGTAGTTAAAACAAATGTTTATGGGCTATATTTTTGTGTCTGATCAAGGTGGCACGTATTCCTTTCATACTAGCTTTTGTAAATTTGGATGGGAATGAAGTCCAGCAGAGGTGAAATTGAAAGTTGGTAAGAGGGGGAAATGTCTAAAGTCTGCATCGACTGCTTTGGAAAAGCTAATAAAGTCACTTTGTCAGAATTATTAAGCATTTATGTACAATCTTGCTGCACTAGAGCCCATGATGATGTGATTAGCATCATGCGACCTTTGCTTTATGCTTCCAAATGGGCTCTATAAATATTTAATAACACGGCCAACTCTCTGTTCTCTCTTTATAAAAGAAGAAATGCTACTGTCAACTACAGAGTTACCTTGTGTTCAGAAGATGCACAATAATGACTCGTCTGTGCTGAACCATTTCAAATCCATTTGCATACTTCTTATAATCAAGCTAGCTGGAGTCAACTGTTAGGAGCAACAGAATGTTTGAAGTATCCAGAGGAAACGTTTTATGCATTTGCTTTTACGTTGCTTATATTCTGCCTGATGGCTTTTACATCTATAGTACAGTTGTACCTCGCTTAAAGAGCATAATGTGTTCCATGGGATTGCTCTTTAAGCAAGTTTGCTCTTTAAGCGAAACACCATTGTAAGTGACCAATTGTGATTTCTAGTGTGGGGGGAGTGCAAACCCAGATTTATTCGTTAAGTGAGTTTTTGGTTGGTTTTATTTAAGTGAAGCAAACATTCAGAGAAAATTCTGCTCTTTAAGCGAGTTACTCTTTAAGCGAAACGCTCTTTATGCGAGGTTTGACTGTACTACAGTTTCCCTTTGCCCACAGTCAGCATGGCAAGATATCATGCACATCAGGGTGTAAACCATCCAAAGTGTGCCAATGTCCTATCTGTGGAACAGAGCAACCTCTCATTTCAAGATATATGTGTGGTTATTGTACTGATGTGTTTAATTTTCTGGTGGTGTTTTTTTAATGTCTTGCCTTCTTGCCAAAGCTTCAGGTCAGGGAATATGTTAACAGTATTCCTAAATGCATTGGGCCATTCCTTTTGTGTTTTCCCATGGGTTTGGCACTCTCTAGATGTTAACTAGAGATCTAGGATACCCATTTTGATGCAGTGGGATAGAATGATGGACTACAATCCACGAGATTTAGTGTTGAGTCCCAGCTTTGCCATACAAATTCTCTGGGGCAGGAGGTGGAACTGGTAAATCATTCCTAAATATCTCACTTATTTTGAATCTCCTGTATGGTCACTATGTTAATATTGACTTGATAGAAGTGGCTCAAGTCACTAAGACGCTGACTGGGAGGCGGAAGGTCAGCAGTTCGATTCCCGAGTACTGCAGGACGGAATGAGCTTCCGTCTCTGTCCCAGCTCCTGCCAACCTAGCAGTTCGAAAGCAAGAAATTGCAAGTAGATAAATAGGGACCACTTCGGTGGGAAGGTAACAGCGTTCCATGTGCTCCAGTGTCTAGTCATGCCTGCCACATGACCATGGACACATCTGCAGAAGCAGACAGCGCTGGCTCTTCGGCTTAGAAACAGAGATGAGCACTGACCCCTAGAGTCGGATACGACTGGCTTTCGAGCAAGAGAAACCTTTACCTTTAGAACACAACATGCACACAGAGCTAGCTCCCCTTGCACTTCGGGCTGTGGATATGCAAAGTGAACCTATGTGTAGAAGTCACAACAGCCTCAAGGGGAAATGTGTAAAGAAATTGCTAGAGAAAGGCACAGATGAGAAGATGAAACCCTTGAAGAACTCCTCATGAAAATTAGCTTACCGTATTCATTTCCACCTTTCTTTCTGCCCACTATGTACAGCCCCTTCCATTCTTAAGCCTGTTTGGGCACCAAACAGAAACCTGCTGTGTTAGATTTCAGCAGTGAGTTTTCTCTGACCTAGGGCAGCAGGGGCCATAACTCCACTTTGTATGCTCTGCTTCTTACATGAGAAAGGGCCCACAAATAGGGCCTGGACTGAGGACAGGGCCAAATCTGCCATTAAGCACAAGAAGCAGTTCCCTTAAACAACAGGTTTTTAGTTTCACCAAAGAATATCTGGTTATTGACCATTTAATATTACTGTAGTCTGTTGGCGATCCGCTGTATCAGCAATAAATGTGTACTGTATTCTTCTTCATCATGGAAAAATAAGACATCCCCTGAAAATAAGACCTTGTGCATATTTTGGAGTTTTTAAAAATATAAGACAGCGTCCTATTTTGGGGAAAACATGGTATGTGCCCCTCCCCAACCCTGTCCCTCAGCAGCAGCCTGCAGAATGGATGGTGTTGTTGTTCAGTCGCAGTCGATTCCAACCCTTTGTGACTCCATGGGCCACTGTCCGCCAGGCACCTCTGCCCTCCAATATCCTCCTCAACTCACTCAGCTTTGTGCCCATTGTGTCTACAATACCATCTAGCCATCTCATTTTTGGCCGCCCCCTTCTTCTTTTGCCCTCCACCCTTCCCAGCATCAAGGCTTTCCCAAGCGAATCCTCTCTTCTCATCTGATGTCCAAAGTACTTTAGCTTCATCTTTACTATTTGACCTTCTAAGGAGCAGTCAGGGTTGATTTCTTCTAAGATTGACCTATTTGTTCTCCTCGCTGTCCAGGGGACTCTCAAAACTTTCCTCCAACACCACATCTCAAAGGCATCTATTCTTCTGCGCTCAGCTTTCCTAATGGTCCTGCTCTCACAACCATACATTGCCACCGGGAATATCATTGCTTTGATTATACGAATTTTTGTTTACAGTGTGATGTCTCTACTTTTCACTATGTTCCCCAGGTTTCTCATCGCTTGCCCCCCAAGAATCAGTTGCCTTTTTATTTCATGGCTGGGATGATGCTGGGATGGTGCTTGCATCTTATCTCAGATAGCAAAATGTCTTTTATGGATTGGGGGGGGGGGGGGATGTCTTAGCGGTTGCTTAAATCTATTCATCATCGTCAACTGCAACTTGTATCCAAGAATGCATTTTTTCCTGAAGCAGGAAAAATGTCAGTGGGGTGAATTTGTTTAAAGTGGATCCCAGCTTGCCATGAAGCAACCCATGCGCTATGATCTCGAAGCCATCCCCTGTGGCACACACAAAATGAGATGTGCAGAATTCAGCACCAGCACTGCAATGGACTGCCACAGCCTTGAGGATATTGACAGGGTGCTCCTTCACAGCCAGGCCATCTGGCATGGCCTCTTCCACCTCCATGACCTGTGGGAACCTCTGCTCATTTTGCCGTTGGGCCCAATATGATGGTTTCCAGTGGCATTTCCTCCACTGAGGGGGGCCCATTACCCCACTTAAAGGGGTTCATCAGCCTGTAGCGATTGGCCCCTTTAAAGAGTCAGAATAGTTAACCACTCAGTGTTGGGTCATTGTCTGTACAGTCTTACTCCATTACCGCAGTGGGATATCCGCCCAGACCTATTAAATCTATCAGCCTCTTCTCTAAAGACCGCCTCACAGCCTGTCCTGTTTGGAAAGGGATGGTATGCTTATTCCCTCTGAAAGTTCAGCCTTTCCTTGGCTTCTCTTTCTCAGTCATTGTCCATTCAGTTGTTCCCAAGCTAGATTTCTTTGCTTCAGCTTTGCAGGTAAAACTATTCCCTCCTTGTTCTTTCAGCTTGGAGAAGAGTTACGTGTCAGAAGGTACAGGAGGGGCCCCTGGTGGCTAAATGCTGCCATGGTTCTTTTGTGCGCCACAGATGACATCATTGTTCTTGAGGATATTATGCTCTTTAATGGCCAAAAATATCCCCGACACCCACCTGCTAAAAGAAAAGAAAAGCTAAGGAAAACTGCAAATGCAAACATTTTTGGAAATACCAGAGGCACTAAAATCTGCTTTTTCGAGCAATGCAGTGCCAGTTTATTTCATGTTAACGTCTGCAGTAATTTCTTATTAATTTCTTCTTTCACATTTAAGTCCCTTAACTGTTACACTGTCCACGTAATTGTGTGCTCACATAGCTGCTCCTGGTGCTGTATTGTTAGTTTGCCACTGTTTGCTGTCTGAATGGGAAAAGAATCAACAGATACTGGTTATTGTTTTATTTTAAGCTAGAAACTATCATCAAATGCATAATTACTTTCTCCATAACCAAAGCATTACCACCCTGTGGTTCTGATTCACTATACCGTATATACTCGACTATAAATCATTACAAATATAAGTTGAGGTACCTAATTTGGACCTCTAAAACTAGGGAAATAGATTGACCTCAGCATAAGTCGGGGTGGAAAATGCAGCAGCTGCTAGTGAGTTTCAGTAATTAAAATACATGAAAATACAGTAAAATTAATTAATTTAGACATTTGTGTAGGTTTTTTTTATGTTTATGTTGACCTGAGTATAAGTCGAGTTCCATTTTTGGACCTCATTTTGGGGGCTAAAAAACTAGACTTATACTTGAGTATATGCAGTATATCAACCATCTCCAGTCTAGCTGTCTTCAGATAGATTAGACTACAACTTCCATAGTTCACAGCTAGCATAGGACAGTGGGCATGCTGATGAGATGATAGGAGTTGTAGTCCAACCTACCTAGTGGGCTGGAGACAAGGAAAATTTGTTGTATGCTAATCTATTAAAGCTTTCAGCATGTTTATTGAAGTTGTGATCCAGTGCAGCTGGAGGGTGCCAGATTAGGACAGTTGAGGTATATTATATAACAAAGCATATTATTCAAAGCTCTTCATTTAGCAAAGTGGAGTTGCCCTCGTATACTTCCAGCTCTTTCAGTTTTAAACCAAGGCAAAACTAAATCAGGTCCAACAGTTTCAAAGAGATAGCTGTTTTAGTCTTTTTCAGCATGTATTTAAAAAGGGGAAGATTTATAGCACCTTTTGAGACTATTTTAGTACAAGCTTTTATGGATTACAATATTGAAGTCTCAGGCACATATAAGCACACAGCATGTGATTGTGGAGGTGGGCACAAAGTGAAAATAGAATAGGAGAAAGGAAGTGAGAACTGTAGAATCAACATTGGTAATAAACTTCCAGAACTGTTGGTTACTGAACGCCCAAATGTTTATAGTAACATTATTTGCAGATGCTACATATCTGTGACCTGTTGAATGATTCTGTTGGTCTTTTGTCGTTGAACAGCTGAGAGCATAAATTCTACTTGTGAAAGAGTTTAAGGTCAGAAGCTAAAGTCCTGATGGTTTGTGCAAGAGCTGTGTATCTTACTGTGGCTGATTCCAACTGACTGATAAGGTGCTAGGGTGTATCTCCTTCGAGCATGTAAATCAAGTTTAAAACTGAGATGCATATGAATTCTGGTCAGCTTTTTTTTGGGGGGGGAGTAAAAAAAATGTTTTTTTGGATCTATACAAAACTGCTTTTAAAACAATTCTTATCTCTATTCAAACCTCTGCTCACAGACTGGAATTTGTGATTGTATTTAACCTGTTACCTTGTATACCTGACATTTGAATATTGTAGTTGATGTATCTGAGAAAGCAAACTGGTCAAGTGAAAGCGGATGCCAAAATGAATCTTAGTCTCAAAGATGTCACAAAAATGTCTTGTTTCCCTTTTTATTATAAATGAGTTACATTGTGAATGCAAGTTATTTATACAGTCAAACCTCGCATAAAGAGTGCCTCGCTAAAAGAGTAACTCACTTAAAGAGCAGTATTTTCTCTGAATGTTCGCTTCGCTTAACAAATAAAACCAACCAAAAACTCGCTTAACAAATAAATCAGGATTCGCAATCCCCCACACACACACACACAATTGGTCATTTATAATGGTGTTTCACTTAAAGAGCAAACTCGCTTAAAGAGCAATCCTGTGGAACGCATTATGCTCTTTAAACGAGGTACAACCGTGTCTGTGGTTCTCTCTCATTGCCACTTCAACAACAATACATTGCAAAGATCTGTGTCTTGCATGTAACATTCCATGGCGTGGCATTTGAGCACATTGAACGTACAGTAAAACGTCGGATAACGCTAAAACTTAGTGTTATCTGATTTTTAATGTTATCCGATGTATGTGAAAATCCTATGGGATGCATCAGATAATGTTAAAACTCCATAGAGATACATTGTAACCGGGACAGGCTTTAGTGAATGTTATCCAGTGCATCCCATAGGATCTTAACATTATTTGATGCAATCCCCCCCCCCCCGATTGCTTAACATTATGTGGTTTTAGCGTTATCCGATGCAAATGTTATCCGAGGTATTACTGTAGTTACTGAGAAGATGGAAGAAAAGTGGTAGCTACGCCCTTTCGTCATGGTATGGCATCTTGGAACATGACCAATGTGACTGTGCAATTTCCCTTTTTCCTCTCAACATAGCTGTGCAGCATAACTTTGTGTAAGCGTGCCAACAATGAAATATTGGCTTCTCATAAATAGTGGTTTTGTTGCAACAAACTATCCAAAAGGTAGAAATTTTACTTTTTGGACTACAGCTATCATGATGACTGAGCATCTGGGGAGTTCAGTCAGAAAAAGTACACTTTACTAGCTCTGAAAATATTCAACCTACTTCATATTCTCCTCTTGCTAGAATGTGCAGTTAGAAATAAGAAAAGTTACTTTTTTTGAATTCTGTTCTGCAGAAAAGACATTTTTGGTGTTAAAGTCCCACACATGCACACAGCATACTTCTGCCCTTATTTGAATAGTACTAAAATGATTTATCTATGGAGAAACCATTATGCTTAAATGTGAACAGTAGGTAATGTAACCACTAAGCCACCACAGTGAACAATAGATAATTGCAAAGTTCATGGGGTTTTTGCAAATATTTTGTCTTGAATTTTGTGAGCCCCAGTAGAACTGCTTTCAAATAGAATGAACAATACTGAGCTATATAGACAATCATCATACTGTACTCCATAAGTGTGATCTCAGTGTGGCTATAATTGTAGTAGATCCATTTAATTCGGTAGGACTTAAGTTTATAATGACTAAGGTAAGCTCTATGACTTTGAATGAATTTACTTTAAATATGACCAAAGCTGAATCCACTCTACAGTAGTTGTGTCATCTTGTTCCAATGCCAGAGGCATTCAAGAGAAAATTGGACAACCATCTGTCAGGTTTGCTTTGATTTGGATTCCTGGAGTGAGCAAGGGTTTGGGAATGGCCTAAACGGCCCCTTCCGACTCAGTTATTCTACAATTCTATTATCTTTCTACATTTCATACATTAGGGCAGATACTCAAATAAGAAGTCTTAGTTGATCATTTTGATTTTTAGTGCACTTAGTGTGCATAAGACCACATAATAACATTAAGGCTGAGGGAAAAACATGTTTAAGATTGGAGTGGGCCGCTTCCAAAGTAAGGAGCTGCATTTCGATAACCTGGAAAACATTAGGTTGGAAAAGGTTATTCTAAATCAGGGGTCCCCAAACTTTTTGCACAGTGGGTCGGTCATGTGGTTGAGCAGGCTGGTCGTGTGATTCCTCCCATTGTAAAATGTGTCTGCGGTTGCCGTAAACACGTTTATGACAACATTTTGCGTATGCGGAGGTGGTTTTTGCACATGTGCAGGCACATTTTACTTTTGCTTCCAGTAGCAGCAAGGGTGACATGAGCCATATGATTTGGCACCATGGGCCAGATGTGGCCCATGGGCCATAGTTTGGCCACCCCTGTTCTAAATCTTCTGACATGCATCCTTCCTTTAAAGTGCTAATTATTTTGTGGTCATTTTACATGAAGTGCCCCATTAATTTGATCTAAATGGATGATTATTTTACCCATAGTTTGAAATGAAGTTTTTAAATCTTCTTGCGGTAATCAGATACATGGCAATTGTGGTCATTATTTGTGTCTCTATTGGGGACAAGCTAGCATTGCTATGTGTTGACTAATACAGTTAGGTGGTATGTATGATAAAAAGATTTCCTGAACTACTGCCATATATTCCCCCAAATTGCAGAGTTGTCTACATAACTAGCCGAGCTCTTTGGTAGAATGGTGATGTTTGGGTAACTAAAAAAACCCCTACTTTGGGGGGCTAAAAATCTCAGAATTTCCCAGCCAAGTGTAATCAATGGCCTTCACCTAATGGGACGGTTCTAATTCAGGAAAGTCACTTTTCCAGCTAGGGTGTTTAAGCTAATTATTTGTCAAGAAATAGGAGTTGTTTCACATGTTCAGTGACATTATCCTTGATCAACACTTTATGTAAATGAGTTTTTAATGAAGTCTGCATTTATAATTAGTTAGATTCTTTATTTTAAAATAAAACTATGCTTTCTTATTTAGAATACAGTACTTGAATTAACTGTGAATGTTTCTTATGGGAATACTTCTGTTCCCATCTTCTGCAGGATAATTGTAGTAACGAAAAGAGCTTCCTTGCCTGTCCTTTAAGGGTTTGGCATACTAATGAGATCCATCTATTTGCCTTTTAAAGCACATTAAGTGTGACCTTCCCTGAAAATGAATATATCTTGTTCATTTTTAATGAAAGTATAGAGACGTATTAAAGAAGCAACTCACCTTGATTTTAAAGCAAGTCATCTTTAGACTATAGAGATGTACGTCTCCTGATCTCTTAGTAATCCACTTCTTTACCCTCTAGTGCAGGGATTCCCAACCTACGGCCTGCTGGCTGTACTTCGCCCATGGCACCATCTCATGTGGCCCACACCACTGCACCCAGAAGTGGAAGTGGATGCATTTATGTCAACCATAAAACACACCTGCACATGTGTAAACACACCCATGACTGTTATAAACACAGAAATGGGCGCATTTACATCAGCCATAAATGTGCCTGCTTCCGGGGTGTGTGGTCTGGCCCGCTCAGCTGTCCGAGATGTGTCGTCAGGCCTGCAGGGTAAAAAAAGCGTTAAAAAGTTGGGAACTCCTTCTCTAGTGCAGTGGTGTCCAAACGTTTTGAGCCGTGGGCTGGTCACACGGTTCATGGGTGCCCAAACTATGGGCTGGGGCCAGATCCGGCCCCAGATGCCAATTCATCCGGCCTACACCACCCTTGTTGCTCCCAGAAGCGGAAGTAAAACACACCCATATGGCAACTAAGGTGTGCACCAGATGAATTGGCGTCAGGGGCCGGATCCCCCCCCCCCAAGGCTGTAGTTTGGGCATCCTTGGTCTAGTGCTATTTCTCCCTATTCCTCCCTCTACAGTTTTAACCAAAGTAAAGGGTTGTATATTTGGTGTAGACATTAGTCATAATTAGTCATAATTGAAATCAATGAGGATTAAATCAGTTATGGCTAGCAATGGGAACCTGTCAGATTTAGGATTTCCTTTAAGGTCAAATGGACTCCAGGTATTAACAGTGTACCTTGTACACAAAGCACAGTAGACGCTTGTCCTCTACCTTTGAAACCCCAATTCTAGGTTCTTTACCAAAAATCCAAACTCCCCAAGAAAATTTGTGTTCCTGCATCTCTACATAAACTATTTTCAGGTATCTGTAGGTGTACACCCCTTTATAATGAGGCAATAAATATGACAAAGTTCCTTTAGCCTTCCAGTTGCTTTCGAATCCTCTTAAAACTGGTCATGATGACTTGAGGGAAGGAAGGGCAATAGGAGCTGAAATACCAAAAAAATGTAAAAGCATAAAGGTTTCCTGTGTTGCTGGAGCCCTGAATCATGATCCAACATAGTAACTTGGTCAGTTGGTATTAACCATGGTTCAGGAAGGGGGGATTGTCAAGAAAGAATTCTTGACCACGGTGAGAAAGATTCACGTTTTCTATAATGAACCACTGCTGATTGCTTAGAAATATAAAAATCTTGTGTAACAAAATGGAACAAAATGTGTCAGCTGTTGACAACACTGATTGTTTTTGAGAAACAAAATATGCTTCAAAAGGATTAACGGATGACAGAATATTGATATAGTTTCTCTCCCCTCCCCACTTTCAAGGAGTGCTGCTTAAAACTTCAACATATACAAGGACTGTTGCTTTGAGCTTTTCTAGTTCTTCTTTGAAGGAACTCATTTAACCTGTCTCTGAAACCATCCATCTTGCAAGGATACAGTAGCTTGATTCTCTGCATGATAAATTATGATATAGTTTATCAGTCCAACAATTTACACTGCTGATCTCCTAGTAACCGCTTCCTTCTCTTGTGTTCTTATCTGGCCATTAGAGGAAATACTGGGACTTTACTGAAATTTTGAGATGAATGTATATGTACAAAGATGCAGGGATGTAAGTACAGTACCGTAGAAAGCAAGGTGGTGTATCTTGTTGATCATGTATACCTTCCAACGGTCTTTGGATATCCTGCCTTATATTTATTAACATTAACCAAGACAAAGATAAAGCATTATGGTTCCATGTTCCTCCAAGCCTTTACCACTTAATAGCCTGTGCAGTGTCATAATATCAGAAAATTTAATGTCAGTACAGTAATACCCCGTATAACGCGAGTACCGTATATCGTTAAAACCGCATAACGTTACAAGATTTTCGGAAACATCTTGTATCGAGTAACGCGATTTTAACGTTACACGATACAGTCGTTCTTAGCAGCAGGGTGGGTGGAAAGCTGAACGGGGTTCTCCGTTCAGCTTCCCAGCCACCCTGCAGCTACGGAGGCAGGGGTGGGGAGGCTGGAGAGCTGACGGGGGGCTCCCCCATCGGCTTCCCCAGCCACCCCACAGCTGCGGAGGCAAGGGCGGGTGGCTAGGGAAGCCGACAGGGAGTCCCCGTCAGCTTCCCCAGCCACCCTGCAGCTGTAGATCGGGTCCTCTGATCTCTCTGGAGGTGTTTCTGGGCTTCCCCGACGTCCAGAGCCGGTGCAGCAAGCCAGAATGTCAGAGTTCGAATCCCGACGTTCTGGCTTCCTGCACTGGCTCAGGACGTCGGGGAAGCCCAGAAACACCTTGGATCGGGTCCCCACACCTCCCTGGACCCGGCGGGGGGGTCAGACCCCCCAAAATTGGTAAAAAAAAGGACGTTTTTTTTTACCAATTTGGGGGTTTCTGACCCCCCCGCCGGGTCCAGGGAGGTGGGCAGACACGATCCAAGCTTTTTCTGAGCTTCCCCGACGTCCTGAGCCAGTGTAGCAAGCCAGGATGTCAGAGTTCGAATCCCGACGTTCTGGGTTGCTGCACTGGCTCAGGACGTCGGGGAAGCCCAGAAACACCTTGGATCGGGTCCCCACACCTCCCAGGACCCAGCGGGGGGGTCAGAAACCCCAAAATTGGTAAAAAAAATGGACGTTTTTTTTACCAATTTTGGGGTCTCTGACCCCCCCGCCGGGTCCAGGGAGGTGGGCAGACACGATCCAAGCTTTTTCTGGGCTTCCCCGATGTCCTGAGCCAGTGCAGCGACCCAGAATGTCAGGATTCGAATCCCGACATTCTGGCTTCCTGCAGCATAAAAGAGGGTGGGGGAAGTTCAAAATTAGCGCGCATCGGGTCTCCCGACCTCCCTAGAGCTGATGTGCGCTAATTTTGAACTTCCCCCACCCTCTTTTATGCTGCAGGAAGCGAGAACGTCGGGATTCGAATCCTGACATTCTGGCTTGCTGCACTGGCTCAGGACGTCGGGGAAGCCCAGAAACACCTTGGATCGGGTCCCCACACCTCCCTGGACCCGGCGGGGGGGTCAGAGACCCCAAAATTGGTAAAAAAAAGTCCGTTTTTTTTTACCAATTTTGGGGTTTCTGACCCCCCCCCCCGCTGGGTCCAGGGAGGTGTGGGGACCCGATCCAAGGTGTTTCTGGGCTTCCCCGACGTCCTGAGCCAGTGCAGGAAGCCAGAACATCGGGATTCGAACTCTGACATTCTGGCTTGCTGCACTGGCTCAGGACGTCGGGGAAGCCCAGAAACACCTTGGATCGGGTCTGCCCACCTCCCTGGACCCGGCGGGGGGGTCAGAAACCCCAAAATTGGTAAAAAAAAACGGACGTTTTTTAACCAATTTTGGGGTCTCTGACCCCCCCCCCCCCACCGGGTCCAGGGAGGTGGGGAAACCCGCTCCAAGCTGTTTCCAAAGTTCTCCCACCTCCCTGGAGGCAGCAGCAAGCCAAAATGTCAGGATTCAAATCCCGATGTTCTCGCTTCCTGCAGCCTCCAGGGAAACAGGGCTTTTTTTAACATTGTGTGTTCAATGTATCGCACAACGTTAAAAACCAAATAACGACGGGACTTGTGGAACCAAGTCATAACGTTATTCGGGGTACTAGTGTACTGTTAAAGCAGGTGATAACATTTTTATTCTGCATATTTCTGGAAGGCCATTTAAGCATTTCCCCTAAATTATGCAGTTGGCTTAATATGTGTAGCTGGTAATAAGCTGATAAAATAGGTTTGAAATATTAGTTTGTACGAAATATTAGTTTGCCTCCATACCTGATCAGCCTGTGAGCAGCAGGAACAGCTGTAATAATTGGAGGCCAAAGGTAACTTATGGCTTCAGTATGGAAGACTGCAGTCCATCACATTCAGCCTTAGCACACTCAGATACACTAGAAAACAGAAAGCTAAAACGTCATATTTTCCTAGTACATTCATCATGCTTGAATGGAAACAGCAGAACTGATTTGTCATGGCTAGACTGAAAGAGGATAAAAATATTTACAGTGAACAAGAAAAAGAAATAGATACATTCCAGTATAACAACACCCACCATCCCCAATGCACAGATTTCTGATTGCAATGGAGAGTGCTATGATTTACCCAGCCTGATGGAGGAGAATGCTTTCCGTGCCATGGTGTCTTTGTGAAAAGAATGACACTGATATCAACACTCACTTACTTCCCCAAACAATCATGGTACCAAGGGTATTCTCTAAACACAATAGTTATTGCTTAATGCCTTCCAGTTATTACATGTTTGATTAAAATTGCAACTTGGTGATTTATCAAAGGCAGTAGATTTTTTTAAATGGGCAGCTAGTGTAGAAGGTTAATTGGGAGCCAGAGCAGAACTGCCTTGAGGGTGATAAGGGTATATAGGCTAAATGTGGGTTGTTTGTTCATTGAGCATATGTACTGTAATGAACTAAACGTGGATAAAATAAAATATCTCTCTTAAAAGATCTCCTCCTTCAATCTAAGACCATTAGAATTGTTGTAGAAGTGCAATACTGCCATCTTTTGGCTAACCCAGATTTCTTTTCTACACTTTAGCAAATTGTTTAGTACAGTATATTCTAAAACAGTGGTGCCCAAACTTTTTTTTTCAGTGGGCCGGTCCCGCCCCCAACATACAGCTGCTGGAGGCGGACTGCTCCCACTGCTGACAGTTTTGACGTTGGCAGCGGAGGCAGCGACCGCACTTTTTCTGGGCTGCTCAGAGCAACCTCTTGCTTGGTCCTATCCCCTCAGCAGCCTTTGCTAAAGCCGATCACTATTTTGGGGAAATTTTCGGGGCCTCCTGTGTTTCAAAATTCATGGTGCTGGAAGGGTAAACCTTGCGCGCTGAGGTGACATCATTCCGAGCACACCAAGGGCCTCTCAGCACTGTGAATTTTGAAACACAGGAGGCTCTGATAATTTCAGAAGCAGCGATCAGCTTTAGCAAAGGCTGCTGAGGGGATGGGACCAAGCAAGAGGCTGCTAGGAGCAGCCTGGACAAAGCGTGGTCGCTGCCTCACCACTGACATCAGGTGGTAGGGGCGGGTGGGGACCTAATTGGGCCCACGGGCTGTATTTTGGGTGCCCCAGATCTAAAACGTAGTCTAAGTAAAATATGCAGAAAAAATGAACCTGCATTTTTGAATTATTTAATCCCATATATGTAAATTAAGTGTAATCTCTGGGACTCATCAAGCCCCTTTGTATATTTGGGAATTGCCAAAATGTCCATAGCCACAGAAAAAAGAATTGGGAGTAAACTGCTTCTTTGTATTCTCTACCTAGGTTGTCCTTGCTCAAAGGCCAGTCATACCCAACTCTAGGGTTCAGTGCTCATCTCTGTTTACAGCCTGAAAGCCAGTGCTGTCTGCGCCTGCAGACGTTTCCATGGCCATGTGGCAGGCATGCCTCGACAATGGAGCGCATGGAATGCTGTTTACCTTCCCACCAAAGTGGTACCTATTTATCTACTTGTGATTTTTTGCTTTCAAACTGCTAGCTTGGCAGGAGCTGGGACAGAGACATGAGCTCATTCCATCATGCAGTATTCAGGTCTCAAACTGCTGACCTGCCAACCTTCTAGTCATCAAGTTCAGCATCTTAACCACCTGAGTCACCTCAGTCCCTATTCCCTACATAGAAAACCTTAAAAAAATTATTCCTATAGGTCAGAATTCAGTTGATGATACAGGTCCCCTGGTATGTAAGCTGGGACTTAGAACCATTGACCATGAACTACAATTCTGGACATTCTGGTTTAAAGAAGTACGGTATCTTTATTTTATCCCTAGCTTATTATCTGTGTGTTGAATAAGATTACCTCTTGATCAAGTGGGCTATCTGAATCTTCAGTTCTTGGTACCACACTGAATAGCTTGAAATATCCAGGTGATAAAGCATAGTTTATTTCTGTTTCTTGCAAAGACTACAGGGTTAAATCCATACAGATATAAGGAAAAGGAAATGTGGGAGGGAATTCCTTTAGTGCAGTGAAGTGAAGATGCTCATCTAGCAGTATTTGTATCCACAGTTGGGAACATACTCCAAAAATGCAGATAACATATTTCTGCCATGTATGATGAAACCACACCCTTCCTCACTTGCTTTGGGACCTCTCTGGCGTTCCTTCCAAGGCGGATTATTCCAAAATCCCCTCAAGAACTCATCCAACACTCACGGCAAGGAATGTATGTTCACCACTCTCTCTCTCTGCCACGACCGACTGAACAAACCTGGGACTTGTCTGCGTACAGAGCCCAGCCAAATTAATATTAGAGAGGTAAAAAAAGTAGTGTTAAAAAAAAGAGGCCAGTGGACTTACTGTATTTTACCCTGCATCCCAATTCCAATGAACACACGTTGATTGAAGAAAATAGTTTTATTGAAGTTGTAGCATGGTTCTTGATGAATCAGGTTACAGATCTCAGCATAGAAAATAACCTAATCAAAATTCACTTTTAGAGAAAGAATGCTTTCAGACATATCCTCCCCTAAATAAAAAGAATCTATCTGTTCTAAGTTACCATAGTTAAGACTTCCTGAGATAAGGCCTGTTGGAAAGGCCTTCCTCCCCTCATATTGGTGTTTCCTTGTTGACCACCATATTCGACCTCTCCTTCTTTCTCAAGCCATGTGCTCATGGCGAATATCCATGGAGAAAGGGCTTGTAGCATTTGCCCATTTTCCTCCTTTCTCTCTAGGGTCTACATCTCTTCTGCCCCAGAATCACACACACACTCCCTCTGTCAAGCCATGTGCTTAATTCTCTCCAGGTATGAGGTGATCCTGGGTAATTAGCATACATCCAATTAGGTCCCAGTGTTGGGAGTAAACAACTCTGTTTCTATTGATGAAGCTTGGCGCCTCTCTGTCTATCTCTTCCCATCCAGGTCTCAGGGAGTGAAAACAAACAGGTTGCCTTTGGCTAGCACAAGAAGCCACATTTCTACTATAGTCTAAACCCTAATAAACTCCATCTTGGATATGTTTAATAACTTGAGGTCTATTCTATGACACCATGCTTGTAGTATAGAAATATATAAATGTCTGGCTGGATATCCCCCTACGTTAATGGAGTAGACTGTACAGCCAATGACTGTAAAGAACCTGACTCCCCAAAGGAGCCAACTGCTACAGGTGGTTGAGCCCCTTTAGGTGGAGTGATGGTCCACTTCAGTGGAGGAACTGCCACTGGAAACCATCATATTGGGCCCAATGTCAAAATGAGCAGAGGAGGAACTACTTTACTATTCTGATTCACAACAGTCATGGAGGCAGAAGAGGCCATGCCGGATGGACTGGCTGTGAAGGCACACCTTGTCAATATCCTCAAGGCTGTGGCAGTCCATTGCAGTCCCAGTATTAAATCCTGCATGTCTCACTTCATGCATTCCACAGGAGATGGCTCCATGATCACAGTGTGTGGGTCATTTCATGGCAAGCAGGGATCCATCTTAAATAAATTCACACCATTGGCATTTTCCCTGTAAACTGTGAAAATGATTTTCAGGAAAATATTTATACTCCATGAGTAACAGCTGACAACAACAATCAGCAGATTAGTTTTAGCGATTGTCAGCTCCCCCATGCTGTTTGTCGTGCTAATGGTCCTTAATTGCCCCTGTCCAACCAAGCAACATATCAGGTAAAATGCATTGTATCACAATAGCTGATAATAGCTTGCAACAATAAAATAATGCTGGGGGAGCAAACACAGAGAGAGAGAGAGAGAGAGAGCCAAAGTAATCGCAAAGGTTGCAAATAAGCTTGCAGATAATCAGGAAATGGGAAGAGATTGTTAGTGCATTTGAGAAAACAGTCCTGAACCCTGGCATCTTTATACCACTTGGGAGAGGAAGTTTCACTTGGAGAGGAAATGGGTCACATCATGTAAACACAGGAACAGTTTACAATCCAAGCTACTGAAATAAGCCACCTTATTTGTACAGTCAAACCTTGCATAAAGAGCATCTCACTTAAAGAGTAACTCGCTTAAAGTGCAGCATTTTCTCTGAATGTTCGGTTTGCTTAACAAATAAAACCAACCAAAAACTCGCTTAACAAATAAATTGGGGTTCACACCCAAAAAAACCCCCACCAGAAGTCACAATTGGTCACTTTCAGTAGTGTTTCACTTAAAGAGAAAACTTGCTTAAAGAGCAATCCTCTGGAACACATTACAGTAATACCTCATATAACATTAGTATCGAATAACACTAAAATCGCATAACATTAAGCAATCTGGGGGGAAGAATTGCATCGGATAACATTAAGATCCTATGGGATGCTTCGGATAACAACCGCTAAAGCCTGTGTGGTTACAATGTATCTCTATGGATCCCATAGGAGTTTAACATGCATCACATAACACTAAAAATCATATAACACCAAGACTTGTGGAACCAGGTTTTAGTGTTATCTGAGATTTTACTGTATGTTCTTTAAGCGAGGTACAACTGTATCATATAAGTCTCTACTATTTAAATGAGATGAAAAAAGAGGGGTTGTAGGATACACATGACCTTTTGAATGTCAGCAAGATAAAAAGTTAATGGTCACAGAAGGTCCAGACACTTATATTTACTCACGCTATATTCTGTCTGGAAAAACTGTATCAGTTGCTTTTAAAAAAGTAAGCCAGCTTTTTCTGAGAACATTACTATATGTGTGTTAACTCTGGCAGACACACACTTCAATTGGAAAGGAATTGTGGAGAAATGCTAAACATATTTTTCTCATCTTCTGGTGAATTTAATCACACAGAAGTGAAGTTAAAGTTTGGAATCACTTCAGTAAATTATCTCTAGTGAAGTGGGGGAATACAGGCTGGGTAAAATAATTTTCTGAAAAACCAAGTTTGCTTGAGAAAAGCTATAAACAGACGGTATAAAGAACAAAAAGTAAAGAATACATTTCTCAAAGCTTCACTACACAACCATGTCTTTAGTAATAAGGTACACGGCCATCAGTGGGACTCATTTTGAAACAGATCTGCTCTTTGTATGCCTGCTGCTATACTTCTATACATCTACAGTAATACCCCGTATAACGTGAGTATCATATAGCGCTAAAACCGCATAACGTTACAAGATTTTTGGAAAAATCTTGTATCGAATAATGTGATTTGTAACGTTATACGATACAGTTGTTCTTAGCAGCAGGGTGGCTGGAAAGCTGAACGGGGTTCTCCGTTCAGCTTCCCAGCCACCCTGCAGCTATGGAGGCAGGGGTGGGGAGGCTGGAAAGCTGACGGGGGGCTCCCCCATCGGCTTACTCAGCCACCCCACAGCTGCGGAGGCATGGGCGGGTGGCTAGGGAAGCCGACAGGGAGTCCCCGTCAGTTTCCCCAGCCACCCTGCAGCTGTATATCGGGTCCTCTGATCTCTCTGGAGGTGTTTCTGGGCTTCCCCGATGTCCTGAGCCAGTGCAGCAAGCCAGAATGTCAGAGGTCGAATCCCGACATTCTGGCTTGCTGCACTGGCTCAGGACGTCGGGGAAGCCCAGAAACACCTTGGAGCGGGTCCCCACACCTCCCTGGACCCGGCGGGGGGGGGGTGTCAGACACCCCAAAATTGGTTAAAAAAACGGACTTTTTTTACCAATTTTGAGGGCTCTGACCCCCCCGCCGGGTCCAGGGAGGTGGGCAGACACGATCCAAGCTTTTTCTGAGCTTCCCCGACGTCCTGAGCCAGTGTAGCAACCCAGAATGTCAGAGTTCGAATCCCGACATTCTGGCTTGCTGCAGCATAAAAGAGGGTGGGGGAAGTTCAAAATTAGCGCACATCTGGTCTCCCGCCCTCCCTAGAGCTGATGTGCGCTAATTTTGAACTTCCCCCACCCTCTTTTATGCTGCAGGAAGCGAGAACTTCGGGATTCGAATCCTGACATTTTGCCTTGCTGCAGCCTCCAGGGAGGTGGGAGAACTTTGGAAACAGCTTGGAGCGGGTCCCCACACCTCCCTGGACCCGGCGGGGGGGTCAGAGCCCCCAAAATTGGTAAAAAAAAACGTCCGTTTTTTTTACCAATTTTGGGGTGTCTGATCCCCCCCACTGGGTCCAGGGAGGTGTGGGGACCCGATCCAAGGTGTTTCTGGGCTTCCCCGACGTCCTGAGCCAGTGCAGCAAGCCAGAATGTCGGGATTCGAACTGTGACATTCTGGCTTGCTGCACTGGCTCAGGACGTCGGGGAAGCCCAGAAACACCTTGGAGCGGGTCTGCCCACCTCCCTGGACCCGGCGGGGGGGGGGTCAGAAACCCCAAAATTGGTAAAAAAAAATGGACTTTTTTTTTTTTACCAATTTTGGGATCTCTGACCCCCCCGCCGGGTCCAGGGAGGTGGGGAAACCCGCTCCAAGCTGTTTCCAAAGTCCCCCCCCTCCCTGGATGCAGCAGCAAGCCAAAATGTCAGGATTCAAATCCCGACATTCTCGCTTCCTGCAGCCTCCAGGGAAACAGGACTTTTTTTAACATTGTGTGTTCAATGTATCGCACAACGTTAAAAACCAGATAACGACGGGACTTGTGGAACCAAGTCATAACGTTATTCGGGGTACTAGTGTACTTTCTTTGCAAATGAAAGTGGTGTGTTTTGTTTTTTGCCTTTATCTTGTCTTGTGTGCAGATGGAACAAACCATATTTTTGCAAAAGTGGGAAGACTAGTAGCTGTAAAAATGTTGGTAGTTCTTGTCCAAGTATGCATCCTAGCATGCAGCTGACCTTGAACATTAAAAGCAAGTAATAACAAAGGGATTCATCTTCAAATAATTGTTGCAGTTGTACTCCCATTAAACATGATGAAACTTAGTTTGAACCCTACCTTACCTCTCAAACCTTGCATAGGATTGGGACATAAATTAAACAGTCTATGCAGACATCTCTTTCGCATAGTTGTGTTTCCTGTTACCTACAACATTTGCATTTTGTCTATTTATCCCCTTTGCCAGTAATGCCCAGTGAGATCCTACAGATTAATGACTGATTTCAGTAGTGTGTTGTGACAAGCCTCATTTAAAGAATCCAAATGCATCCACAGTCAAAGCTCAGCAGTAATACTGAGCATTCCAGTGATACTCTGGCAATCTGAAGTCAGGAATCACATTTGCAAACCTAAATTTGAACAGGCATTTCAAAGAAACAGTAGCAAAATGCTAAGCATTTGGTTGTTCAAAGTATTCCGAGCCGTCAGTATATCAAAAGAAAAAGCCTAGAATGGCTGCTGCATTTTTATGCCAGAGATGGGGTGAAGAACTGTTTCTAGCTTGCAAGTGTGTAGAAAGCTAAAGATGGCATTAGTGTATCTGTAGCCAGACAGGGTGCCTGAAAAATTATGGACTGAGGTTCATAACATCATACAGGAGGCAACAATTAGAACTATCCGGTGGTGGGCATCAGCAGGTTCGCACCAGTTCACCAGAACTGGTAGCAGAAATTCTGGCTGGATCGCCCATTCAAGTTTTGAAATAAAGTAGTCCTAATTTGGGTGCAACACAGAGCTTTTCCCCTGGCCACGTCCACCATACCACGCCCACAGTGTGATAGTAAAGAATTTTGCAGCCCACCACTGGAACTATCCCAAAGAAAAAGAAATGCAAGAAAGCAAAGTGGTTGAGGGTCTTCAAATAGCTAAAGAAAGAAGGAAGGCAGATAAGGAAGCCTTCTTAAACAAACAGTGCAGAGTAATGGGGGGGGGACAGAAGGAGGACTAGGGATCTCTTCAAGAATATTGGGGAAATCAAGGGAACGTATCAAGCAAAATTGGCCATGATAAAGGACAAAACCGGTAGGGACCTTACAGATGCAGAAGAGATTAGGAAAAGATGACAAAAATACACAAGAACTCTATGAAAAACACCTTAATGTCCCTGACAACCACAATGGTAGGGACTGTGGTGGCTCAGTGGTTAAGAAGGTCACCTTGTTAGCTGGAAGGTCAGCAGTTCAAGACCTCCAGGGACTGCATGACAGAATGAGCACCCAGCTCTGTCCCAGCTCCTGCCAACCTAGCAGATCAAAAACAAGAAATTGCAAGTACAGTGGTACCTCAGTTAATGTAATTAATGCATTCTCCAGGACATTTCTTACAGCAAAAATTCCTTTAACTGAATTTTCCATAGGAATGCATTGAACGCAGGTTCCCATAGGAATGCATTAAAAACAAAATACATTAACCAAAATGCTGTTTCCCATAGGAATGCAATGAAAACCAATTAATCCATTAAAAAAAATTCTGTAAACCAAGCCACTATTTTCTATGGATTTCCTTTTGTTGTGCAATTTTTATGTTAACCGAACCATTTGTTAACTGAGGTTCCACTGTAGATAAATAGGGACCACTTTGGTGGGAAAAGATCTTGGGGGCATGAAAGGAGCCTCATTTGGGTGTCTCCTGAGCGGAGTTCTGACATGAAATTATTATTAACCACAATGGTGTGATCATTGACCTCGAGATAGACATCCTGAAGTGTGAAGTCAAGCGGGCCCTAGAAAGTATTACTAACAACAAAGCTAGTGGAGATAATGGCATTCCAGTTGAGATATTTAAAGCCCTAAAAGAAGATGCAATTAAAGTGTTGCACTCAATATGCCAGCAGATTTGGAAAACCAGCAGTGACCACAGGATTGGAAAAGGTCAGTCTACATTCCAATTCCAAAGAAGGGCAATGGCAAAGAATGTTCAAATTGTCACCCTGCTTATTTAACTTATATGCAGAGTGCCTCATGCATAATGCAGGGCTGGATGAGGTACATACTGGAATTAGGATTGCTGGAAGAAACATCAACAACCTGAGACATGCTGATTATACTACCCTAATGGCAGAAAGTGAAGAAGACCTAAAGAGCCTCTTGCTTAAACTGAAAGAAGAGAATGCAAAAGCTGGCCTGAAACTCAACATTTAAAAAAAAAACAAGAACATGACATTGAGCCCCATCATTCCTGGCAAATAGAAGGAGAAGAATTGGAAGTAGTGACAAACTTTACCTTCTTGGGTTCTAAGATCACTGCAGATGGTGACTGCAGCCATAAAATAAAAAGATGCTTACTTCTTGGGAGGCAAACTATGACAAACCAAGGCAGCATAATAAAAAGTAGAGACATCGCCCTGCCAACAAAAGTCTGCATATTTAAAGCAATGGTCTTCCCAGTAGCAATGTATAGCTGTGAGAGTTGGACCATAAGGAAAGCTGATCTCAGAAGAATAGATGCCTTTGACCTATGGTGCTGGAGAAGACTCTTGAAAGTCCCCCGTTCTGCAAGGAGCACAAATCAGTCAATCCTAAAGGAAATCAACCCTGACTGCTCCTTGGAAAGACAAATATTGAAGCTGAAGCTCAAGTACTTTGGCCACCAAATGAGAAGAGAGGACTTACTGGAGAAGGTCCTGATGCTGGGAAAGATCGAAGGCAACAGGAGAAGGGTAGAGGCAGAGGATGAGATGGCTAAATGGCATCTTGACACAGTGGACGTAGATGTGGGCAGGCTACAGAGGATGGCAGAGGACAAAGCCTGGCTTACTGTGGTCCATGGGGTTGCAAAGGGTTGGACTCAACTGTGCAACCGAACAACAACAGCAAGTTACTCAGTAGTCAGACATCATGGATAATGATTACAATGTCCTCTGTTCCTGTCTGCTTTGGTTGTTTGGAGGATATGTTTGAGGAAATCAGATGGAGTTGATGCCCTAGGTAATATTCCCCGTTGGGGACAACAGCCAGGATTGCTGTTCCTATTACTTCATTTACTTCATTCTGTGTCTTGGCAGATAGTTTGCCCTATAGCTTGACCTTTTGGAAACAAACAGTTTGCCAGACCTGTTGTGGTGTTTTCAGACTATGCTGGTGTATAGAAAAGCCTCTTCCAACTATTTGCACTGATGTTATGCTTGCTTAGGATGATGGTGACTGTACTCTAACACTTGCAGAAGACCCAGGTTGAAAAGGACAAGTGAGACTTTGCCATAAGTCAAAATTGACTTGATTAATTGATTCTTGCAAAAATGAAAAAAAGATATAAATGGTTTGCTGATAAACACAGCTGCATACATTTTGAATTTTCCTTAGAAATATACTGATGGGCAGTGGTGGGATGACAAATTTTTTCTACCCCACCCTGACGTCATGGATGTTGTGGGCGGGGCCAACATCATGACGTCATGACGTTGTGGGTGGGGCCAAAGAAAAATTTAAAAAAGTCAACCCATCCCCGCCCAAAACACAAATCAACCCGTCCACCCACCCCAAACACAAATCAACACACGCACACACCCCAAACACAAATCAACCCACACACACACCCCAAACACAAATCAACCTACCCACCCACCCCAAACACAAATCAACCTACCCCACCCACCTACCCCAAACACAAATCAACCCACCCCAAACACAAATCAACCCACCCACCCCAAACACAAACCCATCACTTACCTGGTCTGGGGTCAGGGAGCAGGTACTAGGCAGTCAGCACGGCAGCTTGCCTCCTAACACCCCCACCATCTGCCTCACCGATGATTCTGTGAGGCGAATGGGGGCTTCGGGACCAAGCTGTGCGTGCGTGTGGCTTGCTCCCGAAGTCCCCGTTCGCTTCACCGAAGCATCAGTGAGGCAAACGGGGGTGGTCCCAAAATCTCTTGCCTCACTGAACCATCAGTGAGGCGAACGGGGTTTTTGGGGATCAAACTGCGCATGAGCAGTTCCCAAACCACCGTTTGCCTCACCAAAACTTACTGCACATGCGCAGAATTCAATCTGATGCATGTGCACTTCACAATTGTAGTGCGCATACGTCAGATTGAATGCTGCGCATGCGCACTAAATTGGAGCTATTTTGGCTCCAATTAAAAAAAATAGTTTTTCTTTTTTTGAGGCGTCGGAACCGGACGCCTCAAAAAAAGAAGTACCCTCCCGGAGAACCCTCCGGGATTGTTCTTACCGGTTCTGGGGATCCGGTCAGAACCGGAATCATCCCACGGTGGTGAGAAGATGTTTGGAGCATTTCCACTCCATTTTTGGAAAATTTTGTTGTTTTTTGGCAGCAGCAGAAGCTTTCAACACAACCAAGTGCCGAAAATCTCCTCTTCCTCAAAACAGCAGATAGTTAGGAAATAATCCTGCAATTACCAAATAGTCCTGCAATTACTAGATGTCACTGTTGGAAATGTGCCAGATATGCATTGAAATGCACTGAAAATCTTCTGGAGCTCTGGATAAAAGGGGGGTCTTTTATCTCTTCAAAACTCTTTCTAAAGTGCACTTTGGAATTTTTCACCATGGTTTTGCTATTTTAGAAAGAGTTTTGAACAGAAAAAAAGTGTTATTGGTTTTTTTGTTTTTGATTTTTTTCCCCCTGAGCTCCGGAACACATTATTTGATTTTCAGTGCATTCCTATGGGAAATCGCATTTTGAGGTACACATTTTTTTGAAATATGAAAAATCTCGAGGAACTAATTAATTTTGTATCTTGAGGTTCCATTGTATATATATTCAAAAACTATAACAGTTAGCTCTCAGCTTTACAATCTTGAGTATAAGATGTGAAAGACATCATGGAGCAATGTGTCAGAAAACCCACAATAAGACTGAGTGCTATTACAAAGCAGCATTATGAAAACAAAAAGGAGAGATCGTATATACTAATACACCAGAAAAGGAACAAAACTTTTTGATAAGAGTTGCAGACTTTGTGGCAGCTAACTGATGAAGTACCTGCAGACTGCCAGGTGGCACGTTCAGTTTTGCTTGTCAATTAGCTGCAGTTTCTCTGATGCACCACATAAGTATCCAACATGATTTTGTTGGGCTTGTTCGTTTCTGCTGGGGTCAGCTGAGCTTCAAAGGACACACAGCCGGCTTGTGCATATCTTAGCAGCACCCTCTCTACAATGAATAGTATCAGAAGGGGCCAGATATGGGATGAACAGGAAAGAACCTGATGTCCATGTACTCTTTAGGTCAATGCTCCCGGGTCTTTACCTACCCGGCAGTCACAGTACTGAGCAAACAATCACTGAAATACTCAGTCTCTCCCATCCCCCTTTGCAAAAATGTTAAAATAGAACTAAAAGCCAAGATTTGTGCATCTGTGGAAATCGGCATTTTGCAAGCACACAGAGAGTGCATAGCTACATGGGCAGATCCAGACTCCCATCGGCTTAAAACAGGGGTTCCCAACCTGCGGCCCGCAGCACCATTTCATGTGGGCGGCGACCACCACACCCAGAAGTGGAAGAAAATGTGTCTATGTCAGCCGTAAATGTGCCCATGGCTGTCATAACCATGGAAGCGGGCGCATTTACAGCTGTTGTAAATGCACCCGCTTCTGCTTCCAGGGCCGTGGTTCAGCCTGCTCAGCTGCCCGGGGTGTGTGGTCAGGCCCACGGCATAAAAAGATTGGGAACCCCTGGACTAAGATATTATGTGTCTTGTGTACTTAAACCTTTTTACTGTACTGGTCAATGACCATAATAAAGTGATTTGATTTGATTAAGCTATTACAACATTTTGTGTGCTACTTTTAAAAGGTGCTGGGAGAGGCAAAGACTGGTTTTCCATGATGTGGGCCACAGCTTGGACAAGCTGTTTTTGTTACCCACAAAGTCGCAGCCACCATGTCCACACATAACCTTTCAGGCTTGGTTCTCATGTGCATGTTCCTCATGCAGGTACTGGAACCTAAGCGGACATCAGACAACCACAGTATGGTGTGGGGAACAAAGTGATGGACTAGGACTCAGGAGGCCTGGGTTCTAATTCCCACTCATCCATGGGAGCTCATTGGAGGAGCAGAACTGGTAAAACTACTCCTTCAACATACGTTGAAAGCCCTATTATAATAAATAATAGCATGCTGTCAAGTCAATACTGATTTACAGCAACCCTTTCCATGGTTAACTAGGCAGAGAATACACAAATGTAGTTTACCATCCCCTTCCTATGGAGGGTGAACTGGGACTGTGCACCTTATCCATGACTTCACAGGCTGGCTTTTCTCATTAAAGGCACAGTAGGGAATTGAGCTTGCAACAACTAGGGAATGTTCAAGGAAATCAAATGGAGTTGTTGCCCTAGGTCAGTAGTGGTGAACCTATGGCATGCGTGCCAGGCGTGGCACTCCTAGCCCTCTCTTTTGGCACACATGCCATCAACCCAGTACAGAGATCACCTCACCCCTCTGCTCAGCAGCTCAATGGGAGCACTTCCTCCAGCACAGAATTTGCCCCGCCAGTGGCGTAGCGTGGGTTTCATCCGCTCAGGGTGTAGGCCAAATTCGCCACTTCCTGGGCGGGGCCCAGGAGGCCGGCAGTGGTGGAGGGTCCCAACACCCATCCCCGCAGTGGCCTCTTCACCCCAGCCACTAGGAAGTCCGGGGGGTGGGGCAAAGTCCTATTTATTGTGAAAATTTGCCACCCCAAAAAGTGTTGCCTTGGTGCTTCTCCCACCACTGCGCTCTGCCCAGCAGCCCAATAGGAGCACTTACTTCCTCTGCCCAGCACAGAGTTCACCCCACCCTTCTGTCCAGCAGTCCAATAGGAGTGCTTCCCCCCTCCCCCCCAGCACAGAGTTCACCTTGCCCCTCTGTTTGGGCAGTCGGTCTCTAAAAGGTTCACCATCACTGCCCTAGGTAATAGTGCCCCTTGGGGACAACAGCCAGTGAAAGCCTTCTTAGGATTACTGTAATTTTGTTACAGTTTGACAGCACAAAACAATATCTCTTTATGATTGAACATGCAAGAATTCAAGTATTAGCTCAACACAACATCTGTGTTCTCAACAATTTTCTCCTGGGAACAGAAATTACAAATTTCCATTTTCTATCAACAGTGGGGAACTTGTAGTCCTCTGGATAAACAGGGCTGTCCATTGGTCCCCTGACTGAGGCTGATAAAAATTAGAGTCAGACAACATCTAGAGTGTCCTTTCTCCTTGCTATAAATCTTTTCTTTCCACATGTTTGGTACTGCAGATTTCCCCAGTAAGTTGCAGCTGGCTAATTGCAAATAGAAAAACAAGAGTTGAACAGAACAAAAGAAAGTAAGCAGGAAATTTGGAAGTGTGGGGAAGAAAAAGAAAAGGGGAATGGAAAAAGTGCATTTCAAACTTGAAGGAGCTGTTTAAAATGGAATGTTTAATGTTTAAGAAAAACCTATTTTGAAATTTATCATTCCAACATGAAACTTTTCAGTTGTGAATTCTGTTTCCACACCAGTTATGCATCTTCTCTGGTCAGGAGGATTTTTAGGTAAGAGCAGTAGAATATGCTATTTCAAGTCCCCAAAGACTCCAGATGCATTTCAGCTTCCTAGAGCAGTGTTTCCCAAATGCTGGTGTTTGGACTTCAATTCCCAGAAGCTTAAGTCAATTCCCCAAAGCACTGATCAGTCAATATACTGGCTTAGACTTCTGGGAACTGAAGTCCAAACACCAGCATTTGGGAAACAGTGTCCTAGAGTAAGGTAGGTTTCAGCCCATCAGATCCATTTCATAACAATGATACATAGTGGGTTGGATCCATGTTGAATATTTTGTAAATGGAAAAGCTTACTTTCAGAGGGCACCCAGATCAGCAAGAAAAGGGGTTGTGGAGGTGATTTCTGCCAGTATACCTTCCTCCACCTTTCCTTTGGCCTCTCAAGCTGCTATGCAATGCCCCCAACACTCAGAGCCATCTTTCAGCAGGAAAATGTAGGGGAAATCATAAAATCATCGAGAATTAGGGTTGGTTATCCTCCTTTGGTAATAGAGTAGCCCATACTGTCATCGACTCAACACTAATCATCACACAGCGGTTAGCTAACCTGACACTCCTGAGGACTAGTGGCCTAGAGTGGCCAAGTCCACAGGGAAGGGTGATGGACCCCAAAGTGGATTAAATCCCACTTGAATCCATCTTGATGGAGAGCAGCAGCTTCATCAATACTGTTCTGGCTCTGAGGAGGACTTTACATGCCAAAAGGGCTCGGGGCCAGACAGTGATTTGCCAAACTGAATCATTGGTACGGGTGTCACACTGTGATTCAGGAGGCAGATGGAAGGCCTCTGCATTCTATTGTTCCCAGGACAGTCTTCATGGGTGATCGCCATAATGATAGCCAATAGTTGGAATCTGATACAGCACTTGAAGAAGAAGAATGGAGCTGGAGGGGGCCTATAAGGCCATCAAATCCAATCCCCTGTCCAATGCAGGAATCTAAATCAAAAGTATATCTGATCAGTGGTTGCCTAATTTTATCACACGCCCAATGTTCACTGTAATGTTTGCTTCTTGTAAAAGTGTCCTTCTAGGAGTCACAGTTTGCAGTGTGGCAAGATTATCCCTGACTACTGATTGCTTTTAATAATGAGGTAGACTGACACTTTTCCAGTTCATGCACACCTAGTTATTTTTATGTGTTGTTATGTATGTAGCATTAAAGTACAGGTTGCTGAGAAGCTGAAAATATAATTACATAGCAAAAGAATTACAGTGAAATACAGCACTCATTTACTTAATGTTAGTGTACTAAGTTTAAATGGATGAAAATCCAGATGTCTTCCATTCTTTTAAGGCATTACATAGGTGTCACATTCAAACTAATGAGAAATATTTTAAGTAAATATCACCTTACATAACCATGCAGCAGAAGAAGCCAAGAATCAACACTGGTGAAAAATGTTGTGTTTGAGATGGTAAGCAGTAACTCAATTTTTTTGATTTGCTATAGAATCTTCATTCATGAGGTGATAGTCATGTAAAAAAAATAAATCAGCCCCAAGAACAGTTGCAGGGGTGGCCAACTGTAGATCTCCAGCTGTTCTTGGGCTTCAATTCCCAGAAGCCCAAGTCAGCACTCCTGCTGATCAGGGCTTCTGGGAATTGAAGTCCAAGAACATCTGGAGATCTACAGTTGGCCACCCCTGGTTTAGAGGAACTACATTTTTTGGATTGCAACTGTAAGAAATCCCTAACTATATGGCATAGTGAAAAGAAAACCCCAAGCCCTCCCAAGTTCTGACTCTCAGTATGTAAATTGATCCAGGCATGTTTTTTTCCTCCTTTCAATTAGTGTGTAATTATGTCATAAGATCATGGCAGATGGTAATCCCTTTGAATTAAAAAAAGTAGAAAACTGAGCAAATCTGGAACAGCTACACCAGGGGTGCCCAAACTTTTCAGGCTGCGGGCTGGTCACATGGTTCAGGGAGCTGGTCACTATGGCCTGGGGGCCGGATGTGGCCCCAATGCCAATTCATCCACCCCACAAAGCCCTTGTTGCTCCTGGAAGCGGAAGTAAAACATGCCCGTACGTTTGGGCGCCCCTAAGCTACACATGCATATATACAGAATCATGGCTAGCCTTTCCATGCTGCAGAATGATTTTATATTTATTTATTGGATTGCAGGCTGCATAATTTTCCATTTTGGGAGTTTTACATGACAGGCACCTAAAAGTGGCTCACTTGGAAGAAAGGCTTCAACTGGAAGGCTTTGAGGCTTATCCTACTTCTTAGGTTTAATGGTGAACCAAGACCAAAGAATGGCTTAATCTAGTTCCACCTAGCTTCCAGTTCAGAAAGCTAGTACTGAGACAGGAAGAGGAAGCCTAGTTTAGCACTAGACCTAAGCCTGAAAGCCTTCTGCTTGAGGCTTTTCTCCCATATGAGTCATATTTAGATGTCTGTAGGCCAGGGAATCTAGAAATCCCATTTCCAACAAACTGCTTACATTAAGACAATGCCATTGATCAGTGATGGCGAACCTTGGCATTCCAAATGTTCTTGAACTTCAATTCCCAGCAGCCCTGATCAGCAGGAGTGCTGACTTGGGCTTCTGGTAATGAAGTCCAAGAACACATGAAGTGCCAAGGTTCACCATCACTGCCATAGGTGGTGGGAACAGGGGAAAGAAATTCCAGCTCAGAATTTGGTAGATGAATGATATAGGAATTCTTTCCAAACTGTTAGTCCTAACAGCAGGCAAGGATAGCATTTCGGCAAGAGATTGTCTTGAACCAGCACTAGATATTCTGTACATCCCTTCACACTTTATATTGTTTGCTGTCAAGGTAATTCTTATGTACTAACTATCATACAGGTCTGATTAAATCATACATAAACAAATGAATAAATCATTTGTATAAACAATTGTTGACACTTATTTCAGGTACTGGCCATCTGCAGAGTCGTTCTTACCACTTTGGAACATGGCAAAGCCCTGAAAGCAAATTAGCCAGATTGGCAGCTAAAATAATCTCTGACCATGTGACATTAATCATTCATCATGGTATGGTGGCTGTGACCATTTCAATTTAGAAATCAGGAGAGAGAGGAGAGAATTAGCTTCAGAAATCTCATCAGTCAGTTGGTTAGGAAATACAGTAATACCCCGGTTAGTGTTGGATTGGGAGGAGAACATGTGCGTGCCAGTTCTCTCCCCGACCCAGCTGGCAATCACACACTGCCACCGCTGGCTGGGTTGGGGAGACAACCGGAATGCATGCGTGCCTCACCAACCCAACTGCCGCTTGGCTCATTCCATCTGCCTCTTTGGAAAGGGCAGCGGGGATTCCATGCCTTTTCCAAAGAGGCAGGCAGATCGCCCCCCTGTTCCCTTTCCTCTTCGGAAAGGGAAGAGGGCTTTTTTTTTACGTTGTGTGATCAATGCATCGCACAACGTTAAAAACCGGATGATGCTAAGACTTGTGGAACCAAGTCTTAGCGTTATCCGGGGTATTAGTGTATGTCAGATAATCAAAAATTCCCCACATTTCCCTAGAAAGACTTGAACACTAAATTATTGCACAGGGAAATGGCAGGATTAGGAGAAATACTGGCTGTCCAGAATTAGTGGTAGCATATTGAATGTCGCAGATGTATATATAACCTGTGACATGAAGATTAGGAGATGGCACATCACACATTCAAGTTACAAGAAGTTTTTTTGGCTAAAAATGAGGAAGAACTCCTTAATAGTAAGAGTAATTTGACAATGGAATTTATTGCCTCAGAGAGTGGTGGATTCTTCTTCACTAGAGGTTTTTAAGAAGATGTAGGGTGACCATCTGCCATTGCTGGTTCAGAACCACTATACAGTGCAATGGGGTTAGAAGAGCAAATATTCTCTATATCTTTCGTTGCTAATAGAACCTGATGATAAAATATTTCATATATTATTATTATTATTATTATTATTATTATTATTATTATTATTATTATTATTATTATTATTATTATTATTATTATTATTTCGATTTATATGCCGCCCTACTTGGTGAAAACCAACTCAGGGCGGCTTACAACATAAAATCGAATACAACACAATATAACAGATCAACAATACAAAATCATAGCTTTGTCTGCTCTTGTTCTGCTAATGACCCTGTTCTAAAATGCCTGTGAAACTGAATTGTTACAGCAACCCTTTCAATCAGTTGGTCTGGATTTTGTACTTCCCATCTTTTGGAATTATATTTGCTGTGCACATTATGTTGATAAATTATGTTAACAGGCTTACATAACTATTTCCATTTATTAGTTGGGAGATTCCATTTTGCAAACAGAAAAATAATGCATACTTCTCAAGGAAGATCTTGGGATGGTACAGAAATTTGAGAGGGATTTTAGGAGGATAAAGGCATCAAGTTTGGCTCACTTGAACTAGGCCAAAAGCAGTAAACTAGAAATTCAGACTTGGTTTGCCAAGTGGAATGGTTTTTACCAGTGTTGAAATGCTGGAGCAACATTTGTCCTTATTTTCATTTTGGTCAGCATGGGGAAAAGTTTACCGAATTGACACCAAAAATGTATGAGTACTGAATTTTGGCAGCTGGCTCTATTAAGTACTTCCTTTGCAAAAAAAAAACAACTGTTGACTCTAAAAAGCAGTTAAGATCCTGAAAACCTTTTCTGCCTTTTTAGATTCTCCTTTTGTTTCTATAAAAAATAAACAGGAGGGAAGTCTTGCCAGGAAAAGGAAAGTTGGAACTCTTGTAAAAAGTTTTTTGTTAGGTAAGTAGACATTAGCATTGGCTGTTCTTCTCCGTAACACCTTTTAAAGGCACTGGGGTTCCAAAAGGCCTCTGAAGGCTAGAAAAGATCTGTGAGCACAGCTTTATTTCAAGCTAAAACTAAATGGCTCTCCTTCTGTCTCCTCATAAAAAAAGAAGCAGAGCACCTAAGGTTAGCTCATACTATGAGCAGATTCAAATGGGCCGGGGCATTTCCTGGATTGTACTATTTTACGTTGCTACATGAAATTGCATGTTTGAATGCTTTCACATTTCTCTTTTGTTGTTTACATATGTGCCCCCCTTTCCGCATGTTGTAACCACGTGTACAAAAAACTAGGACAAAAGAGTCAGTGATTCTAACAGCAGGTAAAACAGATCAACAAAGTAGACCGAGAATTACTGTATATACTCAAATATAAGGCGATGTACCTAATTATGACCTGAACCCCCCCCCCCAAAAAAAAATAGATTGAACCAAGTATAAGCCAAGGGTAGGAAATGCAGCAGCTGCTAGTGAGTTTTAATAATCAAAATTCATGAAAATATAGTAAAATTAATTAAATTGTTGGCACATCTCAGTCTGGTGCAGTCTTGGGACCCTCGTGGTTGTTGACCCGAACATAAACTGGGTCATCTTTTTAGGGCTCATTTTTGTGGCTAAAACCCTAGGCTTATACTTGAGTATATACAGTATCTAAACTTATGTATACTGGTTGGAAGACCACAAGAAAAGATGTTTTCATTGGAAATGAGTTGTAGTGCCTAGGTAGAACCACCAAAAAGCCTCTTTCTTAATTACTGTACTTGCAAAATATACTTCAGACATTGTTGGGCCAAATGAGAAAAGCAATTCCTGGAGGGGATGTGCTTTGGGAGTTAGGGCCACACCAGCCCCTACAAATAAAACAAAGTGTCCAAAAGGTCACTTATATTGTTCTTATCCTGGAAATAACTTAGAAGATTTTTTTTAAAAATTGGTTATGCTAAAATGGTTGGGGAGAGGAGAAATATGGGATTTTCCACTGGAGGGTTCAAAAAGTGCTGGTGGGAAATCCTCTGGGGATTTTGGAGAGGACATAAAAATTAAATTGGAGTCCACACATTATCCCTAGGGCAGTGACGGTGAAACTTTTAGAGACCAATTGCCCAAAATCAACAGGCTTCCATCCACACTGCAGAGGGGCAGGGCGAACTCTGTGATGGGGGAGAGGGGAAGCACCTCCATTGGGCTGCTGGGCAGAAGGGCAGGGCAAACTCTACTGAGGTGACAGTGCACGTGCCCACAGAAGGCTCTGAATGCCCCTCTAGCACACATGCCATAGGTTCTCAGTCACTGCCTTAGGGCCTAGGCCAGTGATGATGAACCTGGGCACTCCAAGTGTTTTTAGACTTCAATTATCAGAAGCCTAAGTCAATACTGCTGCTGTAATGCCAGGGTTGACCATCACTGGCCTAGGCAGTATGATTACCACCCTTAGAACATTTGGAACTTCATATAGGAGAGACAGGGAAATATGAGTCCAACATGATAGCTTTGCTGTTTTTTGTAAAGACATCTAGTGAATAATTCAGTTTAAAAAAACACAATTCTGCAGATTATCCAAACTCATTTTAATTTTAGCTACTCTAGCACTATTTTTCGTTATTGTTTGTTCATTTGTTATTGACTATGTATGTGTAGTTTTAGGATTATCATCTGGTTGGGAACGCTTTATGTTGAAACTTAAGGTACCGTATATACTTGAATATAAGTCGGATTTTTTAGTCCCTAAAATGAGGTCCAAAAATGGGACTTGATTTATACTCTGGTCAACATAAACACTCAAAAACATAGCCACACAAATGTCTAAATTAATTAATTTTAACATATTTTCATGTATTTTAATTATTGAAACTCACTAGCAGCTGCTGCATTTTCCATCCCTGACTTACACTCGAGTCAATCTGTTTTCCTAGTTTTAGAGGTCCAAATTAGGTACCTCAACTTATATTCAGTATATACAGTACATGGATCTTACAACAGCAACCAGAAGCTCCTTCCTAAATGGATATGCTCATTCAGATTATGCTGTTGGAGTCCATGGTGACCCTTAACTTGCAAGTGTATATGCTTTAATTATGTTAGCAACTATTTGCATATATTCTTACTCAGGACATTTATATTCTAGAAAATTGTCCAGACTTTTTCTTTCTGGGCAGTTTAAATCAGCGTGCCCAGATGAGGCCAGTCCTTCACACTTAACAGGTACAGATCATTTTGTGTTGATTTATGAGGTGTTTAGCAACCATGTACACATGAACCAGTCTATGCATTGTATTTGCCTAAAGGTCTGTGTACGTGCAAATATGTGAGCACTTGTGCCAATAGGAATATTGAAAGATTACATTAAAGTATTTGAAAGGAAAAAGGCAAGTCTATTTATCTTGGTAATAAGGTAGAGGTTAAAAGACCGTTTTTGTAATGTTCAGACATTGGACACATCACACCATATTTGGCACCAGAAGGGTTTTGTGGTAATCTTCCTTTGCTTGAATACACAGTTGATCAGCTGTTGCTGGTTGAGAGGGGAGACTTTCAACCAGTTTTTTAAACATTTGATCTATTGGTTCTGCCTCCTGCCAAAACCCTGGGGAGGGAATGTTGTGTTCTAGGTCATGTGTATCTTGGGCAGCTTTGCATTTTTATTTTTGGGCTAGCAGCACACACATCCAAGTGGAAACAAAGCAAACCATTGTCAAGCACAAGCTGTAACTTCCTGAACTGTCATGCTCTTAGACACTTTACCGGTGCAGAGGTATCTCTGGCTGACATTAATTGCTGCAGTCCAGAACACTGTACTATGTAAATATTATACTGTAGAAGTATATTTGAGTGTTTTCCCACATTTCTGTGAACAATCTGTTCCACTTTATGTAGTATCTATTATTTTCTCTTACATTGGGAATAGCAAGCCCCATCTCATTCCTCATTAATAATAATAATAATTTCGTGTCAGAGATTACTCTGGATTGAAAGGATTGTTGCTGGAGAAACTCTGCTCAGGGCATGCCTGAATGAGGCTCTTTTCGTGTCCCCAAGTGCAGCCCTCAGGTATCGAAACCCGACCTTCCAGTCTCCAGCTCAACTTCTTAACCACTAAGCCAACCAGGGGAGCAGCACTAAATGTATGTCACTAAATGAATGTCAGCAACAGGCGCATACCAGCCGCAAGACTCCTTGGTTCTTTCAACATTCAACTTTTGAGACTCCTCAAGAGCCTAAAGAACATTTATGCTGATGTGCAACCTCCTTTGCCACAGGTCTCTCTCATTGGGCCTCAACCCAACTAATCGAACCATCCTTTAAATCTTTGGGTGCTCATGTACCAATGGTCATGTATGCAATAGTTGCATGTTATTCCCCTACTATTAAATAAATTTTGTGTCAGACATTTGGGTTGAAAAGATTTTTGCTGGAGAAACTCGGCTCAGGGGATGCCCGAATGAGGCTCTTTTCATGTTCCAGAGATCCGTTGTGCAGCACTCGGATGTCAAACCCTGACCTTCCAGTCTCCAAGCTCAGCACCTTAACCACTAAGCCACTGGAGTGCTGTTCTACTATTGAACTGGCATATTGCAATTGCAGAAGTGTTACTTTACAACACAGAATGCCCAAGATCCAGATCTTTACTCCACTGTGGCACGCACATTTACTTTTTCTCTGCATAACCAGAGTGCAAAAGAACAGGAAGTGCTACAGAACAGGAAAACTTTTTCCATTTTGTTGTTGTTACTGTCAAGTCACCTCTGATTTATGGCAACGAATGAGTGACCTCCAAAATGCCCTATCATTAACAGCCCTGTTCTGCTCTTGCAAACTATATTTATTTATTTATATTTGTTTATCGCCCTCCTTCCCGAAGGGACCCAAGGCGATTTCCAACAATTTTAAAAACACTTTTAAAACATCAAAAACCTTTAAAAAACTTAAAAACTTAATTAAAAGCTAGGTATTATAACTTGGACATACTGGGGGTCAAACCATCCAACTGGCTGGGGAAATTGAACCATCCACTCCCCAGATCAGACCTGCCAGCCAGGTTTTCACTCCTTTCCTGAAGGACAGCAACTCCGTCTGCAGGCGTAGCTCTGTCGGGAGGAGGTTCCACAGGGCTGGAGCGGACACCGAGAAGGCCCTCCTTCTAATGCCAGAGAGATGTGCCTCTCTGGCTGATGGCACAACCAGAGAGCCTCTCTGGTCCACTCTGGTGGGCCGAGTAGATGTCCTTGGGACGATGCGGTCTCTCAAGTAACCTGGACCACTACCATAAAGGACTTTAAAGGTAATAACCAGCACCTTGAATTGCACCCGGAGGCAAACTGGGAGCCAGTGCAGCTCCCTCAGCAGCAGTGAGGCACGGGCATAACGCTCGCATCCCAACACTACTCGTGCAGCTGCATTCTGGACCAGCTGAAGCCTCAGAATGGTCACCAAGGGCAGCCCCATGTAGAGCGCATTACAATAATCAAGTCTGGAGGTGACCAAGGCATGTGTGACCATGAGCAAGGAGTCCTGGTCTAGGAATGGCGGTAACTGGCGAATCACACGAAGCTGTGCAAAGGCCCTCCTGGCCACGACTGCCACCTGCTCTTTGAGCAGTAGTCGCGAGTCCAGGAGGACCCCCAAGTTACGTACTGGGTCTGTTTGGGACAGGACTGCCTCGCCCAGAACCAAAGTTGGTAGTTCCCGAGATAACACAGGACCCCCAACCCACAGCCACTCAGTCTTGCCAGGATTCAGTTGTAGCCCGTTGTCCCCCATCCAGACCTTGACAGCCTCTAGGCACCTGGAAAGGACTTCTACTGCATCGCTAGGGTCCCCACGGGCTGAAATATACAGTTGGGTATCATCTGCATACTGATGATACCTCACCCCATGAGAACGGATGATCTCACTCAGCGGTTTCATGTAGATATTAAATAGGAGAGGTGAGAGAACCGAGCCCTGAGGCACCCCGTATTGGAGCCGCCTAGGACTGGACATCTCACCCCCCAACCACACCGACTGGGTCCAGCCCTTCAGAAATTAGGAAAACCAAGCCAACACTGTGCCTTGGATCCCCAATCCTTGGAGCCTTCCCAGAAGGATACCATGGTCGACGGTATCGAACACCACTGAGAGGTCCAGAAGAGCTAGGACAGTTGGATGTCCGCCATCCCGCTCCCTCCAGAGATCATCCACCAGCACGACCAATGCAGTTTCCGTCCCATATCCGGGCCTGAATCCTGACTGAAAAGGATCCAGATCATCCGCTTCATCCAGGAACTCCTGTAACTGCCATGCCACTGCCTTTTCCAATACTTTACCCAAAAGGGTAGGTTGGATACTGGTCGAAAGTTGGCCATTATGGTTGGGTCGAGGGAAGGCTTTTTCAGGAGGGGGCGCACCAATGCATGTTTGAAAGATGCCGGAAAAGCCCCCTCCCGGAGTGAGGAATTAATAATTGCCTCGACCCAGCCGCCAGTCACCGTCCGGGCAGACTTAACAAGCCAGGCGGGACAAGAATCTAATGTACAGGCAGTAGCACGGACAGCTCCCAGGAGCCTGTCCACTTCCTCAGGGACAACTGGATCGAACCGATCCCAGATAGCATGGCAAGACTGTACCTCAGACAACCCCAGCTCTATGTTTTCCATGCCAGGATTCAACTTCAGGTGAATTTGAGCGATTTTCTCAGTCAGATAATCCGCAAAAACCTCAGCTGACTCCTGCCACCCGGGGGGCCCCTACCAGGGAGGGGCCTTGTCACCTGGAACAGTGTAGCTGGGTGGTTATCTGCGGAGGCAATGAGTTAGGTGAAATACTGGCATTTCACCCCCTCCATCGCCACTAAGTAGGCCTTAATAGTAGCTCTAGCTAGTGTTCGGTCATGCTGAGGTATAAACGTTGATCAGGCTTTTGGCCAGCAACAATTCACTTCAAGCACCCATGCATAGTACATTTTCTGCTTCCAACAAGATTGCTTGCAGGTGTGGGCATGTACTTGCAGGATAAATTAGATAACTAAAATTATCATTTTTCTTCTTTTAGATCACCATTGGCCAACTCTATTCTACAGAGAAGCTTGTCATTGAATGTCCGCAAAAAATTTGATGCTAGATGAAATTTTTGCCTTGAGCAGTGGTGGACCAGCTTCAGTATTCAACAATCGCACACAGATTTTCACTTGAACAATTTATCTGAGTTGTCTTATTTCTTTTCTTGTAGGATATAATTAAAACTACGCTGTTCTCACCTCTGTGCTGCCTAGAATGTCATTGTAAATGTACTCTATTTGTCACTAAGGCAATGAACATGGTTTTATTACAGCTGAATGGAACTGTTTGCTAGTATTATAGAATGATTCATTTTGACAATTAAATTCCATAAGCTAAATTTGTTTGACTCCTTCCTTCTGCTGTGGATATCACGCTCTACCGTCTGAGCTCAGCAATGAGATGAATAGTTATTGTAACTTGGAAAACGGGGTGTCCAACATTACATCAATCTTCAAACCATTCCAAGACTGCTTATATAAATCATTTGAACAAATATTACATGCAGTTTTAATGCACCTAGTCCCATGTGGTACAGATCAAAGCAGTGGATGTGGCCCTAAATGAAACAGTGAGGTTGGTCACAGGATGTCTAAAACAAACCCCAGGGTAGGAAGATCGAGGGCTAACTTGAGAAAGTGGTGTTTCCCTGTAAATGGTAGCCTGTGTAAATGTGGAGAACAAACAATTACCCATGTGATACAATGTACATGATGCTCCTCACCATGCACTGAGGAGAACTTTATATTGGGCAGATGTCATCTAATTACTGTTTGGTTTAGATATAATAATTTTAGCTTTGTGTGTTATTATATGCTGGTGGTCCCTCTTACAAGAAAAAAGAATACACCTACGCACTGCAGCCCATTTGAAGCTTAGTTCCCAAGCATTAAAATATTTGTTCAATATCAAAATCTATCAAGATTCCAGAGACTTTTAAATTCTTTAAAGATGTTACTTCTGGAGTTGTGGTCTTTACAATTACATTTTTACTTATAAAAGGATCTCCAAAAGGGAGTATTTTCATTGAACTGAAAGCTATATTCTTACATTGTCTACAAATATGCATGGCTTCATTCGGTATGCCATATCAGAACACAAACCTTAAGATGAAAGTGGCAATCCCCTTCCAGAGGTCTCCCAAACATGCATGGAAGCATTAATTTACACTAATTAACAGCTTCCTCCTTGTTTTAGGTTCACAGACTCCCTAGAGATCCCTTTTGCCTTGGGGTAGGGGGAGAGGCTTTTGAAGTTAAAAAAAAATCCCTGCCAGATCACTGCTTTTGGAATCCAGATCTCTAGCAGCTGTCCAGCAATCATTTTGATTTTTAAAGGTTCCACTCCCCCGGAATGCAAAACAAGGGATCTTAAAACCTAAAATGGGGAGAGGAAGCTTTTGTGTAAATTAAGTGTTTCCATTGCCCAATCCAGGTTATGCCAAAGCAAAGTTAGATAACAGGATTTTGTCAATATTGACATGTTACAGGATAATATCCATCAATTCGAAGAAAGGTGGTGCAGTTTCTGAAGGAACAATAGCATCTTTTATTGATCAGACCAAAGGTCCCTCAGCCAGGCCTTCCATGACTATATTGCTTACATTGCAATGAATTTTCATAATGCTCCTAAAATAGCCTATCGCCTCCAAAGAATTGCATACCCTGATCCAATGCATGAACCCTCAAAATTCAGCTGGAACAGAGAATTATAAAGGGAATCATTTGAAATTCAGCTGACTTCACCCCTCCTCTTGTTTTAACATCATAATGAAAAAGGGCCAACACTATGCAACTCTCACTAGAATACAGTAATTCTCACTGACAAAACTGGACAATGATTTGGAGGATTTGAATTCTTGTAGCACAATTTCATTTGAAAACAACACAAAATTATTGCCTGTTCTAGGTGACAGGCTAGTGTCAATACTGCATTATGTGTGAGGTACAGTAATTGATTTGCTTTTATCAAAAACAGAAAAATCACAGACCTCATTTGCCTTTTATCTCATGTGATATTTCATAGCATCCTAAACAGATATAGACAGTTCAATATTTCCCCCTTTAACAGCGCCAAACAATTCGAGAAGCTGGGAGTGGAGCTGCTGCTTCAGAATATGTTCAGCCATGAACACGGAATTACCATTCATAACTGATTTCATGAAATTACAATAATGCATTAATTCAAATAAGTGAGGTTCACTCAGCATCTTTTCCCAGAACAAAAGCTATAAGATCAGATTCACAATGTGTGTGTGTATTTGCGATTGAACTGCTTGCAGTTATGATTAAAAATCACATTTCTGCATGTGAAATGCATATTATGGGGAAAGACCATTAGTCCCATCTCTCTGTAGATGGCAATTTCAGATATTCCCCCAAGTGCCAAATTTTTCTGAAGTTCTTTAAGAAAACCTCTGAGCTTAGTACTTAATACAGTCAAATGAAAAGTACTGTACTTGGGTACAATGTAATATCAGACCAGGAAAAAAATGTACTGAAAAGGACACTGGAATGATGACTTGTTCCAACACAGTAAAATAACTTATCAGGACATTTCAATAAACTAGTTCCATTAAACTATAACCTGCTTATTAATTACATGAAGCAATAGATGTCTCCCTGGGAAAATCTAAACGTTGACAGAATTTCAACAATTAAGGTGGTTATTTTATTCAAATTTAATCTCTCATTCAAACTATATAGATTGCTGTTGCTGGTTTGACCTTAACCATTCGGCAAAAGTTAATTATATAGACTTTATAAGCAAAGGAATAGATTGTGGGTCACTAAAGCTACCAATTACAAGGATGTCAAAGCTGGTGGGTTAAGCATTCGCCTTCTAAGTGAAACATACCAAACAGCATTCTTAATTAGAATCGGTAGAAGCAGTAAGGAAGATAAATGGTTTCATTTAGAAACCAGACTTGCTGACATGAGATCTCTTTGGAATCATAAAGGATTAAATGCATCAATCATATAATCAATCCATTTTTGCTTAATGCTCTTAGAACTTGGATAACATGTAAAAATTTACTTTTTCTTCCCTTTATCATCCCACCACCATTTTTTTAAAAAGGGAAAATGTTCACAATTTGAAGATTGGGAAACAAAAGGTTTATTTTTCTTGAAATATTTATTTTCAAGTGATATTCTTAAATCAGGACTACAGCTGAAGAACAGTTAGCTGGAATTAAATTACAGTAATACCTCGGATAACGCTAAGACTTGGTTCCACAAGTCTTGGTGTTATCCGATTTTTAGTGTTATCCGATGCATGTTAAAATCCTATGGGATGGATCGGATAACATTAAAGCTCCATAGAGATACATTGTAACCGCACAGGCTTTAGCGGTTGTTATCCGATCCATCCCATAGGACCTTAACGTTATTCGATCCAATTTTCCTCCCCAGATTACTTAACGTTATGCGATTTTAGCGTTATCCAAGGTAAACATTATCCGAGGTATTACTGTATCTTCATTTCAGACCTTCAGATGATTTTTGTTTACATCACTTCAGGCAATCCAGGAACAATCTAGCTATCCTTTTGTGCTATTTGAGATTATACTGGTAGGTACTACTTTTTTAAAAAAGTCAATAATAATATTTTTGTGTCAGAGATTACTTTGGGTTGAAAGGATATTGCTGGAGAAACTCCACTCAGGGGATACCTGAATGAGGCATCTTTCATGTCCCCAAATGTAGCTCTCAGGTATCAGAACCTGACCTTCCAGTCTCCAGCTCAGCGTCTTAACCACTAAGCCACTGGGAGAGCTAAAGAACTAATACCAATGGTTTACATTTACAGTACTCAAGATAGAAATAAAGTCTATTTTTAAATTATTCCAGTAGGTTTGCAATCACTATCCAAAAATTACTCACAGGTGACATTTTACACTGCTGAAAATTATTTGTTAAAATAAGATTACTCGTACGTAGGTGCTGGATGAATATGGATATATTGGGTTCACTTTGTGTATCTGATACTATCTTTATCCTTTTTAAAAATATTTTGGCTAATGGTATTTCATGAAACAAGAAAGAACAAAACAAACAATTAAAATCTCTCAATGGGTTTGGGGTTTCAAATTCCTCACTAAAACACAAAAATCTCTTATTTCTCTAGTACAGTCAAACCTCGCATAAAGAGCACCTCGCTTAAAGACTAACTTGCTTAAAGAGCATAATTTTCTCTGAATATTCGCTTCGCTCAACAAATAAAACCAACCAAAAACTCGTTTAACAAATCAGCATTCGCAATCCCCCCACCCCTAGTCACAATTGGTCACTTACAATGGTGTTTTGCTTAAAGAGCAAAACTCGGTTAAAGAGCAATCCTGTGGAACACATTATGCTCTTTAAGCGAGGTACCACTGTAGTGGCAACAAGAGGTGTTTGGCACTGCTAACTGGGAGATTGATCATTGTTATTCAGTAGCACAGGAGAAATCGAAAATCTGACAATTAGTGTTTATGAATAAATTAAGTGAGCAAATGAAAGCCTTAAGTAATAGTCACAGTCACAGCACCAACTTGTTTTCTCCAAACATCCTATACTAATTATATTAATGCAAACTAACTTCTAATCTTTGTTAGGTCACACAGAGGAAGAAAGAGGTTAAAATGAAGACAAACATTATTGCAGTCATATGCAGTAAATGGACATTTCATTAATGTATGAGGAATTACATTTTATTCATAAAAGTTTACAGTGTTTGCTTATTAAAGCAGCAGAGGAAATTCCTACAGCATCTCTAAAAAAACAACCCTTATCTAACCCACCCACCCCCATCTTTGTATTCCTCTACAAAGGCACCAAGATAGAAACATGTTTGACATTCTTCTGGAAGGAGCAAACATTTATATATAGAATACAATCCATACATTTAGAATAGTGTGTATATTCCAGAGGTTGCAAACCAATCGAATGCAGCTTCAGCAAAATCATTTGGGGGAAATACAGCAGGAAATGTCCACATTCTGGGAAAACCAGTTCCTAAATTCTCTTATTTTGAATTTTGCTACAATACATACACTATCCTAGAGATTTTTTCCCTTCCTGCTGTGAATGGTCTTCCTGAAATACCACCATCAATTTTGACCAGTCCATAATCCCAGTTCACTCCTCTGAATAACCCATACAATAGTTCAAAATTTGGAATCAGAAAGAAGGGACAATCAATTACTTTGTGCAATAGAACTGGCATGTTCTTCCTAAACATTTTACATTTTTGGAAAAGCAGAGATATGAAAAGGTACTTTTTAACTGACTCCCAGAATATCTTAGCTAAAGAGACCAGTGGCCATCTTGGCTGAAGAGTTCCTAAAACATTTCTCCTCTCTGTCACAGTGCTATATATTATTGCATGTTCTCTTATTAAAAAGAAATTGCTTGTCATAAAGTCAATTTCAAATTGTGGTGACTCTTTCTAAGGTTTTTCTAGGTAGAGAATACACAAAAGTGGTTTATTGTTTCCTTCCTTCAAGGGATTCCCTGGGACTGCAAAACCTACCCATGAATACACAGGCTAGTTCTTCTTACTAGAGGCAAAGTGGTGGGTTGAATTTGTATTATACAGTAATACCTCGGATAACGCGAAGACTTGGTTCCACAAGTCCTGGTGCTATCCGATTTTTAGTGTTATCTGATCCATGTTAAAATCCTATGGGATGGATCGGATAACATTAAAGCTCCATAGAAATACATTGTAACCGCACAGGCTTTAGCGGTTGTTATCCGATCCATCCCATAGGACCTTAACGTTATTCGATCCAATTCTCCTCCCCAGATTACTTAACGTTATGCGATTTTAGCGTTATCCGAGGTATTACTGTACTCCAAATCCAGAGTTTGGTAAAAGTTTTTTTAGATCATTCCCAGAATCTCTCAGCAGACATGGCCATTAATCATTATGGAATTCCAGGAGTTGTGGTTCTGGTGGGGTACACAGAAAAGGCCTCCTCAAAGATTGTGGCATTTTTGAACTACAATCGGGCATACCCTGATAACAGCAACCTTATGTTGACGGCTAATTTTTCTCACAGTAGATCAGGTGAAAAAAACTGCAGAATGAACTCACCAAAAGGTGCCTTCATTTTGACAGTTTCATATCTGGCCTAGACAAAGGAGTATTAGTTCTGGTTTCAAAAAAGATTTTTTTCCCCCTTTACTCTGCCTACACCCCACACAAAATCAGAAATACCTTCCCTTCTACCACTTCTGTCAAGCGTACAATCTTTTTCCATGGGAACATATAAATTAGTTTCTCCTCCTAAAACAACTAGATTTTTACCATTTAAGGCACGAGTGGCAACCGAGTTTATGGAAATGTAAATTAGGACACACTGCTAACTCTTTGGCATAGTATCAACTTGCATCAAAGTAAAAAAGGAATAGGTAGTGTTAAACATGCACTTATATATGCGTGCTTATTCAGTTACTGTATTTAGTCCAAACACTGGAAACTAATTTAAAAATAACAAAACCTCTGCAGCAGCTTTTGTGAATTAACGAGCTTTTTTTTTTAAAGGTGACTGGAATGATTTCCTTTTAAAGGCTGAAAATATTTTTATTCTGTCTAGAGGAAAACTAGTTTTTAGAAGGACTAAAATAAAAGACAGAACCTACCTCCCTCTCTCTCTCTGTCCCCCTCGTTAATGAAGTGTTTAATGGCTTATTCTAGTTTTTAATCCTCAAACAGAATAGTAACGGAGCACCATGATATTTTTAAACGGTACCAAAAGTTAGGATTATTATTAAAACAGATATTAAGGTCTGCAGGTTGTATCAACAAGCACCTAAAGGATTCTGGACTGCAACCCATAGATCAATGTTGATTGCATCTGCATTGGAAGCATGTTCTAACCCATAAGGTGGGGGCACAATATATCTCTGTGCATATATTTTGGAGCCATCCCTAGCTGAACTCCTAGATTCGTGTTTACAGACCTTCAAATGATCTGTTCTTTACTCTGTAACCATAGTGGTGCCCCACTGCAAACATTTTCCGTGCTATACAAGCAGCCCTCTTCCCAGAAATACATGTTGAAGCAAACTACAAAGCAATTCTGATAAAAGATGTCATCATAGGAAGCTACAATTACAAAAAATGAGTAGCTAAGCACAGCTGTGCAACATTTATCTTGCTCACATCTCTCACCTTTTACACAGCTATGCCAATCCAGATAGCGTACTGATACCCTTAAAATGAAAATAACGTACTCTGTATTACTGACGTATCAGTCATACCTGTTACTGTTCCCCAATATTTGCATCTTCTCCCTTTTCATGATGTCGACCTACAGAATGTTCACCATGAGCCAACCAGGTTATTTGCTCAGAACTCCAAATAGGAAAGACATTGCAAGTCTCATAAAGTAGATACAATGAGAAAGCAGAGAGTCACCAATTTTCCCTTAGAGGCCAAATCAACATTTTATCCCTTTTAAAAATTATCGGACCCTTCAGAAAATAAAAGCTATAATATAACATGACTACTAGGTAGACATTTAAGGAGGGAGCATTTAGTCTTCTACAGTCCAAGAGAGACCAGATCAAGTGGCTACTGAATTATTCCTTCAGAATCCTGTTTTAGCAGTTGTTTCCTCAATGGTCATTCTGTTTAAGAAGTACACAGGATGGATTACAGTAAAATGACAACTAGCTATATCAACCACTCCGGTTTATGAAAATGAATTTGGTTTCAAAGTAAAGGACAGACCTTAAAGGTCTCCATCATACTACCAAGATGTATAAAGCAGGGGTTCCTAACCTACGGCCTGCAGGCCGGATCCAGCCCACAGCAGTTTCATGTGGCCCACGGCACCATTTCATGTGGCCCACGGCACAATTTCATGTGGCTCATGCACCATTTCATGTGGCTCACGCTGCCGCACCCAGAAGTGGAAGTGGACATGTTTACATCAGTCATAAAACGCATCTGTGCATGCATAAATGTGCTCGTGACTATCATAAACATGGAAATGGACCACTTCCCTGTTCAGGCCCAATTAGCTGTCTCGGGGGGCGTGGTCAGGCCTGTGGTGTAAAAAGGTTGGAAATCCCTGTTATAAAGGCTACCCTACCAGCTATTGCCACAATATGTCAAGCAAAAATGTCAAGGGGAAGATTCAGGAATAGTGAGTGAACTTACAGTTTAAACACTACTTTCCCAATTTGTACACACAAAAAGCAGACCACATGGCAACTTTTCTTAAATTTTTAAAGCCTGGCTCATTTTCCTTGCTCCTGACCAACTCGATACATGCAGCTGCCGCCACATACAAGTGTAAGCTTTCCCACACTAATGAAAATGTTATGTGGTGCACGGCTGTGTGTGTATGTGTTAAGTGTTTTGCAGAAGTCTGAGGAAAGGAAACAGGTTAAGCCTGCCGAGCTAGCCAAAAGACAGCACAGGTAGAAGGATTTTCTAATGCAAAGCGTAGTAGGATCCTCATACTTCTGCACGTTGTGAAAAAAAAAAGTATCAACAGAAAAACTGGAACCCACTAGAATCCTTTCCTCTACACACAACTACTGCAAGTTCTGGAGCCCTGCCTTTCTTTGAGTCTAGCCACACACGCAGGTGCTTCAAGCCTACAGCTATTTCCTCCCAATGTGGATTCTGTAGATAGAACATACAAAAATCATGGCTTTCACAGAACCTAAAAATCAGGTAGTCTGCTTCAGTTAAAACACATTTTGTCTCATGTAACTAGAGCAGAAACTAAAATCCTCAGTATAAACAAAACAAGCATGAATACAGTTACCTTAATACCAGCATTTCCACATGACCCTGACTAATTTCTCCTATAATTAGGCAATTTCCTAACCTCTCTCTCCACCTATTACAAAAATGGAATTGAACACAACTCCCTACACACTAAAACCACACTAGCCACAGTCCTGTCTAAGTTAGGGAACTTTCATGATTGAGGGATGGGTAAAAAGGAATTTCCTTTTCCATAAAACATTTTCCCAGGGAAAGTTCCATAGTCGTGCTGCATTCTTTTCAGACTCTTTAAAAGACATTTTTAAAAGGGAAATAACTGAAGGCACAAGTCAAAAATGGCTTATTGCAAGCTTTCCGAACAACAGTGGCAGAGTCCTCTTGGAGAAAGCCAACATGCTTTTTTATTTTCCTTCTTAGATACGAAAAAAGGTGCACATATCCATCCCAGGATCAGAATCCAGAGGCTTCACAACATGAGACTCTATCCCTTTTCCATAGCAACCAGGGTTTAGGCAATCCAACTTTTATTTCTCTGGACAAGAACACAAATTGAACACAAGACCATGCCAATGCTTTAGAACAATCAACCGTGCTTGATTGTTTCTTCCTCCCAGGTCAGGGCTATTCATCCTCAGGATTTATTCCCATCAGCTGTCCAGCGGTCGTTGGTTTGATCCAACCTGGGATTCATCCCCACCTTGCTAGGCTGGCTGCAACAAGGCTAAAGTGCAAAGGCAAGGCAGGGTTGGTGGCCACCTAATTCAGCTCCCAGCTCTGCAAGGGAGAAAGGCACAGTAGGCAGGACGAGGATGCTGCAGGATGAAGTAGGCCCCCAATGGCTTGACTTCTGGGGTTGGAGCGGCGCTGGACTCGCGCAAGAGAGTAGCCAAGGGTCGGCCCCACGTCTCTTCGGCTCCTGCTCAGTAAAAAGGAGACGAGGGTTTCTCGGGGCTGCTTCCTCCGCGCAGAGTATAGTTGGCGCCCCCGTTGTTATCCCAGTACTCGCCCAGCTGGCTGCGGTAGCAGAGGGCGAAATGGACTGCCGCGCCTTCGGGCAGTCCCGGAGGAAGGCACAGGCTGAACTGGTAGCGCTCGACGGGGCAGGAGGAGGGCTCCGAGGCGTCCGCCAGCGCCACAGCCGGGGCGTCGAGGAAGGAGAGCCACTCGTTGAAGGTGTAACGCACCACCACCTCCTTGGGGCCCGGGCAGCTCAGGACCCTCACCACGCCGCGCACGTCCAGCGGCACCCCGGCCACAGCCGTCCCGGCCACTTCCTCCAGGAACACGCGCTGTGCCCGCAGCCGCTCGGCGTCCGCCCCGTCGGGCCAAGACGCCACCAGCAGCGGCTCGGGTTTCAGCTGCTGCCCGGAGCGGGGGGCCAGCGGCGAGGGCGCGCAGCCCCCGAGCCCCGCCAGGGCGGCGCTGAACTCCACCAAGTCTTTCTGGCCCAGCGGGAAGCTCTGCAGGCGGGAGAGGACGGCGGGCGGCACCTGGGGCTCGTCGGCGGCGCTGAAGTGCTTGACGCTGGCCAGGCACAAGCCCAGCGCGTCGGCGAACTGCACCCGCTTCTTGCACTTGGTGCAGCAGCCCAGGCCCCCCGACGGCGCGCCTTCCTCCTCCTCCTCCTCGCCGTCCCTGTCATGGCCGGAGAACAGCCGCGCCGCCGCCAAGGACGGACTGGCCGGCAGCGAAAAGGAGCGGCCGAGGCGGCGGCGCAGCTCCCAGCGCTGCTCCTCGCCGTCCGCTCCGACGCCTGCCTGGGGCTCCGGCGCCGTGGCGCGGCTTCTCGACGCCGTCGCCTTGGTGTCCCCCTCCTCTTCCCGGCCGCCCCCTCGCCATGGTGGGCCCGAGGCCGCCGCCGCCGCCGCCTCTTGCTGCGGAAGCTCCCCGAAGGGCGCCAAGTGTTGCCCCAAGCTCAGCACCGCGGCGCCTCGGCTCTCCATGGCATGACGCCCGGGCGCCTCGACGCCTGCAGGGCTCGGTCGAAACGCCCGCGGGCTGGGAGTGGGCGCAGGCAGGGGGTTTTCTCCCCCCCCACACCACCACCACCCCGGCCCAGACGCTCACGCCCCTTCGCTGGGCTCCATCGGGTCACTGTATCTGGCGGCGGCTGGGGCAGACCCGCGGTGCAGGAAGGCAGGGGCCGCGCCCCCTTCTTTCCCTTGCCTCCCTGCCTCCTTCCCCGGGGCGGGACGGGACCTCCCACAGGAACGCGTAAGGAAAGACATTCGACACAGGATGAAAGGCACGTAGCCGCTTCCCTGGCGAGCCCTGGGGGTGCCTCCCCCCGGGGGGGCGGGTTTCAGGGAGACCCTCTTCCTTACAAACCACCCTAGGAGGGGGGGGCTTCCAAAACCCGACGGGAGCAGTAGCACACACCCCTTCTCCCCCCCCACGTTGTCTTTGAAAAAGCCCCCCCCCCCCCAGTAGTGCAACTCTGTGAACGCCCTCTCCACGCCCACCTCCCTCCCTCTCCTCCCCCTTTCGTGGCGCTGCGGGCGCGGGAACGACTCTTTCGGGGTCGAGCGTCAGGCTCTACTTGCGCCCCCGAAGAGGAGGAAATGAGCGGGGAGAAAGGCGGCCCTCTTCGCCCCAGGAAGTGATTCCTGGCTCGCTTTTGCGCCACCCCCCTGGGCTTCCCCTTTCCTCTCACTTTACCTTTTTTGGGGACTGCACAGTGGTGGGATGTCAAAAATTTTACTACCCCACCATGACATCATCACAGTGCGGGCGGAGCTAACATCATGGGTGGAGCCAATGTCATGACATCATGATGTTGTGGGCGGAGCCAAAGAAAACAAATTTAAAAATTATAAAAAATAAAAATAAGCACACACACACCCCTCAACCCACCTACCCACCCACCCACAACAGGAACCTGTAAATAAATTAGTTAAATAAATAATAAATTAAAATACACCAACCCACCCAAACACCCACCCACCCACAACAGAAACCTGTAAATAAATTAGTTAAATAAATAATAAATTAAAATACACCCACCCACCCAAACACCCACCCACCCACAACAGGAACCTGTAAATAAATTAGTTAAATAAATAATAAATTAAAATACACCAACCCACCCAAACACCCACCCACCCACAACAGAAACCTGTAAATAAATTAGTTAAATAAATAATAAATTAAAATACACCAACCCACCCAAACACCCACCCACCCACAACAGAAACCTGTAAATAAATTAGTTAAATAAATAATAAATTAAAATACACCCACCCACCCAAACACCCACCCACCCACAACAGAAACCTGTAAATAAATTAGTTAAATAAATAATAAATTAAAATACACCCACCCACCCAAACACCCACCCACCCACAACAGAAACCTGTAAATAAATTAGTTAAATAAATAATAAATTAAAATACACCCACCCACCCAAACACCCACCCACCCACAACAGAAACCTGTAAATAAATTAGTTAAATAAATAATAAATTAAAATACACCCACCCACCCAAACACCCACCCACCCACAACAGAAACCTGTAAATAAATTAGTTAAATAAATAATAAATTAAAATACACCCACCCACCCAAACACCCACCCACCCACAACAGAAACCTGTAAATAAATTAGTTAAATAAATAATAAATTAAAATACACCCACCCACCCAAACACCCACCCACCCACAACAGAAACCTGTAAATAAATTAGTTAAATAAATAATAAATTAAAATACACCAACCCACCCAAACACCCACCCACCCACAACAGAAACCTGTAAATAAATTAGTTAAATAAATAATAAATTAAAATACACCCACCCACCCAAACACCCACCCACCCACAACACAAATCAACCAGAGCTTTTAAACCAGAGCTTAAAGCTTATTCTGGCTAATCTTTCTCACACTAGGTCAGATGGAAGGAACTACAGAATGAACTCACCACAAGATGGCTTCATTTTGGCACTTTTCAACTTTTCAACAGTTAGACAAGTTAGGTACTAAGTCTTTGCCTAACCAGTTCTCTAGGATATCTAGGGAAGCAGGCTATAGGGAGCTTCAGGTTAGCAGCTTCTCTTCCTCCTCCCTGCTTGGGAGGACAGCAAGGAGGCCGTGCATACACGCCAAGCACTGTAGGCGTGCATGCACACCAAGTGCTTGGCATGCATGTGCAGTGGAGGAACTAGTGAAAAGGTAAGCCCTGAAGGTGGTTCCCCTCAAAAGCTGCAACCGGTTCTCCAGGACACTGGGAAAAGTTACTACCGGTTCTGGAGAACTGGTGAGAACCTGTTACATCCCATCACTGGGACTGCAGAATCCACACCCTAGGTCTGTGGTGGCGACCCTTGGCACTCCAGCTGTTCTTGGACTTCAATTCCCAGAAGCCCAAGCTCCTATGAATCCACATGAATTGCTGCGATTCATCCGGCCCATCGCTGCCTTCTTCGTTGCTCCCGGAAGCGGAAGTAAAATGTGCCCGTACTTCAGCTTCCAGGAGCGACGAAGGCGGCGTGGGCCAGATGAATCGCAGCAAACCCATTTGTGTGGATTCACGGGGGCTTGGGCTCCTCGGATCTGAAGTCCAAGAACATCGAGTGCCAAGGTTCACCATCACATCCCTAGGTTGCTGTTCCACCTACCCCCACCCACCTACCCCCATGACCCTGCTACACTTTTGTTACTTGGAGTCTTCGTTTCAGACTAGTAGAACTCTGCGGGACTGCTTTGAGTAGAAAGGCCTAGGAGTGCATTGTGACTTAAGACAGGGGTGCTCAAACTTTTTGGCCACGGGCTGGTCACGTGGTTGCTTCTGGACAGGCCTTGCAATCTTTTGCAACAGGGTGATAATCACTTTTTAGGCTGCCATTTTCTCTCCTTAAACCAGGGGTGCCCAAACTATGGCCCATGGGCTGGATCCGCCCCCCCAAACACCAATTCAACTGGCCTGTGCCACCTTCGTTGCTTCATATGGACGTGTTTTCTGCTTCCAGGAGCGACAAGGGTGGCGTGGGCCGGATGAATTAGTGTTGGGGGCTGGATCTGGCCCATGGACCATAGTCTGGGCACCCCTGACTTAAGGTCAAGGTCTCCCTTGCTCAAAAGCCAGTCATGTCCAACTCTAGGGGTCTTTGCTCATCTCTGTATACATCTGCAGACATTTCTACAGACATGTGACTAGACACCAGAGTGCACAGAACACTGGGTACCTTTCCCGCCAAAGCAGTACCTATTTGCCAACTTGCAATTTCTTGCTTTCAAACTTAAAATAAATTAACCTCAACTGCTCCTTGAAAGATCAAATACTGAAGATGAAGTTAAAGTATAGTAGAACCCCATGTAACAAAAAAGCTACGTTCCACGGATTGCTTTGTTAAACAAATTTTTCATTATGCAAATAATTATTGGCGATAACCCACATAACGAAAAAAAATTCGTTATGTGTGGTATACCCCATATAATGAGGGGAAAATATTCATTATGCAGGGTATACCCCATATAACCAGGGGGAGAGGGGGATTGTTATACAGGGTATTGCCAATAGCTCAAAAACGCTTCATTATATGAACTTTTTGTTATACAAAATGTTCATTATACAGGTACCACTGTACTTTGGACATAAAATGAGAAGAGAGGCCTTGATGCTGGGAAAGGTCAAGGGCAAAAGAAGGGGTGGCAGAGAATGAGATGGCTAGATGGCATTGTTGATGCAATGGGCACAAAGCTGGGCGGGTTGAGTAGGATAGGGGTGCCTGGTGTGCAATGGTCCATGGGGTTGCAAAGGGTCAGAATCAGCTGTGTGACTGAACAACAAAACGTCTTGCTTTCTCACTGCTAGGTTGGGTCTCAAACTGCTGACCTTCCAGTGGTCAAAGCAAAGCAATCACACTCCATATACCGCCCCATTGCACTTAGTGCACTCTCAAGTTAATTAGCATTTTGCCCTCATCATGCTAGGTACTCATTTTAGCAACCTCAGAAGGATGAAAGGCTGAGTCAGCCTTGTGTCCTGGTCAGGATCGAATTCACAACCTTTTGGTTGCAGTACAGCAGTTTAACCACCATGACACCAGGGCTCCTGTTGGGTGTCTTAACCACTAAGTCATCCCAGCCCCCCTTTCATTATGACTTTACCACATAGCTAACCAAATTACTCATCCGTGGCTCAAGTTTTACCTCAAAACCCTTCTCTTTGGCAATAAGTGTGTTAGGAAGTCATGTAATACCCAATGCCCGGTTCTCGCAATAAGGAACTGTAAGCCCTGTTTGTGCAACTCACATAATTTTTTTGGCTCCTCAAAAAGCAAACTGAAGCCAGATTCAGTCAAGGATAAGGATGTTAAGTACTTCACACCTGGATAAAATTAGTTTACAATTGCTCTTGTCTCTGTACTCTAATCCTTGGGATTAGATGGTCATCTGTATATGTTAACCTCACTCTTTTGTGTGTGTGTGTATTCAACATGCAGAGAAGCATAACCTGAGCTATCCTAGACCTGCCTTCCTGTGATTTTGATAGCCCAGGCTCCACCTGTCAAAAGCACATGATTTCTCATCTCCCTTGTTTGCAAATTACACTACCTGTTTCCATAGCAAAGAGGCAGGGCCAGATCTGGCTGAATGACCTGCTCCTAGGTCCCAAGTCAAGGACTCTGCACATATCTACAAGCACTGTATTTTTTTCTCTTCCTATTCACTGTGGACCAAACTGTCACTAAAAATCAAATTTAGAATCAATCCTGATACCCTACCACAAATTAAGATATGTGCCAAATTAAACCTTGTCTTGTAATACAAAATCACTTTAGAGTCATACTGTTAGGATTTCTTGGGAAGTATGACAAAGTGAATAGGAATCCACCAGCCCTATGCACATAGTTGTACCTCGCTTAAAGAGCATAATGCGGTCCACAGGATTGTTCTTTAAGCGAGTTTGCTCTTCAAGTGAAAAACCATTGTAAGTAACCAATTGTGACTTCTGGCAAGGGAGATTACAAACCCCCTTGCAATGAGCGCAATGACGACCGGCCTCGCCCCTTGACCTCCTGGGCACTGCTGCTGCCAAAGGCGGAGGAGCTGCCACCGCTGGACTTGGAGGCTGGGTGGCTGCACGCCTCGGCCCCCGATGGTGGGCTCCTTGCTGGGGCCGCTCCGCCCCAGCCCCTGGGCCTTGACCCTGGGCCCGTCCCTCCTCCAGCCACTGCCACTGCCCTGCCATCCATGTTGGCGGTGTCAAAATTGGGCGCAGGCAGGCAGGGCTCATTTCCTGGGCTCCGTCCTGCCTCCTGGGCAGGCCTTCAGAAGAAGATGACGAAGGCGGAGGAGGAGGAAAAAGCGCCCCCTGGTCCCCACCAAGGTAGCCTGTTTGCGCCTAGGTGGGGGGGCGTCAGCAAGCCTAGGTGGGGGGTCAGCGAGTTTGGCCTGCGGTCCCAGGCAGCTGAAACCCACCCTACGCCACTGGAGGAAGCACTCCCAAAGTGTTACCAGGCAGAGAGACAGGGCAACCTCTGCACTCCCATTGGACTGATGGGCAGAGGGGTGGGGGAAGCTCTGAGTGTGCGCACCAGCAGAGAGAGCTCTGAGTGCCCTCTCTGGCACACATGCCATAGGTTCGCCACCACTGCCTTAAAGCATAGAAAACTGTAATGAATGGGTAGTGCTATTGTCAAGCTATAATTCTGATTAAATTGGAGATGACTACATGGGCATTTAGCCTACTGTTTCGTCCACTGCAATATCAGGCAGATTCACGCCTAAAGTTAGCAGTCAGATTGTGTTTTTCCAGGAGAGAACCAGCCTTCTACCCCAAGAGCATTCCAATCCATACCTTTCTGGTCCTTTTCAGGGCTCTAGTCTTTTGCCGTGGGTAAAATTACCCCATTTTGTTTGCTTCCAGCACATGCAATTGCTGGAAACAAACTAAAGGAAGCCTTCCTCTTTGAATTTTTCATATTGTCAAGTGGCTTAAGAAAAGAGCTACCTTATGTTATTGGCAAATTAAACACTTCCTTGGGTTTGTGGAGGGGCAGAGGAAGGGGGGGATTCTAAGTGTATTGGGGCAGCACAGATGTGCTGCACTGCTTTTAAAAAAGACAAACAGAAACCTTCAGTGGTGGGCTCCAAAAAATTTATTACCACACTGTGGGCGTGGTATGGTGGGCGTGGCCAGGGGGGAGCCCTGTGTTGCAGCCAAATTAGAACTACAGTACTTTATTTCAAAACTTGGATGGGTGGGGCTAGCCAGAATTTCTGCTCCTGGTTCTGGTGAACTGGTGTGAACCTGCTGATGCCCACCACTGGAAACTTTCCTCCTGAAATTATGGGCATACAGGAAGGGGTAACATTTCAGCCGTGGGAAAGTTTTTGACCAGATGTTAAAAGAAAAGTAAACAAAAATCCCCTGCATTGCTCCCTTCTGTCTCCTTCTGCTAAAAAAAAAAAACACTTCAAAAATTATCTTCTGCCCTTCTACAAAGCCAAGGAAGTGTTTAATTTGCCAATATCCTAAAGTGGCTCTATTATTAAGCTTCTTCACAGTATTGACAAATTGACAGTGGGCTGTTCAAACTGAGTTACGGTCTATATGCCATTTGGATGCTAGAATAATACCAAATGGCATACCAGACATCCAGGTGGCCCTATTTAGTCCACTACAGCCTGCTCCAAAGAAACCTGTAATAAGCCTTTGGGCTAGTAAGAGATTATGGTACCAGTTAGTTTGCTTGGTGCAAGCAGAAATGGTCAGTTTAGCTGGAATACAAAATTTAATTGCTGCTGTCGCTCCAATTATTCTACCTTAAATGCTTTGTGCATTTTAGCTTTAGTCTGCTTTTTAAGATTCAGGGTTTTTTCCACTGAGAAATTCTACTCACTTTAATTTAGCTAGCTCAAATGTTTTCTCCTAGTCTCAATTAAAATAGAGTACAGTTTAGAGACTTTTAATTAAATCATAAACAGCATAATCATTTGGCAACTAAAACTGCCAATGCGAACACTGAAAATCTGAGTGTTGCTTTAAGCAGCTTTGACACCAGGAATTGGGTAATTTGCTTCCAGTCACCTGGAACTATATTGCCGTATTTAATCAAAACCAAAACTAAATGGAGTTGAAATCCAAGTCCTCATTTCATGTTTTCATTCATTCATTCATTCATTCATTTATTCTTTTTAGCAAACTGACATTATACCACATAGTTTATATCCTCAAATCTTTAAACTTTAAACTTATATCCTTAAATCCTGGCCAGCCAAGAAAAAATGGCCAATTAGACTTCACTGTCTAAATATTGAAAATATGCAAGCATCTCCAAACGTTGGAGAAGAGAAAAGCAAGAGTAATTATGCAAAGAAAGAAACATTGAAGTTAATTAGGTGTGTGCACAGTGGGAAAGATAACTCTGTAAGAATAGAACATTGAAAGTTATATTACCCAGAAAGGATTCTAACAAAAGTAGGTAATATTTTACATGAGGTCAGAAACTGCAGCTGATTTCTCAGTTTTCTTAGATCTTTTCTCTTTGAAATCACCACATTGTATGGTATTGTGTATGTTTATGACACACACAAAGTGACACAAACTAGTTTCTCAGAGCATAAACCTGACCTTATTTTGTCTCTGTTTATGCTATTTCTGTAATACGTCATGATGCTACATACAAACCCACTCAAATATTTATTATTATCTGCAGAATAGATAACCAGTACAGTATTTCCATTACCAGTCTTTTCCTAGGAAACCTTTTGTTTACATTTGTTTGTTTGTTTAAACTTATTAATAGGACAAAAATGCAAAATTTGAAAGTAACATATTGAAAGCAATATAAATCATCTGTAATCCCTAGTACTTTGGGAGTTAAAGGTCTGATTAGATTACATAGCAAAAACTAACAAAATTAGTTGCTCCGTGATTACTTTAAAGGTACGTACCATATTTGCCGGCATATAAGATGCATCGGAGTATAAGACATGCCCCATTAATACCAGAATCACCACTATAGGTCACTATATACAGTACAAGGCACACTCCATTTTTTCAGTGTATTTTCAGGGGGAGAGTGGGTCTCATACGCCAGCAAATATGGTATATGCCAGTAAGTTTTTTCTTGTTATTTTCTTTTCTTTTTTGGTCAATTTTTGTGGACAACCTTTTGAATTTTCAGATGTTACACCACTATTTTACTAACCTTTTTGCTTTTTTAAGAACAGAAAAATAACAAGTAACACAAAGAATTACTACAAAAGTTAACATCAAAATACAGCAGTTGGCCTTTAAGGTGCTTTTTGTCTTGTTTACTCTTTGATATGCTCACACAGACTAACATTTCAAGTATTTTTCAAGGGTTTTTGTTTGTTTGTAATATTATGTTGTGAGGAGGGGGGAGTGATTTGCATTGATTGAGATAGCTTTCCAGCTTCTGCTAAAAGCCTTCTCAATATAATTTATGAAACTGATAAAATATCACTGGTTGACAACAAAAGCCAAAGTAATAACTAATGAAAACCTAAAGCTGACTGTAACTAAAACAGCCAACTTCAAATGTTAAAATCAGCCAGGTCCTAAAACTGTTTATATGAAGCAGCTTCATAAAATCCTTAGGGGAATGCTACTAAGATTAGATTCATTTTTAATATTATTCTCATGGATTGGAAAAATGGGACTTAATATATCTCATTTAGCAATGAATTTCAAAATCACAGTATGCTACCAAAAAAATCCTATCCCTTGAGCTTTCCTCTAGTCTAGTCTATTTGTTCTCAAGGTCAAAAGAAGAAACCAAGCCTCAACAAGCAAGTGGACTGGTACCAAAAAAGAGTCATTGGATAATTTGTTCCTATTCTAGTAAGAGTGTTAAAGGTTAGCACTAGCATTTTTAATTAAGTTCAGGAATGCACTGGCAACCAGTACAGCTAATGCAGTTTAGGTATAACACAATCTGATCACTTCATATCCACTAGCATTTGGACAAACATATTTTGCCCTTGCTTCCAAAGTACTGTATAGTACAGTATCTCTGAAAAACCAACACATAGGATGAATTGTAATAATCTAGCTACATGCCTCTACATGTGTTTGAATCACTGAGACTAGAACCCCTCTCTTTAGTTAGGGGTTTAGTGTGACAAACTGACCTAAACTGCTAAAAACACTGATGTTTATTTGCCATCAGCCAATCTTTTTCAATTAGCACAAGGTCCAAGAAAAATCCAAAACACTGTACACATTATTCTACTGGAGCAGAGAACACTATTTACAGTAAATGCTAAACATGCACAATAGTCAAGTTTCCCAACCCACAGTATCTTCATCTTGTCAGGAGTAAAGTCTGCAGTGATAATTAATGTTTTTGGAATAGTAGTCGTGTTAGTCTGTGGTTCAGGCATATCAGAAAACAAAATAAACAAAACAAAATAAACACTGTAGCACTTTAAAAACTAAATGCTATATTTTTATTGTTAGCTTTCATGGATCAAGTCCACTTCTTCAGACAAGGAGTGAAACTTACAGGCATGGTTTTTATGCATCAAATTCAGGGGTCAAAGGGAGAAGGGCGTGCTCAAGCAAAATGACAGACAAGCAAGCACAACAATACATCTTTCAAAGAAAAACATATCCACTCTGGTCTGGATGCCATTCTTACAATAAAGTTGAAGATGGGCTACATTAGTCAACTCCAAGCAATGCTATCAGAGATACGCTTCAGAATATGCAGTTTGAGGTTCATCCTTGTAGTCTCATTTTTCCACCACTAGTGAACACAGAAAGGGTGACAATCCTCTTCTGATGCTACTGCTGTACCATATGCCTCTTTTTGTTCCATTGGCTGTGGAAGTTGGTTCTGCCCTCTTTCTTGGATATAGCAAAGCTTCCATCATAGGACATCATCTTAGAGGGATAGAGTATGTCGACCGTATGGATGGTTCCAGGTTTCCTCATAAAATGCCCGCGCGCCTGGAGGAACTCTCCAGGCATGCGCTTTGCTCCCCGCGCACCCGGAGAGACGGACAGTGTGCGGCGCGCTTGGCAGGCGGAGCCAGGTCCTGATAAGGGGCTGGCCCTTCCTGCCTCGTGGTCATTCCTGCGCTCTCGGAGGGGAACTTAGCTCCTGTACAAGACCTCATGAAGCTCCTTTGAAGCGTTATAAGAACCAGCTGAAACAAACCATGAAGGTGTCAGGTATAAACCCACAAACCTGGGAGGCAGCGGCCCAAGATCGCCCACTTTGACGCCAAAACATTTCTGCTGCTACCGATTTCTTTGAAGGAAAATCCCGCAGACACGATGAAGAGGCTAAGCAACAAACACGGAAGCTTCGTCAAACTCAACTATGCCCTCCACCATCTATCTATTCAGTGTAATGTGTGTGGCTGCATGCTTCATGCCAGGATCATTTTATTGAGTCATCAGACACATCCAACAACTGAGAACACGACTTCCAGGAAAACTTTATGCTTGGATACGGGTAACAGATGACAATGACGTTTATCAAAATTCCTGTATTCTAAGCACACATTTTCCCACTGGGTGCTAAGACAGTAGGTAACCATGATGATCTGAAAGTTTTGAGTTTTCCAGCAGAAACAGGCTCTCAATATAGTTGCCTAAGTACCGAGCCCTTGGATAGCTAGGACAATAGGCAAGGCATAATTAAATCCCATAACGCTGGTGCAGCTTTTCAGTTTATTTTTTGTTTAAGGAAACTCGGGTCAGGAGAGGGAAAAGTAAAATGCAAGCAGAAGTTAAGAATTGATGGCCCAATTCCCAAAGTATTCAAACAGTAACGGAAGCTGCAATCTTGGCACAACATTCCCTTTAAAGATAGTCAGCAGAGAACACTCAAACCATGAATATTTATGTGCTGTATAATTTGTTGAAATTAACAACTGTTTTTCTTCCACAAGTAAAAAGAACATTGAATGTATCCAATATCTGTGCCCAATGCTCATTGGTCTATTTGAATGTTGCCTCTTAATTTTATACAACAGTGTGGCTGTACAAAGCTCAGATTTACAATGAGTCTGATTTGTAATAGCAATGTTTTTATGCTTATACGCCAATGCTAATGCTGTTTCCAGACACTGGTTTTTCCATTAACAACTCCCAGAGGAAATTCTATCTAGTTCATCTGTTCAAAATAAATATAGGAAAAGGAAACATGTTTTTATTAAACATGCTAAATCTTCAAACCAAATCAGCAATGTCTTTTTAGGATTCTAGAGAGTATGTTTGAATACTATAACCAATGGCATCGGCATGCATTGAAAAGAACATACAGAATGGCAAAATTATTTCCTCTACTGGTCAGGATGCACAAAGTAATAAAAGAATGTTATATAAATTTTTATTTATGCATATTTTATATATTTATATATTTTAAACAGTTTTAATTGTTAAACAGAATTTTAAACAGATGATACAGCATAAGATACCACATTTTAATAAACTAAAGTATACACAAGGGCTATTTCATATACTGTACCATTCTTTAACATATATAGGAAATGCACACACTGTGGCCCTAACCTAACTGCATGGCATTAATGCTTATTTTATTTGCATATCACAGGCGCATCACTGCACACAAATATATCCTTTCTGGATTAGTACAAATTGAATGGATTTAGAACACATTTACAACATTGGCTAATAATAACAGTGCGCTTTTGAGTCAATTCTGACTTATGGCAATCATTTCCAGGGTTTTCTAGGTAACGAATACACAGAAATGGTTTATCAGTCCTTCCTTCTGTAGGCATATTGGGACTGTGCAGCTTGACCAGAACCACACAGGCTGGCTCTTCTCACAGGAGGCACAATGGGGAGTTTAATTCCCAACCTCTGGTTCCATAGCCAGACACTTAAACCACTGATTCATATAAGGAAAATGTATTTTCAGAAATTAAATGTGGCAGCTTTGAATGTTCCAACTTTACAGTACTGTATTATCATTCCATAATTGAGCAGGAAATTGAATCCTGGTACTCAAGTCCCAGTGCAACACTCTATTAATGATTTCATACTATTTTTCATATCCTTACTAAGAATTATTAGGTCTTTCAAACAAGCAAGCAAACAAACAAACTGGTTTATGAAAATAGGATCATGTTTTTGTGTCTACAATTCAGAATGCCAGGAAATTGTCCAGCATTTCTCACACAATACTGTGCCTGCATTGCCAGGAGAAAAAAGGATCCCAAGTTTACACAGCAAAAGCCAGTTTGAGTGCTCTTCTGCATGTAGTCACTAACTGACAGTGGGCTCATTCACTTGGGCAATCAGTCATACATACATATGAACTGGTCCTTGGTCCGACAAGGAGATGATTCATACATTCCTGTACTAGTAATAAGCTAGGGGACCAGTGAAAATATTTGATGCTCTTTACATCTTATAGAATAGCAAATGATAATTCATAAAGAGATGTGTGTGTACAACATTGATGCCTTCATGTACATAGGTTCTTTTGCAACATGAAAGTCAAAGACAATCAGACATCCTAATTCAGACAACTTGGCTTCACTCCAAAATGTTCAGGTAACACCCCCCCCCCCCAAAAAAAAAGACATTCTTTTGCAAAGAAAAACTTCCATACAGTGGTACCTCGGATAAAGTTTACCTCGGATAAGGCTAAAATCGGATAACATTGGGGAATTTTAGGCAAACATTTGCATCACACAATGTTAAGATAACAGTGTGCAATGCAAATGTTTGCCTCAAATTCCCCATTGTTGATCTCTGCCCCTAAGCCTGCAGGGCTGAACCCTGCGGGCTTTGAAGCAGAGATCTCCACTGCCACTTAGGTTGGGGGGGGGGGAGAATGGGTGTGGTTCAACCCTCAACCCAAAGACAAAAGCGAGAGAGATTCACCCTGCCTCCCCTGCTGAAACAACAGGGTGGGCAAGACGAGTCCCTCACTGTTAGGTTTGCCTTTGGTCGAAGAAAGGCTTGCAAACCTAACAGTGAGGGATTTATCTTGCCCACCCTGTTGTTTCAGCAAGGGAAGCAGGGCAAATCTCTCTCGCTTTTGCCCTTGGGTTGGTGGCTGAACCTGAGCCCATTCTCCCCACCACCCCCCAACCAAAAGGCAAAGACAGAGAGATTCACCCTTCCTCCCCTGCTGAAACAACAGGGTAGGCAGGACAAATGGCGTGTTTGGGAAGTCGACCGGGGAGTCCCTAGTCAGCTTCCCAGCCATACCGCTGCTGTGCACTTCGTAGCAGCAGCGTGTTGGGAAGCTGAATGGCAAGTCCCTAGTTGGCCTCCCAAACACGCCACCACTGCACCCAGTGAGCGGTCGCTCGCGTTCCCTCCACAAGCAAAACGGCGGTCCCATGGTGGGACCGCCAGTTTTCTTGGGGAGGGAGGGTGCTTTCTCTCCCCAAGGAAACTGGATCAATCCCGTTCTCTTTCCTCTTTGGAAAGGGAACAGGGTTTTTTTTAACGTTGTGTGATCAGTGCATCGCACAATGTTAAAAACCAGATAGCGTTAAGACTTGTGGAACCAAGTCTTAATGTTATCAGAGGTACTAGTGTTTATCTGAGAAGGATTTAAAGCTTGAGTTTGCGATAAATATCCATTCCTTTCCTTTAGCCTTCTGTCTAAATCTAGATGTGTCCCAATGATTTATCTGAAAGAACATTAGGTCTGAGTACTATATGAAAGAAAGTCACTGTGATATAGTGGATAAAGTGTGAGACTAGGCCTTTCATTTGGAGTGCCCTCTCTTATCAGTATGTCTAATGTAGGAGACTGTAGTGGCTTAGTGGTTAAGATACTGAACTTGAAGACTGGAAGGTCGGAGTTCTATACCCAAGTACGTACTGCACAACAGTTTGAGCTCCCATATCTGTCCCAGCTCCTGCCAATCTAGCAGTTTGAAAGCAAGAAATTGAAAGTAGGCATTCCTGCCACATGTCCATGGAAATGTCTGCAAATGCAGATAACTTTGGCTCTTTGGCTATAACGAGAGATGAGCACTGAACCCTAGAGTCGGATACAACTGGATTTTGATCAAGGGTGACCTTTACCTCAAAGAGAAGTTTTAATTCTTTCTCATTTGCTACAGCTCTGTTCTAAACTGCACCACTGTATTTGCTAGGTAATAACAACTAGTAGTAGCTCCAGAGAAGATCTGGATTGGGGCCATGTCAATGGATAGAAAGGTTAAACACACACCCACACCATTGTGTGACTCTGCATACAACTAATAATGACTACATAGATTTCCTAAGTTGAAGCAATTCGCTTTCAAACATTTTGGCATTTCGGTAGCTACGCAAGAGGATTTTGGTAAGCATGCAAGTGCCCATATGGAATTAATTAAAACAGATAACCTAAACACAGTCCATAGTGGGGAAACTATCCCATATGGGCAGGATATAAATGTAATAAAGAAATAAAATAAACAAACATCCTCACAAGATTGTTGGAAGAGTAAAAAAGGCAACATTTACATCTACAGAGTATTATGCAGATGACAATAAATATGAACCACTTCTGTTAGCCTACAGCATTTATAGAGCTGCACCATCCAAAATACCTTACTGGCTTGACTCCAGATGGTAGTCTCAAGTAGAATAGACTAACTGCATCAATGAGATTTATTAAATGTTGACTCACCTTTCAACAACCAAATTAATGGATCTTCTTGGGACTAGCAATTAGAGTTCAGCCATTCTCTTTTGTCATCTTATGTGAAAAGATAGGCAACAGTTACCTGGCAACTCCTGCCTCAACAGGTATCCACAAACATTAAATACTTTCTTGCCCAGTCCCTGTTAGGATGCAATTGCTTGGAACACATTACTCTCTTGAACAAGGAATTGGTCACGTATAAAAAGAACACTGACTGGGGATATCTCAGAAGAAAAATCAAGTAGATAATGAAAAGCTAGCAAATGGTTGATTTGTCAACCTTATTTTTGTCCTCCAGGATCTTCTGAAACAAACAGGTAGCATCATTGTAGTTCACTCTCGCACAAACACTCTAAGGGCACATCACTTAAATTTTACAAAATATTGTGTTGTGTTGTGTGGGCTAACTGCTTTAAGATCCAGCTGGCTGGAGGTGCCTGCCAAACCGATCCCAAAGCAGACATCCCAGATGGGTTGCCTTCTTTAAGATCGGGCTGGCTGGAGGTGCCTCCCCAAGCAAACCTGATGCCCTTATCTTCCCTTTCCTCTTTGGAAAGGGAACAGGGCTTTTTTAAAACGTTGTACGATCAATGCATTGCACAACGGTAAAAACTGGATAACTTTATGACTTGTGGAACCAAGTCATAACATTATCCAAGGTACTAGTGTACTCTTACACACAATGGAGCACTCAACAGTGTTGGGAGTTACTCAAGAGTCTGGAAGAATACAAGAATCTAATGGTGAAAACCACTTGCAAAGTGAACAACATAGTACAATAAGATTACTCAAAGGGCACAGCATGTTGACAGAGTGAGAGGAGAAATGGCAACTGGCTGTGGAAGGGGAGATACAGCTGTTTCACTCAAGATGAAGGAAAGAGACAAAAATAAAGAAGACACAGAGAAAACTATGTACAGTTGTACCTCGCTTAAAGAGCATAATGCGTTCCATGGGATTGCTCTTTAAGCGAGTTTGCTCTTTACGCAAAACACCAATGTAAGTGACCAATTGTGGGGGGGATTGCAAACCCTGATTTATTTGTTAAGCGAGTTTTTGGTTGGTTTTATTTGTAAAGCGAAATGAACATTCAGAGAAAATCCTGCTCTTTAAGCAAGTTACTCTTTAAGCGAAACGCTCTTTATGCGAGGTTTGACTGTACAGTAATAGCCTGGAAGATCATTTCCTGGTTTACACCTGATTCAAACATTTGCTGACCCAAACATTTGAAGACATTTTATAAAAATTCTACCCATACACATTTTTAACTGGATAGCTACCATTTTAGTGTAGTAGTGTGTGAACTATGTGATGACTTACACAGGAAATACCCTAATAGGGTTTTCAAGGTAAAGTGAGCTATTGAAGGAGTGGTTTTCCCAGCCCCACCCTCCACTAAGTTTCTATGACTGGGCTGAGACTGGAACCTCTTATCTCATGAATTATAGAAAAACACTCTTGTTCACCATAGTAGACACCTTGCAGTTTACCCTAATCTGGATTTTGGGTGAGCTTTCAGTATGTTTAACCACAGCTGTTATCAAGAGCCTACTTTTCAGTGTCCAACTTTTCATCCTGTATGTCTGAGTTTGGGCTTAACCCCCCCCCCCCCCAACAAACTGCAATTGAAACTCTTTATAGTAACTGCTCCACTTACAACAAGAAGCAAATCCATAGGTCTGAAATTGTAAAAAGCTCACAATGTGAAAAACAGTTGAATTTCCAGCAAAGCAAAATTTTGCAGAAACATATTATTTCCTCTGCTTTTGGCCTCAGCATTTACACCAATTTCAGCTCATAAATACATCCAGTGTAAAACCTAAGAGTCAACAACCATTGGGAGTGTTTGCACTAAGTGAAGCAGCAAAGTGACTTAAACACATCACACACACCCAGCCTTGTTGTTGTTCAGTTGCACATTTGAGTTCTTAAGGGCCTCCAATTTGCTTTGCTGTCCAGTGTCGTCGTCTTCAAGTGCCAGATCCAATTCCAAATATTGGCGATCTTCATGGCGATCAGCCATGGAGACTGTCCTGGGAACAACAGAATGCAGTGGCTTTTCCATTTACCTTCTGCATCACAGCATGGCACCAATACCACTTATCCAGTTCCACAAGTCACTTTCTGGTCCCGAGCCCTTTTGGAACACAAAGTCCTCCTCAGCCCCAGGCCACTATTGATGAAGCTGCTGCCCTCCATCAAGATGGATTTAAGTGGGATTTAACCCATTTGGGGGCCATCACCATTCCTTGTGGATTTCACCACCCCAGGCCATTAGTCCTCAGGGTTGTGGTGGGACACTGTAAGTAGGGTCTACTCTACTACCATAGCTGGATAACCTGGCCAGATGTTGGAAACCTCTTACTCTTCTTCCCAAGGAAGACACCAAACTTTCACTTTTGGTTATGTTTTCCTCCTGACTCCACCCGAGTTAGGCAGTGTAGCCCCATTTGTCTGCTCTGTTTGTTTACTTGAGGGTCCCTCCCCACCGCCAAGTCATTATCAATGTCTCTCCTCACCCCCATTCCACCCATCGCCCCTCACACAACCATTTTTATATATGTATAGGTATTTATATATGTATTTTCTAAAATGTGTGATTGTTTTTAATGTATGAGTTTTGTGTTGTTAGCCGCCCAGAGTATAAGTAAAGGTAAATGTCATCCTTCCTCGAAAGCCAGTTGTATCCGACTGTAAGGTTCAGTGCTCATCTCTGTTTATAGCCAAAGAGCCAGTGTTGTCTGCTTTTGCAGATGTTTCCGTGGACATGTGGTTGGCATGCCTCAACACCAGAGTGCATGGAATGCTATTTACCTTCCCACCAAAGTGGTCTATATCTATCTACTTTCAATTTCTTGCTTTTGAACTGCTAGGTTGGCAAGAGCTGGGACAGAGACGAGAACTCACTCTGTCATGCAACACTTGGCTATCAAACTCTGACCTTCCAGTCTTCAAGTTCAGCATCTTAACCACTAAGCCACTGCACTCTCCTACATTAGACATACTGATAAGAGAGAGCATTCCAAGTGAAAGACCTAGTCTCACACTTTATCCATTTTATCAGAGTGGCTTTCTTTCATATAGTACTCAGACCGAGTGTTCTTTCAGACAAATCATTGGGATACATCTGGATTTAGAAAGACGGCTAAAGGAAAGGAATGGATATTTATCACAAACCCTAGCTTTAAATCATTCTCAGATACAGTATATGCAAATCTTTCTTTGCAAAAAAAAAAAGCCTTTTGGGGGGTTTACTTGAACATCTTTTTTAGATTTTAATTTTAAATTTTAAGGTTTTTAGATGGAAGCTTCTACTTCCTAATCCTGGGCCCTACCTGTCCAGGGAAGGAAAAGACCAACATCCTCGGGCCGGGAAGAGGAATGGATTTTAGCTGTTTGTGCTGTGTGGTGTTGTTGTTTTTCCTGACTGTAAACCGCCCTGAGTCGCCATGGGGAGTGGGCAGTGATATAAATCTAAATAAATAATAAATAAATAAACAAACATTTCGGAGTGAAGCAAAGTTTTCTGAATTAGGGTGTCTGATTGTCTTTGACTTTCGTGTTGCAAAAGAACCATTGTCCACGCAGGCATCAATGTTGTACACACACATCTCTTTGTGAATTATTATTTGCTATTCCACAGTTCACAAATGTGAAAATAATGATAATGATAATAATTATTAATTTTTGTTGTTGTTGTTTAGTCGCACAGTCGATTCCGACCCTCTGCGACCCCATGGACCACTGTCCGCCAGGCACTCCTGTCCTCCACCATCCCCCTCAACTCGCTCAGCTCTGTGCCCATTATCTCCACAATACCATCTAGCCATCTCATCTTGGGCCGTCCCCTTCTTCTTTTGCCCTCTACCCTTCCAAGCATCAAGGCTTTCTCAAGTGAATCCTCTCTTCTCATTTGATGTCCAAAGTATTTTAGCTTCATCTTTATTATTTGACCTTCTAAGGAGCAGTCAGGCTTGATTTCTTCTAAGATTGACCCATTTGTTCTCCTCGCTGTCCAGGGTACTCTCAAAACTCTCCTCCAACACCACATCTCAAAGGCGTCTATTCTTCTGCGCTCTGGTTTCCTAATGGTCCAGCTCTCACAACCATACATTGCCACAGGGAATACCATTGCCCTGACTATGCGAATCTTTGTTTGCAATTTGATGTCTCTACTTTTCACTATGTTCCCCAGATTTCTCATCGCTTGCCTCCCGAGAATCAGTCGCCTTTTTATTTCATGGCTGCAATCACCATCTGCAGTGAGCTTTGATCCTAGGAAAGTAAAATCTGTCACTGCTTCTACTTCTTCCCCATCTATTTTCCAGGGACTGATAGGGCCTGTTGCCATTATCTTGGTCATCAAATATTGAGCATCAAACCCAAGCTTTAAATCATTCTCAGATATATATGCAAGTCTTTCTTTGCAAAAGAATGTCATTTGGGAGGGGTTTACTTTAACATTTTGGAGTGAAGTCGAGTTGGTCCCTATTTATTTATCTACTTTCAATTTCTTGCTTTCGAACTGCTAGGTTGTGGCAGGAGCTGGGGCAGAGACGGGAGCTCACTCCGTCCCTGCAGTACTCAGGAGTCGAACTGCTGACCTTTACAGTCGTCAAGTTCAGCGTCTTAACCACTTGAGCCAACGCAGTCCCGGGGCATAAGTATAATAAATAAATAAAAAGAATACTGTACACACAAAACTTATTTGGCACTTTTTGCGCACATGCGCAAAAACCCGCCTCCCACGCTTCTCTCTCCTCCTTTTCCTGTCCCGCCCCTCAAAGAAGCTTTTCTCCCCTCCCTCCGACTTCTGACGAAAGCCTGACGTCACAGCCCCGCCTCTGTCCGAGTGGGGGGGGAGAAGATTCGTCATTCCGCAGCAAGGTTTGGCTCGCGGCAGCATGTTCGTCCCTTTGCGGTGGCAGCGGGAATCTCCCCGCCACTTGCTGGTATGCGAGAGGAGCCACGTGCGCCACAAGCGATCCCGCCACGCGGCGCATGTGCGGGACCACCCCTTCAATTGCCGGGTGAGTGTCGAGGATGTGGTGTGCACATGGGGTGCCCCCCCATAGATTGGGTGGTGGGTGGGAGACTGCAAGCCAGCTTGGGGTATCGGTCCCCCCCTGTGGGGACCCGGCAAGGATGCTTTGCTCCTAGGGGTGTTTCCACGGTAGTCAAGATTTTTTTTTCATAATAAAGCTTGGAAAAGTTACTTTTTGGACTCCACCCGAAAGTAACGTGCCCCACCCCCCTTGGCTGTACCTCTCGGGTTTTTTTGGGGGAAAGATACTTTCCACAAGAAATTGACTCATGCCTCTATAATCTCAGATCACGCCTCCAATTGCTGGGTGAGAGTAAATAAAACAGAAAAGACAAAGCATCGGTGTGGCACCTTAAAAATTAGCTAGTTAAAGGTCTCACTTGTTCGAAAGTCAGTCGTGTCCGATTCTAGGGGACGGTGTTCATCTCTGTAGCCAAAGAGCCAGTGCTGTCCGCTTTTGCAGACTCCATGGTCATGTGGCAGGCATGAGCGCACAGACCGCTGTTAATTTAATTTAATTTTCGCACTTGCATGCCGCCCAATCAGAAAACCCGACTCAGGGTGGCTCACATGATAATTAAATAATATACACAATAAATACACAAGACAATAGACAAAATTCAATTACAAAAAACAGCACATAATAATATGCAACAATACAATACAGTAATACCTCATATAACATTAGTATCGAATAACACGAAAATCGCATAACATCAAGGAATCTGGGGGGAAGAATTGCATCAGATAACATTAAGATCCTATGGGATGCTTCAGATAACAACCGCGAAAGCCTGTGTGGTTACAATGTATCTCTATGGATCCCATAGAGGATCAGATAACACGAAAAATCATATAACACGAAGACTTGTGGAACCAGGTTTTAGTGTTATATGAGGTTTTACTGTACTATAATATAATGATAAAGTCACAACCACATAAGAAGTTCCCAAACAAACAGCCTTTTGTTTCATAATGCCTTTTTCACTGAAGCGGTACCTCTTTTTTGTTGTTCAGTCGCACAGTCGATTCCGACCCTTTGCGACCCCATGGACCACTGTCCGCCAGGCACCTCTGTCCTCCACCATCCTCCTCAACTCGCTCAGTTCTGTGCCCATTGCCTCTACAATACCATCTAGCCATCTCATTTTTGGCCTCCACCTCTTTATCTACTTGAAATTTCTTGCATCCAGATTCCTAGGTTTGCATGAGCTGGGACAGAGGCGGGAGCTCAAGCCATCGTGCAGTACAGTAGCATAAAAAACTAGACTAGATTCAGACAAAGGAGGAGTGAAAATTGCTGGAGTTGAAACAATTTTTAAGAAAAGTGAAAAAAAATGAAAGAGGAAAGTGTCAAATTCAGTTTGCAGTTCAAGCAAGCAAAAATGACTTAAATGTTGACAATAAAGAAACTGAAATAATGTAAATATCTCAGTTATTAGTCCAAATGGAAACCAGGAACAGAAGCATTGAAGGAATTAGAAAATATCATTTGAGTGTAAAGGATATGTCATTGGAGATTAAGATCAATTTTATCCATACTCTTGTACACCTGATCATTTTGTATGAATGTGAAAGCTGGACATAAGAGAAAGCTGACGGGGGATTTTTTAAAAATCTCATTCATAAAGTCACCATAAGTTTGAGTTCATTTCTTCTTTAATAATAAAATTTGTCAGTTGGTTCAAATCACGGTTAGTATACTTTCTTCTAAGAATTGGCATAGTAGGCACAGAAGATAGATCTATGTGACTTTCGACTTTGGGGGGAGATTAGGAGTCAGACTAACTAAATGAAATAGAATCAAAATGTTTGGCAAGAAGCTGAAAAATAATATTTAAATGTTCAGTATTGACTAAACCAACATTTCACAACCTTTGGTTTTGGACTTCAATTCCCCAAAGCCTAAATCAATTCTCCAAAGCACTGATCAGCCAGTGTACTGACTTAGGCTTCTGGGAATTGAAGTCCACCAGTGTTCGCGGAACATAGTTTGGGAAACTATGATGTGCTGTTTGGGATATTATTTTGTATAAAAAGTTTTATTTGACATAAATATTCTCTAAAGAGGTGTTTGGAAGATTATTTTGAAGTCCATTGTATTAATGATCAGAATTCTTAATTAAATCTCCCAAATGTTCTCTGAATAGGTGTCCTTTTTGATCCCAGAATGTGGGACAGTTCCAGAAGCTTTAAAACATGCAGTTGCAAATGTCGGAGAGTACTATCTGGTGAAGAATTTATCTATTCATGAATTAGTTTCACAGGAATTTATTAACACGTTTGTGAAGAAAGGTAAGAAACAATTGAAGTAGACAGGTATGTGTAAGAAAATCAGTTTCTTCACTGGCTAATAAAGGTTGCCTGTAAATTATTATTTTTGAAAGTTATTTTAGATTTATTTATTATTAATTTGTTTATTTATATTCCACCTTTAATCTAATAAAAGAAACAAAGTAATATCTGGGACAGTGGATTTTGGATGAGAAATACTAGAGTATAGTAGAGCAACTGATCGTTATTCACCATTTTACTGTTTGCTTTTGCTGTGTTGCATTGGGTGCTGTTCCACTGTTTTATATGTTCATTTGTAAACAATTATAACAAACAACTGCTTAGAAAATCCAAGCATATCCTAAGAAGTCTGGCAGAAATGTGTTGTATAAATACTGGGGACCTACCTTTGGCAAATCCAAAATTAATTTTCTAGATTCATGTTCATTAAAGTTGATTATCTGAAATAAGAAGTCTAGAGATATCAATTGAAAACCAATATTTCAAAATTTGAGACGGTATTTTGTCTCTTTCAAATATAAAATTTTGAGATGCCATCTCCTCTATTGCAATTTGCAGCTTAAGTATACACATAACTTTATACATTCTTGAAGTCTTAAAAAATCACACATGTTTTCAAATAATGAACAACAACAACAAAAATATTGGAGAAGGCAAATTTGAGTTTAGTCTGCACAGGGCGCCTGGTAAGTTGTTTTAACAAATTCCATCCAAATAACATTGGAATTGAGTACCGTATCAATCTATGTGCGGAGAATACAAGCTTAACATAGAAGAGCTTCAATTTTCCAACTGCAGGAGAGTTTGAAATGTTCTGATTTGGGGTTATTGTGTATTTGGATTTGTATGCTGCTCTGTTTGCTGATGCGACTCGGAGCGGCTAACAACATAGATCACAAATATCACATAGCAAAATATATCAAAGTACAGTAAAACCTTGGATAATGCTAAAACTTGGTTCCACAAGTCTTGGTGTTTATCCAATTTTTAGTGTTATCCGATCCATGTTAAAATCCTGTGGGATGGATCGGATAACGTTAAAGCTCCATAGAGATACATTGTAACTGCACAGGCTTTAGCGGTTGTTATCCAATCCATCCCATAGGACCTTAACGTTATTCGATCCAATTCTCCTCCCCAGATTACTTAATGTTATGCGATTTTAGCATTATCCGATCCAATCGTTATCCGGTGTTTTACTGTATCACATATCAATAACATATCAAAGTACAGTATCACATATCACATACATTTCAAGAAATCCCCCCATCACAATTACAAAATTAAGACATCATAAAATAATATTTCAGAAACACTTCAAAAACACTACGAGCAGTTCACAAAATTCGCAACTCTACCCCACTCACTAAGTCCAATTATAGTTGCTTTTGTTGGGTCACTAGAAACAGTGGGCTCAACCCTAATACAGTAATACCTCAGATAACGTTTACCTCGGATAACGCTAAAATCGCATAACGTTAAGTAATCTGGGGAGGAGAATTGGATCGAATAACGTTAAGGTCCTATGGGATGGATCAGATAACAACCGCTAAAGCCTGTGTGGTTACAATGTACAGTAAAACCTCATATAACACTAAAACCTGGTTCCACAAGTCTTGGTGTTATATGATTTTTAGTGTTATCTGACCCTCTATGGGATTCATAGAGATACATTGTAACCACACAGGCTTTAGCGGTTGTTATCTGAAGCATCCCATAGGATCTTAATGTTATCTGATGCAATTCTTCCCCCCAGATTCCTTAATGTTATGCGATTTTAGTGTTATTCGATACTAATGTTATATGAGGTATTACTGTATCTCTATGGAGCTTTAACGTTATCCGATCCATCCCATAGGATTTTAACATGCACCGGATAACACTGAAAATTGGATAACACCAAGACTTGTGGAACCAAGTATTACTGTACTGTATTGCTTTTTTGCATGAGTGAATTTGTAGGGTGGAGTAGACAAAATATGGGATTGCTTCTGACCCCATCAAACTGTCTTCCATGTGACAGATAAGAAGAAAAGGGAAGAAAAAATAAACTGCAACTCCTGGAAACTCCTGAAGTAGACATTCACCTTTGAAAGATGTTTTACACACACACAACACAGTATTTAATATTTTTAAAATCCAGTGGACTTTCAGCATCTTCCAGTCTCATTCCCTCTCCTCTTGTTTATGTGGCTTCCGGAGGTTGTCAGGACAGAAAATTGGCCCCTGGTCTAACCAAAGTTGTTGTAAAAGTAAAAGTCACCCTTGCTCAAAAGCCAGTCATATCCGAATCTAGCATCCATTGCTCATCTCTGTTTATAGCCAAGGAGCCAGAACTGTCTGTGTCTGCAGATGTTTTTGTGGACATGTGGAAGGCATGACTAGACACGGAACGCTGTTTACCTTCCTATCTAAGTGGTACCTATCTAAGTGGTACCTATTTATCTACTTGCAATTTCTTGCTTTCGAGCTGCTAGGTTTGCCAGGAGCTGGGTCAGAGATGGAAGCTCATTCCGTCATGTAACACTCAAGTCTCAGTTGTTGACCTGCCAACCTTCCAGTCATTGGGTTCAGCGTCTTAACCACTAAGCCACCACAGTTGCTATAGGGAAGAAAAACTCAAGGCCTATCTCCTTATGAGGAAGTAAGGAACTCAAAGGGAAAATCATGGAAGGGAAAAACAAAAGCGTTCTTTAATTTTGATACTAATTGAACTAATAATTTTAGATGTTTTTAAGTTTAGCTTTGAGGAAAGAGATATGAACTTGGACATTTTTATTTTTTAGGTTCTTGTTACGCTCTTAGCTTTAATACAAGGATCGATCAAGACAATTGTGCTGCTTTGCTACCAACAGGTATGAAATAAAGTTCAAACAGATTATCAGTTTTTGATAAATGTTATTGTTCTAGGCAGGGTTTCTCAACCTTGGGCCCCGAGTTAATTAGTATTTTACCCCCAGCATGACAGGTACTCATTTTACCGACCTCAGTAGGATGGAAAGCTGAGTTAACCTTGAATCTCCATCAAGACCAAACTCACAACTTTTTGGCTGCATTACAGTAGTTTAACCACTGCGATACCAGGGCTCTCTTTAAACGTCTGGAAGGAATTTTGCAAGGAATATTTGAGCTGTTTTCCCTAAATTTCAAAGACTAGAATAGGCTTCTAGAACAAATATGCACTGAAGCAGAAGTTGGGGAAAGATAACCATATGCTTTTTTTGGTACCTGGTTCTCAAATGGGCAGTTGGAGTTTGACCTAAGAATTGCCTATAAGCGTTTTAGTATTGTCATATTTGAAAGCATTTCCCACTTAATTTAAGTTCAAATATAGGAAGAATCATTTCTGGACAGAAGGCCATGAATTTAATTTTATGAGGATAGTATATCATGACTGAAGGTGAAACAGCTATACTTGTTTCCTGCCAAGACAGTTGACCTGAGAATTGGTCAAAGTGAGTTTTACCTTATATGTGCTTAGAACTGAGACCTAGTGCCCGCATCCTAAAATTTGATGTTAAGTACTTATAAATGAATGAACTTTCTGATAACTGTTTATGGATTGAAATGCAAGATGCTTCATTTAGTGGAATGGATGGGCCTGAGTAACTTATTCACAGAGTAACAAATAGATTATTCTGTGGCTGGATGTCTTGTATTAGGAATTCATTCAAAATAATACAGTTATCTTATTTCATTTTGTTCAAAGGCAAACTAATTTTATCAGTAGATAAAGATACTTATGAAGAGCTTGGATTGCAAGGTCATCCTTCCCTGTATTCTGGTAAAAAACCAATGAGATACAGTAAGTATTCACATGAATCACATATATACCAACACCCATTCGCCCACCAACAACATCCACCTAGGGTCTCCTACTCTAAGTTTTAGAGATTTGGGCATAGGCTTTATTTATTTATTAGACTTCTATACCACCCATCTGGGATCTTTTCCTACTCTGAGCGGTTTATAATAGTTAAAATCATAAAAACATATACAAAAACAATGGATGCTTGAATTAACCAGTTTAGCTCCTACAGATGAAGATGTTTGCTCCAGTCTGTGATTGGAGCAGTAGTTCCCAATGTGGACTCCATGTCCCACTGGCAGACTTCAATTCCCAGAAGCCCAAGTCAATTCAATGACTGATCAATGCTTTAGGGAATTGACTTAGGCCTCTGGAGATCAAAGTCCAAAAACCAAAGGTAGGGAAACACAGGACTGGAGTTTTATTAATGGAGATGGTTCACTGTAATTCTACAGTTCCTGCTGAATTGGTTGGATATCTTGGTTTACATACAAGGACACAATTGTTGGGCACAGTAGGCGTCATGTTGAACTACAGGTGAATTGAGGTTATTATTGGTTGCTGTTTGATTCTCGTGTTCACCTGTAGTGCCAATTTTGCCTTTAGTGGCATAGAGAACTTGGGTTCCAGGTATCTCAATGATCTTGTGTATGAGGCTCAAGAGTAGCAATGGCTAACCTTGGCACTCTAGGTGTTCTTGAACTTCAATTCCCAGAAGCCCTGATCAGCAGGAGTACTGACTTGGGCTTCTGGTAATTGAAGTCCAAAAACATCTGGAGTGCCAAGGTTAGCCATCACTGGGCAAGAGCAGTGTTTCCCAACCTTTAGTTTTTGGACTTCCAATTCCTAGAAGACCAAGTCAATTTCCCAAAGCACTGATCAGCCAATGTACTGACTTAGGCTTGTGTGAATTGAAATCCTTCTGTGGGGGATGAGCCCCAAGTTGAAAACCACTGCTCTAGAGATTTCAAATCTTCTAGTAATGCTTTTTTTCAAAGATTTTCCATGTGGGGGTTTAGATGACCATCCACTAGGAATACAATATTAGAGTAGTGGTTCTGTAATTATGTAATGTGAAGTCTGTATGGGTTCTTGGAGCCAGGTGAAAATAATAATCTGGGGATTTGTAGCAATTCTCAGCATTTTAAAACTAATTAAAATGTTTTAATTGTTATGGATTATATTGATTGGTTTTATTTATTTATTTATTTGTATATATTTTAACAGCTTTATGTTGGCTGCTGTAAATACTGTAAATAGTAAACATTCCAGATATAATAACATTCCAGATATAACAAAGTTTTATTATGGTTTGTAACACTTTATTTCATTTTTTAAAAAAGGAACACTACTCCAGATAAGATATAATGACATATGTTTATATTAAAATATGTCTTTCTTTCCCTTGTAAATAGTCATTACTGTGGACTTGACTGATTCAGCTTTTACTCCTGATAGCAAGAAATATAACAGAGTGATCTGGGCCTTGAAAGAAAAAAAGCCGCTGGAGTTTGATTTCTTACTGGCTTGGCACTACACAGGTAATGGTGCCCTTTCCCTGGAAAAGCTGCAGTGAACATGAAATCAGATACCATTCTTTACTAAGGAGGAGTGTGATGTGTTTCCCATAGTTAAGATGTGTGGAAACCTGATATAGAAAAGGTGGTATGTTTGGCAGGAGAGGTGCTTCTTTTGACAGGGCTCCAGAACTTTTCTAAGGTGGAAAATAGCATTACAGTTGTACCTTGCTTAAAGAGCATAATGCATTCCACAGGATTGCTCTTTAAGCGAGTTTGCTCTTTAAGTGAAACACCATTGTAAGTGACCCATTGTGACCTCGGGGGGGGGGGGATTGCGAACCCTGATTTATTTGTTAAGCGAGTTTTTGGTTGGTTTTATTTGTTAAGCGAAGTGAACATTCAGAGAAAATGCTGCTCTTTAAGCAAGTTACTCTCTAAGCGAGGTGCTCTTTATGCGAGGTTTGACTGTACTTGTAAGGATAGACAGGAATCCTTTTGGGACTAGGCAAGACTCCTTAAGCCAGGAGGTACACCACACTGTCTTTAAATAAGCATCGGAAGTGGAATTGTAAAGGGTGATGTTCACACGATAACTGTAATGTTTTTATATGATGATTCTAATATTTCTTTGTTTCATAATTTCAATTGATTTTGGTATGTTGTTTTTAATTGTTATTTAAGGTTTGTGAGCCACCTTTAGTTCTACTGTCAGGAGAAACATGGCATAAACCTACAATGAAACAAACAAACTGGATTTATAGAAGGCAGCAAGCTATGTTAGCAGCCATATATACTGATTGACTGTGTCTTGAGAACAGAGTAGATTAAAAGACTACAGCTCTGTTTTTAAAATGGACAGCAATAGTATAATTGAACTTTATCTCAGTTTTTTATCCTACAAATGCTGCTTCTAATGCTATAATGAGAAAAAAATTGTTAATAAGAAAAGGAATAAAGAGTGTATTTATCCCCAAAATTCCAATTGTTTAGCTATATCCTCTTTTTCCCCAGTAGAACCTTTTAATGTTTCTTTTCAGTATGAGCATTCATTTAGAACCTTTTCAAGCCACGAGCCTGACCATGACCCCTCAGACAGCTGAACAGGTCGAACTCGTGGTGTCCTCCCCCCCAGCTGTAAACGCTGCCGTAAAACGTGTGTGCAGCTATTGTAAACATGTCCGGTGGCAGTGCAACATGGGCCACATAAAATTGTGCCATGGGCCAGGTCTGGCCGACAGGCCGTAGATTGAGAGCCCCTGATTTAGAGACTTGGGTTGTAGATATTACATAAGGTTACAGCTGTTATTTTTTGCTTCTGTAAACCTGCAGTAATGAAGTTGATTATATAAGTCCCCTAGCTCTCTAATACTAAGTAGATCTTAGTGTATACTTTGTTTACCGAAAAGAAAGCAAGGACTTTCCACAGTGGGAGAAAGACAAGTCCCAGGCTTCTGGCATAAGATAGGTAAACAGTTTTGAAAGTAGATTTCATTCCATAGCTGTTTTTCAGGAGATCCACTTCAAAAGAGTTGGAAATAGCTTGAAACAATATGATTTCTTCTTGTAGTTATCATTTTAATGGGTGTGTGTATGTTGCTTTTAAGGGTCAGAAGAATTAAGTTTGGCGTCATACTTTTCAAAATATGAGGTTCAAGCCCATCAGCCAAAAGTAACATTCAGCACATTAAGAAATGTCTTGTGTCCAGTTTTTGAGAATAATAAATTGCAAGGAGAGCCAGAATCGGCATGCAGCGCTAATGAATTCTTTGAATGGTTGGGAGCCATTTTCAATAATGTAAGCTTGTAAGTATCTATCATTTATTTAAATATGTATCCCAAATTCTTCTAAAGAAACTAGACCATAATATGTTTTCATAAAGCAGCATAGTAAAGAAAGTTTTTCACTGGATTATTTATTTTCTGAGCATCAAATTGATATAGCTGCCTGGTTCTAAACGAGATTATTATTTTGAGTAATAAAGATATTAAAATTTGGAGTAGTGATGAGTGGCTGATTCAATATTTTTTTTCTTTGCAGGGAGAATTCATCCACTGATTTTGTATCAACCTGTTCATGCCCTCAGCCAAACACATTGGTAGACCAAATTTTGATGTGTACAATAACTGGTTTTATACTTCCGGAGAAGATAATTGATTTATTGGAAAACTTGTGGTAAGCAGTTATACAATCCAGTCCAGTTTGCATTTTAAAGGGGTATCTAGAATTCATGGAGCGTATAAAGTTCAAGTCCTGAACACACTAGGGACAAACCCACTGAACATAGCAGCATCTGCTTCTGAGCAAACACAAAGATTTTGCTCTAAATCCTTTTATGTAAAATGGTGTGAGTTATATTTGTATCCCACTTTTTCTCCAATAATCTCAAATTTCTGTTTGAGGTTTTGCACGGTTTCTCATTTTATCCAATTTAGAAAACAAAAGGTAAAGTTTACCCCAAGATCAGGATACTTGATTAAACATCAGGATTCTTGATTAAACAGAAATACAGTGTAACACCCATCCCCAATGCTAGTCATGTGTTGGTTTCAGATTACTATTTTAGGGTTTGGATTAAATTCTCACTTCTTCTTGTAAATTTATTGAGGGGGGGAATCATATGCTAGTATATTTTATGTTTTATTGACTTCCCTCTCTTTGGTACAATGGTCTAATCTTGCTGTAGTTAGCATAATTGGACATAAAAAATAAACTTTTCACTATAAAGCCTATCAGTTTTAAAGAAGAAAGGCAATTGATTATCCATTTAATTTCCCTTCTGAAATCAATGGGGGTTTAAAATTCTTAAATTTAGCAGAATTATTCTCACTATGTTTAACTTACCAGAATTGGGACACTTTATTTTACAATTTTCTTTATATCATTTCTCCATATTTGGAGATATGGATAAATGATATTTTTAAAAAACTGGTCCAAGATTTGATTGGGACATGGAAGACATCGGATAACGTTTACATCGGATAATGTTAAAATCGGAAAATTTGGGGAATTTTATGCAAACATTTGCATTGCACAACATTACGATAACGTCGTCCGATGCAAATGTTTGCCTCAAATTCCCCAACGTTATTTTTCCTTGTGAAAGGAACGAAGCTCCCCTTGCAAGCAAAGAGCTATTTGAGGCTGGAATAGTCCTTTGCTTGGAAAGGGAAGGAGGCTCCTTTCAGTAGCAAAGGACTATTTGAAGCTGGAATAGCTCTTTGCTAACTCTTTGCTTGTGAGGGAAGCCTCCTTCCCTTCGCAAGCAAAGGACTATTCGAGGCTGGAATAGCTCTTTGCTTGGGAAGGGAGCCTCTTTCCATTCGCAAGCAAAGGACTATTCCAACCTCGAATAGCCCTTTGCTTCTGAAAGGAGCCTCCTTCCCTTCCCAAGCAAAAGACTATTGGAGGCAGGAATAGCTCTTTGTTAGCTCTTTGCTTGTGAGGGAAACCTCATTCTTTTTGCAAACAAAGGGCTATTCGAGGTGCTTTCCCTCCCCAAGCCCTGTTTCCTTTCCTCTTCTGAAAGGGATCAGAGCTTTTTTTAACATTGTGTAAACCAAGTCATAGCGTTATCCGAGGTACCAGTGCAATTTGATTTCTGTCTCAAGGATTTGTACTGTTTATTGATACTTCTACAGTTGTATAATGCGTTCCATAGGATTGTAAATGACCAATTGTGTGTTGGGGGGGGGGATTGCGAACCCCATTGTATTTGTTAAGTGAGTTTTTGGTTGGTTTTATTTGTTAAGCGAAGCGAACATTCAGAGAAAATTCTGCTCTTTAAGTGAGTTACTCTTTAAGCGAGGGGTTCTTTATGCGAGGTTTGACTGTAGTACTACTCTTGTCTCTTTCAACAGTTGTTATTTTAAAGAACCCAAGCTGGCTCCCTGGGTGACCCTGGTGGTACATGGCTTTGCTGACAGTCCTGTTTCCTGGAAGGAAAGTGAACATAATTTCCTCAACGGAGGAGAGAATTTATACGCCTTTGTAATTTTTAGGAATCTGGATTACTGGCTTCAAATGGCAGTAGGAGCCTATGATGATTGTTCGTAAATAAACGTACAAAGAAGTTACTTTAAATGGAGGGTTTTTATATTTATTATGTGCCAGAAAGTAAGCTACAAAGGAGAAAGTGTTTTTTGAATTGAATTTTACACTTGTATCCCGCCCCTCTAGGGAACATTACATCCCTACTCAAGGCAGCTAACATCATAAAATCCCTCATACAACAAACAAAACTTATTAAAAGAATTACACCCCATAGAACCTACAGCCCATAAAACTTACAATAAAATAAAAAAGTTAAAAGCTCAATCCACAGGAAGAAGAAAAAACTCTATTCACATAAGCCATGTTGAAATGAACCCATATCTTACTAATTTTTTCAAAACTGTCTCAAAGTAGGTTTGCACGTTTAGGGTTTTTTATACTTTACATTTGAGCTGTTGGTTCTCAACTTGCAAACCGCAGGCAATAAAACAAGAAGACAAGGCTAAAACTTGGAAGATCTGGTTAGTGGTGGATAGCTCCATTAAAACACTGGTACACTGCAGCAGGTGTGAGAAAGAAAAAGCAAATCTTGTGTTTGTCATATTTGGGGTGGGAGGGATACAATTAAATAGTATGACATTGCCTTTGTATAACTGAAGATGCAACTACATCTGGAATCCTGTGTGCTGTTCTGGTTACAGCGCTGAAAAGATGTCAAGAGCCCCGGTGTCACTGGTTAAACTGCTGTACTGCAGCCAAAAAGTTGTGAGTTTGATCCTGACGGGAACCAGGTTGACTCAGCCTTCCATCCTTCTGAGGCTGGTAAAATGAGTACCCAGCATATTGGAGACAAAATGCTAATTAACTTGTGAAGTGCCCAGAAAGTGCACTAAGTACTATGGGGCAGTATATAGGCGTAATTGCTATTGCAGAGTTTGCAAAAGGGGGCAAGAGAAATGATTTAAGAGGCTAGAACAACTTCCTTGGTAAGGAAAGGTTATAGGTTTTTTGGTTTAGAAAAATGGTGAATACAGCAAGCCATGTGAAAGGGGCATAAAATTATACGCGGTGGGTAGGATGCGAGCAGGGACACACTTTTCACTCCTATTTCAAAATACAGTTGTACCTCGCTTAAAGAGCATAATGCGTTCCATTGGATTGCTCTTTAAGCGAGTTTGCTCTTTAAGCGAAACACCACTGAAAGTGACCAGTTGTGGGGGGGATTGTGAACCCCAATTTATTTGTTAAGCGAGTTTTTGATTGGTTTTATTTGTTAAGCAAAACGAACATTCAGAGAAAATTCTGCTCTTTAAGCGAAACGCGCTTTATGCGAGGTTTGACTGTACAGTAAAACCTCGCATAAAGAGTGCTTCACTTAGAGACCAACTCACTTAAAGAGCAGAATTTTCTCTGAATGGTTGCCTCATTTTAACAACTAAAACCAATCAAAAACTCACTTAACTAAATTGGGGTTCGCAGTTCCCCTTGCCAGAAGTCACAATTGGTCACTTACAATGGTGTTTCACTTAAAGAGCAAACTCGCTTAGCATTCCCGTGGAATGCATTATGCTCTTTAAGTGAGGTACCACTACTAGGAATGCAGCTCATCCATTGAAACTGAATTGTGGGGTGTTCAGGACAGATGAAGGAAAGCACCACATGTAATTAAACTGGTATTCATATCCAGAGGTGAGTCTGCCATCCTGCAAAGAGGTTTGGAAAAGTTCATAGCGGATAAATCTAAATGGCAGCAATTCGTGACAGATATAAATTACCTCTAATATTGGAAGCTGGATGCCTCTGTATACCTGTTGCTTTGTATCTTGGTTGGGAAAGAAAGTTTCTTGTACCTTAATCTAGTTGAGGGGTTCCCAAACATTCCTGGTGAGCCACTGCATGAACAGAAAATTGGACTAAGAAGGATTTCAGTCTGAACAAGTAGATTTCTTACGTTTTTATTTATTTTTCATACTTCTATGCTGCCTTCCTCACCAGGGTGACCCAGGGCAGTTTACAACATCACAAAAAAAACTGCATAATACAATCCAACCCCATCATTCCCAGAGCTTCAGTGTTACTGAAATCATGGAAAAGGTGAAGCGATATTTGCATCATTCTGTATTTTTCATTAAACTCTCTTGGAGCACCGTCGACCACGGTATCCTTCTGGGAAGGCTCCAAGGATTGGGGATCCAGGGCACTCTGCTGACCTGGTTTTCCTCATTTCTGAGGGGCAGGACCCAGTCGGTGTGGTTGGAGAATGAGAACTCCAGCCCTAGGTCCCTTCAATATGGGGTGCCTCAGGGCTTGGTACTGTCACCTCTCCTATTTAACATCTACATGAAGCCACTGGGGGAGATCATCCGTTCCCATGGGGTGAGGTATCACCAATATGCAGATGATACCCAGTTGTACATCTCGGCCCGTGAGGACCCAAGCGGTGCAGTGGAAGTCCTTTCCAGGTGCCTGGAGGCTGTCAAGGTCTGGATGGGGGACAATGGGCTACAACTGAATCCCGGCAAGACTGAGTGGCTATGGGTAAGGGGTCCTGTGCTATCTCGGGAGCTGCCATCTTTGGTTCTGGATGGGGCAGTTTTGCCCCAAACAGACCCGGTGCATAATCTGGGGGTCCTCTTGGACTCACAACTACTGTGAGCAGGTGGCAGCCGTGGCCAGGAGGGCTTTTGCACAACTTCGTGCAATACGCCAGTCACGCCCACTCCTAGATCTGGACTCCTTGCTCATGGTCACACATGCTTTGGTCACCTCCAGACTTGATTATTGCAATGCGCTCTACATGGGGCTGCCCTTGATGACCATTTGGAGGCTGCAGCTGGTCCATAAAGCAGCGGCTCGGGTAGTGATGGGGTGCGGGCGTTATGCTCGTGCCTCACCACTGCTTCGGCAGCTGCACTGGTTGCCAGTATGTCTCCGGGTACAATTCAAGATGCTGGTTATTACCTTGAAAGCCCTATATGGTAGTGGGCCAGGATACATAAGAGACCGCGTCACCCCAAGAACATCGGTCCGTCCCACCAGGGCGGATCGGAGAGGCTCTCTTATCATTCCATCGGCTAGAGAGGCGCATCTCTCTAGCACCAGGAGGAGGGCCTTCTCTTTGTCCGCCCCGGCCCTTTGGAACCTCCTGCCAACTGAGTTACATCTACAGACAGAGCTCCTGCTCTTTCAGAAGGGCCTAAAAACCTGGCTGGCAGGGCAGGTGTGGGGCTCCAGGAATGTGGGGTCCCATGTTGGGTGGCTGATCTGATGGGACAGCCACCCTTCTCGCTGTTTTAATCTTTGTAAACTTTTAAAGTTTTAAATTGCTTTTAGTACTCTGTAAATTACAGTTTGAATTTTTAAATTAATTTTAAACTAAATTGTATGCGTAGGGATTGTTTAGTCTGTTTTACACTTATATGGGATTTTGCATTGTTTAATCATGATTTTTTTTACACTTATGTTGTAAGCTGCCTAGAGTCGGGTTCACTTGATTAGGGCGGGATAATAAATTTAAATAAATAATAAATAAATAAACTTACCTTGAGTAAGAAAATTCCAGATATTACATAGCAGTTTGCTGGGTCCCTGTAACTGAAAGCTAGCTGAGAAGTAACCCATAATGGCAAAATCTATTATTTCAGAATAGTTTGCCAATCCAGTGGGATGAACTATGAAACTTTGCTCCCTATTTTGAAACAAAACTTGGATTTCCCATCAGTTTCCAAATAGGATTTAATATCTGGTGAGGAGTCAGAGAAAAGGCAACCGGGGTGTTAATTGGAGGCTTCACGATTTGATTTCTCACAACAAAGGCAGACAAGGGGTTGCATATGCACGCAAAAGATTCATCCATATTTATGTTATCAAGGCAAGATATTGACTGATCTGGGCCACTATGGCTTAGTTTTCTCTGCTGTCAGACAGGAAGAACCAATTACCAAGAGCAACAGACTACATAGTTAAAAGACTTGGGATAGCCTTACCATAAATGCAAACAAAGCCTTGATTTACTGTATACCTTATAGAGTGCACAGCTGTGCAGCTCTTCTACTTCCTTCGTTAAAGACCTTGATCTCCAGTGCCTTTTCTTAGCCTCTTATGCAACTTTTCTGTCTTTTGATGGCGTGGAGTTGGAAGGGAGGAAAGGGGATTATAAAGATACAGGTCTCTGTTGCTCAAAGCCAGTTGTATCTGGCTGTAGGGTGTGGTGCTCATCTCCATTTACATCAAAAGAGCTGCCGCTGTCTGTGCAGATATTTCCATGGTAATGTGGCATGTATGACTAGACACCGGTGTGCATGGAATATTGTTACCTTCCCACCAAAGTGATACCAATTTATCCACTTGCAATTTCCTTTTATTTCTGTATAATTCTTCAGTATACTGTTTCCACCTTCTCTTTATTTTTTCTGGTCAGATCTATGTTTCCCTGTTGGCCATGTGGCATTCTTAATCTAGGTTTAATTTTCCCTTGGATTTCTTGAATTTTATGGAAGAAAACTTTTCTCCTCCTTTTGGAGTGTGTGCGCGTGTGCGTGAGTGGGTGGGTGGTTTGTTTGTTCTCCATTTCTTTGCTCTGGTTATTGTAATAGTTCTCTTTGTTTATGTGTGTACCAGTTGCTGAAACGTTGCATTCAGGGATGTGATCATATTTCTGTCATTTTTTACTTTTGCTTCTCACCTGTTCTTCTCAGCTTACCTTTTTACACAGATTGCCTTTTTACATTCTTGTCTTATAATGTTCCTGATTTCATTCTATAGTTCTTCTGGTTCATGGTCAGTTGAGTTCAGTGTAAAAAATCTGTTTCTTATAGGTACTTTACATTCATCAGGAATGTTAATTAAATTATATGTTGGGACTGATTCTTTTAGTGTCCTTTTTCAGCTTTAATGTTGGATATTAACAGTTCATGATCAGTACCACAATCTTATTATTGGTCTTGACTTGGTAATGAAAATAGCAGATGGCCATATGGTGTGTCTGCTCTTTGTGCTGTAGTTGTTGTTACATCCTGTCAAGTCACCTCTGACTTACAATGGCCCTATAAATGAATGATCTCCAAAATGTTGTCAACAGCCTGCTCTGCTGTCCAGGGTATCTTCAGAGATTTCCTCCAGCACCATAATTAAAACAACATTTTTTTCACATCAGTTTTTTGTCCAATTTGCACATCTTTGTTATAGGTACAGTTATACAGCTTTACTTTCCAGCTTTCACACCATATGTTATAAGCATGGTTTTGAGTCATCCGGTCAGAAAAGTTGCAGTGGAGACCTGACACATTTGCAGGAGCAAGAACTGAAGTTTAATGTTATTTTGATTGTCAAGGCTCTTGTGTGATTTCTGTCTGTTAAGACACTGAACTGGAGTGCTTACATGGCAGGAGTGAAAATAAGAGTTGCCATAGAAAGTTGATGTTTCTCTTCCACAATAATGTATAGCTACTCTCAGACTACACCACTAGGTAAGGGTAAAGGTAGCCCTTGCTCGAAAGCCAGCTGTATCCGATTCTAGGGTTCAGTGCTCATCTCTATTTATAGCCAAAGAGCCAGTGCTATCAGCATCTGCAGACTTTTCCATGGATGCACTACACATGTGATCCAGTCTTCGTCAGACTCTGAGGATGACCAGGATCAGGGGGTACTCCCTATGCCTAGCCCAATTCTGTCTGCACCCAAATCTGAGAATATTCTGAGCAAGGAATCCCCCGGCAGATGACCTGTAAGATCATAGGCCTGACTCTGACAGTGATCAGCCCTCAGTCAGGGCAAAGTGCAGAAGGCAGCTACACCTGAGATGCAGGCAAGCTAGAAGTAAGTACCAGAGAAGTCTCCCAGCTGATAGCAATTAGCTTATAAGCAAGCTTGTTGAAGTCTTCCAGCTTTGGTACAATTCTTCAGTGCAAAGACTAACACCCTGCTTGACTTCGGATAAACTGCCTAGATCCTGACCTGCCTGCTGTGATCCTGACTTCGCTGCCAACTCTGACGATGCCCCTTGACATTCTTGAACATGCTTGAACTACCGGTAATCAGACCTCATCTTGCTCTTTACACTTTGCTATCTGGACTCTTCTTGAATATACTTTTTGTGTAGTGCCGCTACGCCGTGACCATGCCCACTGGGCTGGGTCAGCACAAGACATTGGAGTGCACAGAACTGTGCACAGAACAGAGTGCACAGAACACTGTTGCATTCCCACTGAAGTGGTACCTTGCTTTTGAACTGCTAGGTTGGCAGGAGCTGGGACAGAGACGGGAACTTACTCTGTCATGCAGTACTCAAGTCTCGAACTGCTGACCTGCTGATCTTCCAGTCATCAAGTTCAGCATCTTAACCACTAAGCCACTGCACTCCTACAATGTGGTATAATGAATAGAGTGATGGACTAGGACTCAGTAAGGCTGGGTTTTAATCCCCAATCAGATGTGGAAACTTACTAGGATGTGGAGCTGATAAAGATATTCCTGAAATACCTCACTTACCTTTAAAACCTTATCAGGGTCACTATATGTTGGGTCCAACTAGACAGCACACTACATCCCTCAATCCAGTAAGTTAATGGGTTGCAGTCTGCACATTCAAGATATTTCACCACTGTGAACCACAGATACTGTCTTGTCTGGAGAACACTAAGGTGAACAATTGGATTTGTGAAGAATGTGACCTTATTTGGTAAAAAAAAAACCCATCCAGAGAGAGCAAGCAATTACAACTAGAAGCACTTTAATCTTGAAGAGTTGATAACTGAGACAGGCAGTCTTTCCTGTTTGAGACATTAAACTTAAAATCCTGTGATTAAGTCTTGATGACCAATCCCCAAACAAGGCAAATTAATTTGCATTTTCCAGGAGATGAGAGAAAAAAGGTGCTGCTGTGGTGCCTTGCTATGGCCATTAAGGATTTTCTTCTTCTAATTGCAGGCTTTCTATAACATTGTTTCTGCCCTTAGATGTGATAGATGGCGAATGATTTCTGCCTAGACCAAAATAGTGTAAATCAAACATTGCAGCACGATCAGTTGGGTAATAACATCAAAGCAGCTGCAGTATGCTTTAAGAGCTGCCTTTCTGCTAAATTGCTGTGTTGAGATTCTGTTTTGATTCTTGCTTACCAGTCAAATTAAAAGACAGACAAGAAGGAAGTGAGCTCACCTACGGTGCCAAAAGGGAAGCGGTGGTCTTTTTAATGTAATCTGCTGCAAGAATGTCAACAGAGTTCAGGAGGGGAGGAATCTACTTTTATCGGTTTAGTAGGGGCTGCAGTGGATCAGTAGTTAAGAAGCTCTCTTTATTAGCTGGAAGGCCTGCAAGTCGGCAGTTTGGGACCTGGATACTGCATGATGGATTGAGCGTCTGTCTCTGTCCCAGCTCCTGCCAACCTAGCAGATTGAAAGCAAGAAATTGCAAGTAGATAAATAGGGGCCACATCGGTGGGAAAAGATCTTGGGGACATGAAAGGAGCCTCACTCAGGCATTCCCTGAGCGAAGTTTCTCCAGCAAAAATCCTTTCAACCCAGAATAGTTTCAGAAACGAAATTATTATTAGTTTAGTTAGACATGATTGTAGCAATAGCTCAAAGGCAAGCGAATGCATACATTTCAAAATTTCCTTCATTGGAAGGAAACAGTTATTTTCAGAAATCACCATAGATCTTTCATGCAAAATAAGGAAAGTTAAAATTGTGAAGCTTTATGTTGACTCTCAGATGCATAGTTGCTCTTCTTTCAAAGACAGATCTTTTCTCTGGCAAAATAGATTGTGTTAGTAGCAGTGGCTGTGGGTGTGGCACATATTGCATCATGGATAGATGGTTGTGTGTATCTTTAAGGATCTTTATAGAGAATGGCCAGCTGCTCAGGTTCAGCAGCTAATGAGTGAGCCTCTTGTGCATAAGAAGAGGCACGCCCAAAGCCAAAGTTGCCTCACCTTAATGGTCATCTTGCTGGAGTATTAATCTTATAGGTAACTTCATGGGCCAGTGATTTTGTGACTTTGCCACTTCGTGGTAGTGACTTTTGTGTCAGTGGATACAAAACAGCTTGGATAGCTGGTGTTTTGTCTTGGAGCTTGCTTCTACCAAGGATTTTCCAAAGACATGCTGCAGAGGCAGAATTAGCATAACAGCTGTTCATCTCAAGGTCTGCAGCATCTGGGAGGAACCAGCAAGGACTCCAAGGACTCCGTGATAAGCTTACTAGGTAAGCAAAGAGAGTGAGAGCTGAAACTCTCTAAAGACTGTGAACTCTTGTATATATGATGTTCCTGAATGCTGAAGCTAAGCTCGTTATTTTTGTCATCACTGTAAATATTTTCCTTGCACCTCACCTCGTGAGTAAAAGTTTTTCTATTGCCTCACACAAACTGTTTGCCTGTGTTTTTCTGGGCTCCCAAGCCCCAATTCATCAACACTGAAGGCAGGGGTGTGGCAGGGGTAAATCCGCTCTGGAATACTCTGTCAGATTGCTTGGGAAAAAAATCCTCACTTTATGTTTGATTCTTTAGACTTTTATGTACAGGGTATTTATGTTTATATACTGCCTTTCTCCCCATAGGGGACCCAAAGTGGCTCATAATAACTAAAATAATGCAATAATCAACAGTTTTAAATTATTATAAAAACTATATTAAAAATGTCAATATTAAAAACAAGATTAAAAATAATTTTAAAACATTAATAACAACATAAACTCTTTGAATTGTATAAATACAGTATCCCGGAGACACTCATTGCTTAAAAACATTCTTGGAAATGAAAATATTTGCCCAAGGACAGAGAAGGAAAGAGGGAACAGGTCAACCTGACCTTTGGGGGCAGTACATTCCATAGCCTGGATGCAGCCATTGAGAAGACTTGTATCTTCATCAAATGAGCTTGGAAAGGTGGAATCAAAAGAAGGCTTTTAAGTTGTAAGATGTTAAGGATGGCTTTTATGGGTTGATGTGATCTTTCAAATAGCCTGGACCTGTGCCATATTAGGGGTTTATAGGAAATGACTAGTGCTTTGAACTGAACTTGGAAACAGACTAGCAGTCAGTGAAGCTGTTGTAATGAGTGAGCTGTGAGCTCCGTGTAACCAATGTCCGTCAGCAGTCTGGATGCAGCATTTTGAACCATCTAAAACAGGGGTGGCCAACCTTGGTGCTCCAACTGTTCTTGGACTTCAAATACCAGAAGCACAAGTCAGCGCTCCTGCTGATCTGGGACTCGAAGTCCAAGAACATCTGGAGCACCAAGTTTGGCTACCACTGAGCTAAAGTTTCCCAACACTCTTATAAGGCAGTCCCACATAGAGGGCATTGTTGTAATCTGAATGGAGTATAACTAATGCATATGTTACCTTGGCCAGATCAGACATCTCAGGGAATGGACAAAGTCAATGGTGGGCTCCAAAAAGTTTTACTACCACACTGTGGGTGTGACCAGGGGGAAAGCCCAGTGTTGCACCCGAATTAGGACTACTTTATTTCAAAATTTGGATGGGCAGGGCCAGCCAGAATTTCTGCCATTGGTTCTGGTGAACTGGTGCGAACCTGCTGATGCTCACCACTGAACACAGCTGACAATGCAAATGCACTCTTGCCCACTACTGAAACTCGTGCATCCAAGCTCAGCCAGTGTATATTTCTGTATATATGTCCATAGCTATAGAAATATTTCCAAAAGGTTGTGTGTTTGTATAATGAACATGCACATCTAGTCCTTTATTAATCTCCTGATGACAGTCATAAACAACAGTAAGCTTGTTTCCAAGCTGCTGAGCTGGAAAACATCACAGAATAATCACACATCATTTATCGCTTGAGGCAATTCTGCTTCTAATTGCAAAAGCTGCATATCTTGTCAATTTCTACCCACAGACTCAATGCAGTTATAGACACATCTGTTAGGGTTTTTTTTAAAAAAATATCAAGAGGGAATGTGTTCTGCTTCTTCTTCTTTCCATTTGTCATGACAAAAAGTCAGTGTAGAGTGTCTATTAAGTGGAGTTAAGCTCTGCTCCTAGAGGATAAGAGGTTACAAAATTCTTACAAAAAAATCATGATCTTTTCAGCTTTCAACAACCATGGCTGTTGAATCGAATGGAAAATCCCTAATCACAGAGCAGTATATTCATCTGAGTCCAAGCTGGAATATGACAGCAGGCATGTAAACAAAAACTAATCAAGTTACTACCCTTAAGTACTCATTGTTTAAAGATATTGGGAAAGCAATGGATCCTTGTAATGCTAACACAATCCAAGGGGACATTAGCACTCTTCTCCAAGTGAAGTCTTTCTGGCCCTGCACAGATAAATGTTTCTCTGTATGTTGGCACTGAATTGCGGCCTATGGATACACAAAAATGTGCCTTTCTCTAGAATGACAGTACAAAATAAGTCACAGTGAAAATATTAGAGAGGGAAGGCAGCCTAGACAGGTGGAGCTGATTCCATTTATGGCAGAGCTCCACAGAAGGCAGTAAGGTTGCATATGGTTAGAATTCACTCCATTTTAATCTTCACAGCTGTTTGCTGTCTCTTTTGATGTGTGTGCTAGTGTATACAACAGGGATTCTCAACCTGCGGTCCACAGGCCAAATGCAGCCCATGGCACCATTTCATGTGCTCCCCCACTACCTCCACCACACCAGGAAGTGCTGTGTGGTGTAGGGAGGGCAAAATGACTGTCCGGCCCCTGAAGCTGTCTGTGGGAGCGTAACCTGCCCCCCAGCTTGAAAAGGTTGAGAACTTAAAATAACTTTTCTCAGACTTTATAGAAATGTACCCCAAATTATTCTACTGCTCTTTTTAAACAACATTTGAGAATGGTAGGCGGTAAGGACAGAATGGTACACATACACAATAGGTTCATTTTTAACACATCTATGTGCAGTGGTGGGATGTCAAAAAATTTACTACCCCACAATGAAGTCATCACAGTGTGGGCAGAGCTAATGTCATGACATCATGATGTCATGGGCGGGGCCAAAGAAAAAACATAAAATAATAAAATAAAATAAAAATAAACACACACACACCTCAACCCACCCACCCACCCAAAACACAAATCCGTAAATAAAGTAAATAAATAAAATGAAAATTACATTAAAATACACCCACCCACCCAAACACCCACCCATCCCAAACATAAATCAAACAACCCCCCCACCCCCCAACACAAACCCGTTAGTATACCTGTTACCTGCTAGTATAAGTGCCTGGGCAGCACCATGTTGCAAGATGGATATGGTCATCGTACCGGTTCTCTAGGATAATATTCCTTAATGTAAATGTAAAACAGCTGTACCTCCTTAAGGTTCTCCAATTGGAACAGCAATTGGAACAGCACAGGTGTAGCTTATTGATGAGGTAACTCCAAGACTTTGCTTAAAAACCCCAAGCCAGGCCATCAGGCCTTTTTAGGAACTGTGGTAGTACGTCAATATAGGTAAAGGTATTAAATACACATTAAAATACACACAGACACACCACATCCAAAGGTGAGTCACTTACCCTGGGGAGCAGGCTATAGGGAGCTTCAGGCTAGCAGCTTCTCTTCCTCCTCCCTACTTGGGAGGACAGCAAGGAGGCCGTGCATATGCACCAAGCACTGTAGGCATGCATGCACACCAGTGAAAAGGTAAGCCCCGAAGGTGGTTCCCCCCAAAATCTGCTACCGGTTCTCCGGGACACTGGGAAAAGTTACTACCGGTTCTGGCAAACTGGTGAGAACGTGTTACATCCCATCACTGTCTATGTGATTTTGGTTTTGTTGAAAAGGTGTAAATTTGTCAACTTAAGTACATGCAGCAGGTCCCTTTAGGTTGGTAATTGGTAAATGAAACCAGCGAAGTACTTCTCATATAACTACATTCATCATATGATAACTAAATAAATAACTACATTAATTAAAGACTCATACAAATGTAAATTACCCAGTACACGGAAAGTGATCACAGGTTAACTAAATAGGTTTTTTTTAATGACCAGTAAATAAACATACTGAGTCTAAAGCAGATCTGGGAGTTACAGAGTATTTAAATAATAGAGAAAGATGATGTCTGGTGGCATGTGGATCTAAAAGCATTTCAGAGGATTTAAATTATGGATTAGGTACATAACATCACACTCTTGAAAGCCTGATCAGGGCCTGAAATGCTATGTTGTATTTATAATTGTGTCCTCTGAATGTAATGCCAACTGTGTGCTGAATCTGGCACCTGCTGTTGTAATTAGCTTTTCTGGAATGATTTGTAATGCACCCTGGCCAAAGGCTTATGTCTGTCTCTATTTCTCTCTCCCCCTCCCTCCCTCCTCTCCTCCCTTAGTTACCAAATCCAACCCTGCTCTTATCCCAGTTTTCCACCCATCGATCCTATTTACAGATGACGACATGCAATTCTAGCCTATTTAAGAGAACCAAGCACTCTTTTTATGGATAAGAAGAGGGTTCAACCAAAGTGAAAGAAGGGGCATTGAACTAAATTCAAAGGAAGTTTCTGAAAGCAGGGCTGAAGCACTGTCCACAATTTGGCTTTAGCATGAGACAGAGCCGTTTGAAGCCTGCCTATCTGCACCTGTCATTTTGAGATGAATTAAATCCTGCAAAGAATTTCATTTTTCAAGAAGAAGCTTGACTGCTATAAACTCCCCAAAGCAGACGAACCCAAAAGTTTATGATTCATGATTTTAACTTTAGGGTCACTGGAAAGGCCATGTGGATTTCCCAATGGACAGCAAGGGTGTAAAATCAGTATTGTGCCCTGACATTTTTAAAGCAATAAAATTAAATTAAAAACCTTGAAGTGTTCGCTGTTGTAGAAACAACAGTGTAAAAGCTGTGCTAGATCTTTCTGAAGACATATGTTCTGTTCTCATTGTGCTAACCAGATGCTGGTAGGAGATCCAAAAGTAAGGCATCGGTTTAGGAGTAACAGAGGACTTCAGTGGCTTAGTGGTTAAGATGCCAAACTTGATGACTGGGAGATCAGCAAGTCAGCAGTTTGAGACCTGAGTACTGCATGATGGAGTGAGTTCCTGTCTCCATCCCAGCTCCTGGGAACCAAGCAGTTCAAAAGCAAGCAATTGCAAGTAGATAAATAGGTACCACTTCAGTGGGAAGGTAACAGTGTTCTGTGCACTCTGGTGTCTAGTAATGGCTGCCAAAATTCCACGGAAATTTCTGCAGACACAGACAGCACTGGCTCTTTGGCATAAACAGAGATGGACACTGAACCCTCTGTTTATAGCCAAAGGGTGACCTTTACTTTTACCTTAGGAGTAACACCCTCCAATGCATGGTGCCCAGTGACCCTTACTCTGATTCAAAGGCAATATGTAGTATTATTAGGCTATACATGGGTTCCCTAATTAAGTTTGGAACTCAGTGTGACCTTTCTGAATGTATCAGTTTGTGCCCTATCTGAGTCTTACCTGTGCCCCAGAATTCAAACTAGTCTGTATATTTGTGAAGTCTGGCATTAAAGATCCCCTTGCTTAACATGGGGCCTAAAGTGGAAAAGCAAATATAAAACTGCTGGAGGTGGGCAAAAAGTTGCTGTTTGATTTCAGCAGAACTATATTGCAACCTTGGGTGGAGTATGATGAAGAGAAGGAGGGAGATTCAGGAGTTTGTTCAGAAATATGATACTGTTCTTAAAGTGCAAGGAACAAAAGAAAAGAATGCTGTTGTGTGACTTCCAGTGGGGAGAGAGTGCTGGACATAGAGAGTGAATGGAAAATGGGAGAGCCTAACATTTTTAGCTGAGGAAGCATAAAAAAAACTGTGGTGACAACTGGTGAAGGAAAAGATATTGTATATGAGATAAGAAATGTTGCTCTCATCTGTATGTACTTCCGACGAGGCTGGAAAGCAACTGTAATTTATAATAGCAGAAACCACATGTGGCAATATTATTTCAGTTTCTGAACTTAAAAAACAGACTTTTATGAGACTCACCAGTATACTAAAAAGCCTCCTTCAGGAAACTTATGTCAAGCCCATGCGTTGTCAATGGAGTTTTTTTTTAAAGCAGATATCAAAATAAAAGTGTAACCTGTATATAGAGGAACAGCTATTTTAGAATTTGCTGGAGTGAAGAATTTGCTGTTCCTTAAAAATGAGGGCATAAGTTTTGTAAAGATTTCATTCATTCATTCATTCATTCATTCATTCATTTCACCTGTCTGGGACACACCCACACTTCCACTTCCAGGAGCGACGAGGGCGGTGCAGGCCGGATGAATTGCAAATAACATCTGGAGTGCCAAGATTCGCCATCACAGTCCTAGAGCATGTGACCAAGTACAAAGAACATCTGATATGGGCCAATGTTTGTGCAGAGTGAACAATGGGGTGTGGGATGGTTCAAACCATGTAATGCAAGGGAAGGGTTGGGTGGGAAACAAATTTAAGCTTTTTTTAAATGCAGGGCTCCCATCCAAAGCACGAGGCATGGGATGTCAAAAGGCTGAAACTGAAGTCACCAACGGTCATGGATGATTGCAAGACTCTCTCCCTGTGCCAAGGATGCAAAGCCTAAGTAAGTCATGGTACTTTCACTTCTTAAAATATGCCGTGGCTTTAGAACCAGTGGTCGAACATTCTATAGTTCCAAGCCAAAGGCTATTTTTCCATCTTGCTCAACAGAATAGACAATTGGCCAAAACTGGCAGCGATAGCTTCAGTCTTGGGTACGTGTCAGTACAGTCAGAGACCGCTGTGCCCATCAGTTTCTTGCCAAGTGGAAGAAGAATTAGAGCTTAGAGATGTAATGTTTGGACTACATCTCCCACAATTACAGTAAAACCCCGACTTACATATGCCTCGAGTTACATAAAATTCGACTTACATAATGATTTTTGCACTAAAACCATGTTCTGATTTGCATAAATGTCCCGATTTACATAACACAATTTCTGTAATAAAGTAAGTAGTGGTAGTAATTTCCTATGGATTTGCTTCAAGTCATGTAAAAAATTCATTTTTCCTATGAGGTTGCTTCGATTTACATAAATATAATTTTTCTATGGGTTTGCTTCAAGTAAAAAATTCATTTTTCCTATGGTTTTGCTTCGAGTTATGTAAAAATTCATTGTTCCTATGGGTTTACTTCAAGTTAAGTAAAAAACCAATGTACATAAAAGCCTACAGAACATACTTTTTTTTTTTACGTAAGTAGGGGTTTTACTTGTATTCTCTTTCTGTAACCTCAAAAGGTAGCTTTTCTGGTAGAAATACCATATATTCTTTGCTGAAGTTCAGTGCAAGGTGTTTTATTCATTCATTCATTCATTTATTCATACATTCATTTTTGCCTGTCTGTCTGCAACCATCTCTTATACTGGTATGTTTGAGTCAAAAGGATAGCAGTCTGCTTGGACAATTATTATTTTTGTGTCACAGGTCACACTTATGACTATTGTATCTTTTGTGGGAAGGAGGGGCTTCTGCAAATTTACAGAAATGCTGATTAACGTAAGCTTGTGATGAGCTCTAGCTATTTATTTGTTTGTTTGTTTATTTGTTCAGATTTATATTGTCGCCCACTTGCCGAGGCGACTCAAGGCGGCTTACAGTCAAAACAGCAACAGTACAGTAAAAATAATAAAATACAGCCTCACAAAACAACCAAAGGAGAACACAGACTAACTCTCCTCTGGCCGTTGTTGTGAGCCCAGAGGAAGGGGCGATGTTCTCAGCTGCCTGCCAGGCCATGGAATCTTCTCCCTCAGGCTGTTGTTGTGGGCTATACAGAGAACATCCAGCAGTTCCAGCGTCAATAGGCAGGTGTGAGTGTGCAGATGTAATATCACAAAACACAGGGGGGTGACTTTGGCCAGTAGTGGAAGGGGAGGTCACTGTGTGTGTACACACAGTTTTCATCATTTTCAAAAATGAACTTTGCTTGCACATCCACGATCGGCAACCATGGCCTGCACCTCAGATGTGGAAATCACTCTGTAACAATGGGTCGTTGTATGGTGCAGTAGCGAAAAGCAGAACAGTTGATGAAAAATTACAGATTTCTTCTGGGGATTACCAACCTAGTAAGGCTACTGCCCTCACAGTCTTTCTCTAAAGTTCTCCAGAAACACTAGTCTGCCCCATACTGAGCAAATGCCCTGATGTCTTGTTCTCTTTAAACAACCTGATTTGTTTTTTGGTTCAGCAATTAAAATAAAGCTCCTTAAAGTGGTGTCACTGAAAAACTTGGGTGTGCATTGAAATTTCCAAAACCCAGACCTTATTTTCAAAACTGCTTACAGAAGTACCCATGCACTTCTTTCCTTCTGCCAATTTTTCTCTCAGAGTTTCCTTGCTCCCAAACTGAAAAATTATACCGTGCTTGTCAGTTGAATTGACACAGTGGTTTCTGTTTTCCTGGGCTTTTAGCCAAGCAAGTTTTAAAACCAGCAATTACTGCTGGGGCGAGGGGAGTGTAGAAACAGATCTTCATTTTCTTTTCCTTCAAGAAGTCCTCTATTTTTCTCTCAGAAGGGCTGACGTTCTGTCTGTATGTTAGGAAGACTCTTATGAGGTATGTTATGATGCTGATGATTGTGGAGTAATGGTTGTTAAGTTATATGTAGCAGTGGCACAGTAAAGTGGGGCAGGTTTTAGGCAAATCTTCGATTGACTGCAAGTTCCCCTAAGCTTTCTCCCTGTTTAACCCAGCCAATGAATACACTTGCACTAAATGCTTAGAGAAAGAACAAAATATCTTTTACTCACAATTAGGTCATAGAAATATACATGTGCTCTAGATTCTTGGTGAGATTGTTTTAGAAAGAAGTTCAGTTAAAGTAAAGTCTTTAGGCCTTTTAAGTCTTTTAGGCCTGTCATGTGGCCCACCAAATGAAGGAGCTCAAATAGACATCCTCTTTGAAAGGCAAAAAACAAAAGAGAGAAGGCCAGAACATGAAAGCCTTAATACATACAAATAGGTCAGATGACCCCTGGAGGCGAAAAGACAGGAAACTTTCCAATTGGTTACTTAGGGACAAACACTATAAAACAACTTCATTTAGTTTAGACTGGTATTTCTGTCTCTATGGTTATTGTGCTAACACCCATTGCATGCTGGGGTTGCACTGCAATACTCAACAATGGTACTCTCTATTACTATCACACATGTAATGTAATTACTATCACAGATGTAACTTCACAGTAAAATATGCTTAAAATCTCACCTCAGTTAAATCAACAAACATATTTGCCCTTTACAAATGCACTTTGCTCTTTGCACACCATAAGATTTGTGTGCCCTGTTGTGTCAATACACAGTGCTGAGGGAGCCTCCTATGTTTCTCCAGAGTGGTGAAGCATTACTTTTTTGGTTGCCAAAATATGAAATCCTACCACTGCCACAAGCCAGGCCATCCTAGCTTAGCGATTCTAAGGATTGCTTTCCTTCACTCATTATGCCATCTAAACGGCTTGACACAGCATACTTTATTGGTTCAGTGTATAAACTGAAAGAATTTGGGTACATAAATACTCACTTCCACAACAAAGCCTGGGGAATATGTGTAGGGGAGTGTGGAAACACCAGCTCCATGTCATAATCTGTTTCTTATCAGGTGTATACTCAACTTCTGCTTTCTTGTGCATTCACTAGTTGTATATATTTCAGACTTCAGGGACCTTGGGTCATTGTGTTGGCATTTAAATGAAATAAACAATATCAAATTATTATTATTTGCATATGTACATATACTAACAGACCAGTGAAGATTCTGAACAATTTGCTAAGCTGCATCTATGAGGGTTGTCATAAGAGCACAACAACCAACCTTCTTCCAGTTGTGTAATGGAGTCACAACCTGTCAGGAAAAAGACCTATTTCCGAATGTCTCCCAAGGCTTGAAATTGCTATTATTCAGCTAGGCCTCATAAAAATCAATTTTTCTCTCTGTATGCCTTATAAGACTGCCACGATGGCTTGTTGACATTACAGTGTTCCTGTGCTGTTATCTTTCTAGCTGGCCTAGCTAGCAGAGCTTAGAGTGTTATGTCTTCACATAGGTGTAAACAATGTGTTGTTTTGAGAAAGTTATTCTCTGTTGTTCTCTGTTACCTAATTGGCTAAGAGTAACCCACCTGACTGCAAATTCTCCATTTTGCAGAGAACTGAGTTAGTTCGTTTCTGTTTCCCAATGGCTTAAGACCCTGGACTGTTTGCTGGTATGGGATTACTCTTCTTCTTTTTTTTTTACTATGATTGCCTAAAAGATCCTGGACTGTTTACTGGACTGATCTCATGGTTATGACCCTCTAATCTGCGTTTTTATGGACTTTACTATTAATGAACCTGGAGAATAAAACAGCTGTTTCTCTTTGAAGATTGTTGTTTTTCTTATCACACACACATAAGGCAATTCGGCTGCATGCTACCAGAAGAAGAAGCCTCCCTAAGTTCCTTTGTAAACGCGGCCCAGGTCTCTCAGAGTTGGAAGGTAAGGGTTAAATATGTTCCAGAAATGAGCACATGCTCAGGAGCATGAGGGGGGGGGGGCTTACAGAGATGCCTGGAGTCCGACACAACCCAAGGGGTCAAAGACCTGGGACTTTCTGAATGGTAGGGACTATGACATCACATCACACCTTCCCACCTCACGTCAAGTTTCCTAAGTCTTTCTGAGTTTAGAATCTCCAATCTCCATCCCCTGCTTCAACTTAAGCTTGTTTCTTCTCAATATCAGGGAAATTGATTCATCCCCTGAAACAGTACATGTTTACTTGCTATCTTTGTTGTAATGCAAGGTTTGCCAACCTTTTTAAGTCAGGGGCCAGGTCACACTCCCACAGTTGATTGGTGGCTCCCCTGCTGTTTGCTGTCATAAATGTGTTTATGACAGCTGTAAATTCCACTGGCGGCGACTGTGGCAGCTGCGGTTGCTGGAACGAGGGTGGGGGATGGATTATTGGTACCATGGGCTGGATGTGGCCCATGGGACAGAGGTTGCCTACCCCTATTGTAATGCAACATATGTCAAGTTAATCTGGTCTTTAGTGAGCCGAAGAGACTTTTTTTTACAAAAGTTTTTTCCTTGATATGCTCTGATTCAGTTGTCTGTAGTTTTCAACTTCTCTGAGGTTTGTGCATGGTGCATACAGGGATGGTTGTGACAGGATCCTACACTTCCAACTTTCTACAGCTGTCCTCATTTCTCTTTTGATTAGAAGAGAAAACCTACCACATACACATCCTATATATAGAGCAGAACATCAAAAGAGCCTCCTTGAAGATTGCAGTATTTTTGAACCACAATTGGGTGTACCTGGAGCAATGGCCACCTTGTGCTGGCTAATCTTTCTCACACTAGGTCAGGTGAAAGAAACTGCAGAATGAACGTGGCTTCGTTTTGGCAGTTTCATGTCTGGCCTAGAAATGGCAGAAGAAGAAGAAGACAACTGCTGGATAGCTCATTGGTTTAGATATACAGTATAGTATCTGCTTCCTCTTCTTCCGTGTCTAGGCCAGATGTGAAACTGCCAAAACAAAGCTTGTGCAGCCAGTTTGGTAGTTCAGTTCTCCTTGTGCCTCCTTGAGAGGGGCTAGACTCAATTATCCATAGTTCTCTTTTGGCTGCACTGCAGTCCTAGGATTAGTATTATTATAAAGTGGATCCTCCCCCACCCACCCCGCATCAAAATAACTAGTGAAAATGTAATGCATTAGCCATTGCAGGCTTGCACTGAGTTCCTGTTCCCTACCGTATCAGATACAAAGTGTTTTCAGGCATTTTTGCCACCTCTTCCACTTCCTGTTGTGGTGAGAGCGAGGGTGGCACATTAAAAAAAAAATTGCCGCATTTTTGCTGCTTTTTGCCACATTTTTGGCACTTCCTGTGGTTGCAGGGCACTTCTGGTGACAGCGGCAATCTGGCCCACAGGCTGGATGAAACTATGGCCTGTGGGCCAGATCTGTCCCACGGGCCATAGTTTGGGCACTCCTGATTTAGGACCTTATTATCTGTCAGAACACTTCTCCCTCAGAACAACTCCCTGCATCACCTGCTCATTGCAATCTGCACATCTCCAAGTGCTGACCCCAAGGATGGCCAGAAAGTCTATAACTAGAAATAGAGCCTTCTCGGTGGAGGTACCATTGCTTTGGAATTTACTACCTGTTGAGCTGCGCCAGGTTCAGTCCCTCAACAATTTAAAAATAAGCGCGCGCGCACACACACACACACACACACACACACACACACCTCAACCCACCCACCCACAACATAAACCCGTAAATAAAATAAATAAATAAATAGTACATCAAAATACACCCACCCACTCCAAACACAAATCAACCAGAGCTTTTAAACCAGTGCTTAAAGCTTATTCTGGCTAATCTTTCTCACACTAGGTCAGGTGGAAGGAACTACAGAATGAACTCACCACAAGATGGCTTCATTTTGGCACTTTTCAACTTTTCAACAGTTAAAGAAGTTAGGTACTAAGTCTTTGCCTAACCAGTTCTCTAGGATAATATGCCTTAATGTAAATTTAAAACAGCTGTATCTCCTTAAGGGTTTTTCAATTGGAACAGCAATTGGAACAGCACAGGTGTAGCTTATTGATGAGGTAACTCCAAGACTTTGCTTAAAAAACCCAAGCCAGGCCACCAAGCCTTTTTAGGAACTGTGGTAGTACGTCAATATAAGTAAAGGTATTAAATACACATTAAAATACACACAGACACACCACATCCAAAGGTGAGTCACTTATCTTGGGGAGCAGGCTATAGGGAGCTTCAGGCTAGCAGCTTCTCTTCCTCTTCCAAGCTTGGGAGGACAGCAAGGAGGTTGTGCATATGCGCCAAGCACTGTAGGCATGCATGCACACCAAGTGCTTGCTGCGCATGTGCAGTGGGGGAACCAGTGAAAAGGTAAGCCCCGAAGGTGGTTCCCCCCAAAAAAGCTGCTACTGGTTCTCCGGGACACTGGGGAAAGTTACTACCGGTTTTGGTGAACTGGTGAGAACCTGTTACATCCCATCACTGTACCTTTGCCAATAAGTTAATTGGTCAGGTTTGAGCTTTCTTGCCCTCTGATGTCATCAGGTACAGTATTTATTTTATTGTCTGTACACCGTTCAGAGTGGGAAATCCCAAATGGATGGTATAAAAATGTAAATAAATCAACCAATCAGTGTACATTACTAGGGATTATCAATATTGTTTTCAGCATAAATCTAATAGTCTTTGTCTTACTAGTTGTTAGTTTAGGCAGATTGCCAATAAACCTGACATTTTGAGTAACTTAAATGAATAAAATCATAGAATGAACTGCAGATTTCTGCACTGCATCAAATACCATGTTGTCTTTATTTATTAAGAATTAAAAATTGAAACATGAGAGGCTATCTGCTAACCCAGGAGTTCCTAAACTATGGCCCAGTGGCCAGATCCAGCCCCTGGGCCATAGTGACCAGCCCCCTGGATCACATGACTGGCCCGCGGCCTTAAAAGTTTGGGCACCCTTGTGCTAAGCAAACAGCTGTGGAATTCTCCCACAGCCTCCTGAGATAAGAACGGAGGGAAGTTGTTAGGCTTGTTGTTCTAGTCTTCACAAAGCATGGTTTTTATTTTTTACTAATTTTTTGATCATGAATTTGAATATCTATTTGTATAAACTTGAAAAATAGCAAAATTCTGATAACACTATTTAAAGCACACAGAATCAACCTTTTGTTCTGGGTTTCTCCTTTTGTTCTAAGTATTGGATAAACAAAAAACTAAAAGAGCAGGGGGAAAATGTTTTATTCAGACGTGGCCATTACATCTGTGGGAAGGGAGGGAACACAGGAGGTTGCTGTTTTCTTTTTACTTCGCTCCACAAACCAGTCTCCCATTTAACATGTCTATCTCTATCCACAGCACTACAGTACTGTATCTTGATTCAAAATTACCTAAGAACTGAATGGGACCAATAAATATACAGTACTTCCAAATCAATTTTCAAATCAGGTTTCAAAGTGTTGGTTCTAATTATTTTCTTCAGTAGAGACTATTCATTTATTTAAACAACAGTGTGTATGAGCAAAATTTAATAAATAGCTATGGGAAACCATAGTTCCCCATAGTTATTTATTAAGAAGAGAAAGATTCACCCAACTGAATACAGATTTCCAGAGAACAGTAAGGAGAGATAAGGAGGCCTTCTTAAATGAACAATAAAAAGTAATAGAAGAAAACAACAGAATGAGAAGGACTATAGATCTCTTCAAGAAGATTGGAGAAATTAAGGGAATATTTCAAGTAAAAATGGCCATGATAAAGGACAAAAACAGTATGCACCCAACAGAAGCAGAAATTAGGAAAAGGTGGCAAGAATACACAGAAGGCATATACTGTACAAGAAGCACCTTAATGTCCTTGACAACAATGGTTTGATCACTGACCTTAAACTGGACATCCTGGAGTGTGAAGTCAAATGAGCCCTAGAAAGCATTACTAACACAAAGCTAGTGTCAATGACATTATTCCAGTTGAGCTATTTAATCCCCTCCCCCAACGATGCCAGTAAAGTACTGCAACTGGCATCCAGTAGGTAAGGGTGTAAGGCAGAGATCCGCAACCTATGGCCTGTGGCACCAAATCATCCAGGCCCCCTTGCTCCACCCACTGCCACCTCTTCAATCCTTATCTCCTCTACTTGGCTTGCTGTGTCCTTAATGGTGCACAACATCCACCTTGCTATGGAGTGCCATTAGGGACACACCAAGCCAAGTGGAGGGGACAAGGATTGCGGTGGCGGCAGAAGCAGATGTGGCCGTAGGGTCATTTCCAGCAGATGTGTTTTCTTCTCCCATGTGATGCAGCTCCTACAGGCCGGTAAACAGGGGAGTGGTGGTGGGGAGTGGTGGACACTTTTTGGGGTGTGGTGGGCTAGGGGTGATCGCCGCTGCCACCTTTGGCGGCGGCAGCGGGACCACCAGTCTGGCCCCTCAACAGTCCGAGAAAGTGTAACCTGGCTTCAAAAGGTTGAGGACCCCTGGTGTAAGGCAATGGTAAATTTTAGATCTGTTCAATCAGTATGTACAATAAAAATGTTTGAATCCTACTGGCCACTTACATAAGGCATAAGTGCAATAGCAGAAATCATAGCATTGAAGTAATGTTGGCTAATGTTGTTACTTATATTTCTTGATGAATGCTTAATCATGCAACTGGACCATGATGAAGAATACAAGTGGTGATTTGTTAACTAGCATTAATGTGCCACTGTTATTTATGACATGATAATTTTTCTGGCACACATAAACAATAGGAGTCTATCCATCATAGTAAAAATGGATTAAATTCAGATGTAGGGGGAGCAAAAGCAGGTGCCATAAGACATGAAGGTGACACTATAGTCATTGATGGTGTTGGTGGTAATAATAATAACAATAACAATAACAATTTCATGCCAGAAATAATTCTGAGTTGAAAGGCTTTTTGCTGGAGAAACTCTGCTCAGTGGATGCCTCAATGAGGCTCCTTTCATGTCCCAAGAGCTGGGACAGAGACAGGTGCTCAAACCGTCATGCAGTACCCGGGTCTTGAACTACCAACTTGCCGGCCTTTCAGCTGACAAGGCAGGCTTCTTAACCACGGATCCACAACAGCCCCTATAGCTATTGGTGGGGAAGACTGAAGAAAGTGTTATAGCTGAACATTAAGAAGATACAAAATTATAAGGAAAGATATTGATAGTGAAGAAATATTTTTTTTAAAAAATGTCTGCTATATTTTAGTTCAATCATTGATCCCCAAGGGTTGATCCAATCAAAATGAATACATTTCCAACAATAACCTTTTTATAGCAAACCCACTATTTCCCCACTACTATATTCAATTGGCTAGAACTGATGAATAAATTAATTTTTCTAAGTAAAAAGTCCGGGCTCATCAGATCAACAATAAACAACATCAACAACAATAATTTCATGTTAGAAATTATCAGGAACAGAAAAAAGGAAGTCTTATTGTACCATAGATAGAAAAAGATTGCAATGACTATCACCTTTAACATGGCCTCAACCCATTAAAAGCAAGTGCCTCTGCTGATATACATTCTGGCCCCATTACGGTATCTTTTTATCTTGATTGCCATATATAAGCAATAAAACAATAAACGAGTCATATTACATTGAATTCAATAGTTTCTCTTTGCTCATTACCTCTTCATATTTCTAGTGTTAGCCTTTCAGTAGTGTTCCAGAATCATTTATACCAGCTATTTAAATTCTTTAAATAGCTGGTATAAATAGACATTTTCAGTATTTCAGCCAACTGTTCTCTTACAGCTACAAGCAGAAATGGTAAATGTATATACGATTGCTTCATTCACTCATCTGCAAATAGATTAAGTAGAACTAGGAATTAGTCAGATTTGTTGACTCATTGGGCCAAAATCATCTATGCCAAAGGTTCTCAACCTTTTCATTTCAGGGGGTGGGTCACACTTCCTCAGAGTTGAGGGGGCCGGACTGGTTATTTACAGCTGCCGTCAATGATTCCGCAGCTGTTGTAAATGCATTTATGGCTGCCGTCAATGAGTCCGTGGCTGATTCCAGTGGCTGGAGCGAGGGCCGGATTATTTGGTGCCACAGGCCAGTTCTGACCTGCAGGCCATAGGTTGAGAAACCTGAACTATACTATAGCATTCTCGATTACATTGTAAAAATGTGAAAGCTGGACTATAAACAAAGATAATACGAACAAATTCTTTCAAAATGTATTATTGCAGCTTTTGAGATACTTTAAGACCACTAAAAAGACAAATAATTTGATTCTAGATCAAATTAAGTCTGAACTCTTACTGGAAAAGATGAATGTTGTTGTTGTTAAATGCCATCAAGTCTCCTCTGATTTATGGTGATTCTATCAAGGAGTAATTTCCATAATGTCCTGTCCTTGGCTTGTTTTATACTCATTCCCTCGATTTTGTTCTATAAAGTATACTGTTTCCCTTCAATTGCCATTACAGTACTTCAGTCTTATCTCCTCTACTGCAGTAAAGCAGTATAAAATATACCACAATTTTCAAGGAGGCTCTTTCTGTGTATCCTTGTTACTCCAATTTCTTAGCTGTACCAGTACTGTACTTGCTATCAATGCTTGTTCATCTGCAAATCCTATGCTCCTGTGCATAAGGATCATTCTTCCAGTTAACCGGTCCTATTGCAACCCATGGCCTCAGGAATGTTAAATGTCTTTCCTTGATATTATATTGATTGTTCAATTTACTACTGTAAGGCACATACAATTGTCCTTAACATAGAAAGACCCAGAAGGTTGTTCAGTGGCTTGGCAGAGTTGTGCAATTTTGATCCCTGGGTGCAAATGGGTTTTAGAGAACAGGGTGACATTTCACCTCAGTGGATCGTGGGATTATTATTCAGTGATTCATAATTGGCAGTGGCGTTTGGTGACGTCATCAGGGCCACCGCTACTGTGATCTATGAAGCTATTCATAATGTGGAGTGAAACTACAGCGTGATCAAGAGCTTAACGAAGTATCTCTGAATATGTAATGAGCTGTGCTACACAGTGATGTCACCTCCTAGCCTCCATTATCACTTCCTACCAGGCTGAGCATACAAAACACTTGTGGAAAGGAATGCTGTCAATTCTGCCTGTCTTCTGTTTCCCCGGCTAGATTTCGATGCCTCTGGGCAACAGAGGCGCAGTCTGATAACCATTTGTTGATTACGAATGTAATTAAACTGTTTGTAGAGAATCTCTGTAAGATGTAATCAATGCTGAGTGGATTTGTGTGTGGGGGCGGGAGGGGTGTATATGTGCTGTTGTTCCTGTTGAGAGTACTAGTAGTATCCAGTCCCTTGGAGGGGGCCAACGGAGAACTATCATCAGCACTGAGGTGGAGTTGCTATTAGGTGTGATAAAATCATATTCCCTGAGAAAGGTGGGAGAATGAAGAAATTGGTCTGTAGAGGGAAAGGAATATTTGTTAAAATAAAAGTTTAATAAGAGCCAAAAGGTCAAAAACATTTTGTTTTGACAAAAAAATTTAAGAGAAAGATAACGAACATTTCCATAAAAATAGGGAGGGTGTAGGGGGGCAGTGAACTGCTATTGAAACAATAAAAGACAGGAGATAGGGAGAGGAAGACAATTTTATCATTGTAAAGACAAAGGTTGTGCTTGCTCGAAAGCTAGTTGCATACGACTCCAGGGTTCGGTGCTCATCTCCGTTTATAGCTTTCCTTGTTACCTCCAAATAATCTCTCAATTTAAACAGCAACAGTGCTTCTGGGTTAAAAGTGATGCTGGTGAATGCCAGGTTACTGAGAAGAAAAACAGCAGGAATTGATCTTGGATGAACATGCAGTTCTCCTTCGTGTTGTTTGGGGATACAGACTAATGGGTTCTGCGCCTGCGCTGCATCCGAGCAGAGCTGAAAAGCTGATTGGATAAAAGTTTTGAAGTTAGGACCGCCCACCATCCCCAACCGCCTCTGGCGCCATTTCGCGCTCTTCCCTCAGTTCTTTTTTTTCTGCTGCGCAGGCAGGAGCCTGGAAAAAGAGCTGTGTGTTTCTGTCTGAGATTGCCTCAGAAAACCTTCAATTTTTCACTATTTAAACATTTTTTTCTCGGACCAGGGGACTCGCAAACCCTTGGTCCTCATGTGGCTGGGTGATTTTCCCTCAGCCACCGGGGGGGGGGGGAGAGACTTTGAGGTAAACATTTTCCTCAGCAATCTCGTGTCGGGGCCTCCCGGCCGGGACAATTTTTTTCAACTATGCCTATACATGTTCCCACAGATCCCTATCATCCAATGGGTCCTCGTACAGATCCATGCGAAGAGTGCATGGATGATTCTCATCGCCCCGTCCTGGCCGCGCCAGCCGTGGTTCCCACTTCTTCAGACTCTGGCTTGCGACTTCCTTTGCCTGCCCACCGATCTGAACCTCCTCCACATGGGGGGTGGTCGGATCCTACATTCGGACTTGCCGAGCCTCTATCTGACGGCCTGACTTATCCGCCTGACCTAGCGTGGATCCTTGAACTCTCTCGTAAGCCATCCACGCGGAAGTCTTACAATGCAAAGTACCATTGTTTCCTTGACTTTTTAACATCTCATGACCGTACCGTGGACTCCGCATCCCTGTAGGACGTTATGTCCTACCTCCTGCGTTTGGCTGAGTCAGGAGCCGTGCACTCATCCTTAAAGGTTCATCTGGCTGCGGTGGTTGCCAATGCTCCACCTTCATCTGTGCTTTCCTCTGCCTTCAGGGACAAGACTGTTAAACGTTTCCTTCAGGGACTGCGCAATGCTTATCCACCTGTTAAGGTACCACCTCCCCAGTGGTCCCTTACTGCTGTGCTCACTGCGCTTACCAAGGCGCCCTTTGAGCCCATGGCTACAGTGGACATCAAGTTTGTGTCCTACAAAACTGCCTTTCTTGTGGCTATTACCTCTGCCCGGAGGGCAGTTGAACCCTGAGGTCTGACCCTCCTTTCCTCAAGTTCTACCCTGACAGGGTAGTGTTGCACCCGGACCTTGCATTTCTACCAAAGGTCCTCACTGACTTTCACTTGCCCCAGTCCATCACACTGCCAGCGTTCTTCCTGAATCCTTCGTCTGCACAAGAGTGTGGCATTCGCTGGATGTCAGGAGGGCCTTACTGTTTTACACCCAAAGGACTGCGTCCTTCAGGAGAGCGAAGCAACTTTTCATTGCTTATGGTGGCAAATCAAAGGGACAACCTTTGTCTGCCCAGAGACTATCTAAATGGATCTCAGGTACCATTTACCTGGCCTATGAGACGGCATCTCTGCCACCTCCGCCTCATGTCCGGGCTCACTCAACCAGGACATTGGCCTTGTCTACTGCCTTCCTGGAAGGCAATCCTATGGAGGACATCTGTAAGGCTGCTACCTGGTCCAGGTCCTCCACCTTCATCACCCACTACCGGGTTGATACAAGGTCTGCTGCTGATGTCAGACATGGCAGGTCCATCCTGATGGCTGGTCTCCGATCCTCTTCGGTGATGACCGCCCATCCCTGACGTCAACACATTCTCCTGCATCTCAGGACGCCGGCTGCCCACCATCCAAGTAAGTGAGCTTGCTAGTCACCCATTAGTGTGCATCCCCAAACAACACGAAGGAGAAAGACAAGTTTCACTTACCAGTAATTGTCGTTCTCCGAGTATGTTGTTTGGGGATTCACACGACCCAACCCGGCCTCCCCTCAATGCTGCCGGCCTGAGATGGCCCTATGCTTCGCAGGCAGCTCTAGTATTGAACTGAGGGAAGAGCGCAAAATGGCGCCAGAGGCGGTTGGGGATGGTGGGTGGTCCTAACTTCAAAACTTTTATCCAATCAGCTTTTCAGCTCCGCTCGGATTCAGCGCAGGCGCAGAACCCATTAGTGTGAATCCCCAAACAACATACTCGGAGAACAACAGTTACTGGTAAATGAAACCTGTCTTTCTGCTCAGTAACATGGAGACCTGGTTGGAGGTAGCCTTTCTCATCTTTGCCTACCTCTCCTTGTTTCTCTTCTGGCTCCTTCCTTCCTAACCTCTGGGTTTTTCCCCACACCAAGTGTTCTCCCCTCACCAGTTGTTCACCTGCTGAATCATCTGTTCCCCTGTTGATTGGGGAATAGCAGATCGGAATTCTGGGCTTTGGTCCACAGAGGGCAACATACTGCAAATCTTCTTCGGTTCCAATGTCCTTATACAATCTCACGAAGACATACGAAGACATGAGTAACTAGGAGTAGAACGGCATCATGTATTTTTCCTTCCTCAGGTACAAACGACAACTACAAGTGTAGGTTCTAACAAAATATAAATCTTCAGCTTGACACCAAATGGAGTTAATCCACTATATCTACACCCCAGCACCTAAAAAGTATAATACAGTGGTACCTTGGTTAATGCATTCTCCAGGCTGTTTCGTGCAGTGAAAATTACTTTAACTGAAATGCAGTTTTCCATAGGAATGCACTGAAAACCAAATAATATGTTCCAGAGCTCAGAAAAAAAGCCAATAAATAAATAAAAAACACTACCAATTTATTTTTTTCTGTTCAAAAATCTTTCTAAAGTGGCGAAAACATGGTGAAAAATTCCAAAGTGCACTTCAGAAAGTTTTGAAGATAAAAAATAGGTTCCCACCCCCAATTTTTTTCTGATTTCTGGAAGGTTTTCAATGCATATTTGGCACATTTCTGACAATGCCCTCTAGTGGCCAGCTCTGGTAATTGCAGGACTAGTCTCCAATGTTCAGCTGTTGAGGGGAACGGGGGGGGGGGGATTTCCGGCATTTCTTGGTGGTGCGGGGAGTTCCTGGCGGTGTCAAAATGAGATGAAAAATTCCAAAAACAGAGCAGAAATGCTCCGAAAACCCTCCTTGCTGCCATGGGAAGAGTCAGAAGGGTGTTCTGAAAACCCCACATGAGCTTCATATGGCGAAAAAAATCTGTCAACTGAGACACTATCTTCTGGATTTCCTTTCATTATGCAATTTTTACGTTAACCAAACCGTTCGTAAACTGAGGTCTTACTGTAGATTGAAGGGTAGACCTGCTAACATTTCATGTGCTTTCTAACATTTGCTCTACCAGAAAATTTAGTAGTCCATCTGAGGAAAACATGCAGTGTTTACTGTGACAAATTGGGAAATGTGCTGGTGAGGGAAAAGATAAGGTCACACTGCAGCATTTTAAAGAGATGTTAAGAAATATTAGTTTTATTTTAACCAGTTCACAGCTGAATAATTATTCTATAAAAACTTTACAGATTGTACAGTTTATATATAGTTCAAACTACAAGAACAACAAAAAAAAGTAGGTCCCACAGATGCAAAAATACTGTACCAATCCAAGGTAAAAGCAGATTTACACATTGTACATCTCTCCATTAGGATGAGGTGGTCAGGCTCCAAGTATAAAGTTCCAAACTGTACAAAAATAAGATTTTATTTTCCCCTCCCCCACCCACCCACCATTCTTCATACATTCAGTAAGATTGCAAATACAGATACCCAAGTACTAATCAGTATCTGGAGTCAGGAACCAACAGACACTCCTAGAAGGAATGCAAAGTTTATTTTCTCAGGGCACTCTTGTACATCTCATTGCATTGTTATCTACCCTGATCCAGAAGTGGCAATATGCATATGAGAATAGGCTTTCATGAACATGCTGCCTTTCAGGATGCGTTTCAATGTGCACAAAAGGGCACTGTGTTGGTGGAGTGGGGAATGGGGACACTGTGTGTTGGGGAGAGAGACATTTCATATCTAGCACCTGGTTGTGTGTTTTGTGTGCGTGCTAGGAACTCTTCCTGCATGATGCATAATCTGCCAAACTGGTGGGTAAGATTCCTGACTCTTAAATCCTCGTTCTCCAACTGGCTATCAGTGAGCTGCAAGACTTGCCTGGTTTTACAGTGGACATCATTATCCACTGTAGAAATGCATGCAGCCTGTTGCCACATGGAAAGATATCTGGACCAGGGAGGGCCCTTTCAATCGAATGGGGGAAAAAAATCTTGACAAAAAGAAGACATTAAACATCTAATATAAGGTAGTTTTTTTTTTTAAAAAAAAGGAATATTTAATAGAGTGCCAAAAGAATTTTAACTTATTAAATAAAATATATTCTACGTGAAGCTAAAAAAAAACATAGTACACATTTTTGGTGTAATTCATTAATTAAATCAGCAAGTAGAACAACAACAAAAAACTGTATATAGTTTTCTCACCCAGCAACAGAAGCAATTATGTAGTTAAAATAATTAAAAAAAAACCTATTTTCTTTTATAAAACCCACTAAGACTAAGCTATAATTTAAGATATCCATAGAATATATGGTATTTCAGTGATTCACTAATACTGCAAAACGAAGCTTCCCCCCTCCCCCAAAAAGAGACTGACTTCTTCATGCTATCTCAGTAAGAATTGGGCATATTCCCCCAAACAAAAAAAAGGGACTGAGTGTTTTTATAGCATAAATCCTGAGCACACTCATTTCATGGGTGGGGCAGGGAGAGAAAAATACATTTTGTTGCAGGGATTTATTCTTTTAAAAAATAATTGATTTTTTAAAAATTCATCGGTACTTGAGGTATTTCTAACCTTCCTCAGAATTCAAGGCAATGCCTCCTTTTAACTGACTTTTTTGGGCAGTGAAAGTAAGGGCTGGCCAATACCCGTTTTAGTTCTGAAATCTGGTGAAAAAATATCTCATTGCTTTAAGACCTTCTTGCCACATACAAAACAAAGCATCTCCTCATTTTATCACTCATTTTCCTCTGATACAGTACTAGCCAATGATAACAAAGTAGAAGACAAAGGTTTGGTAGTGCACTCCATTACATTTTTTTTAGTTTGTGTATATAAAGAAATATAATATATATTTATATCTATATATGGAGAAAGGAAATTTGTTCAATGCTTAACATACAGTACTTCTTCTTTTTTAAACAACCCTTGACAATAAATCCAAGTTTTTTCAGTTTTTAGTCCCACACTTTCTGAACACAGGGCAAGATTTATTTTAATTTTTAAATTCAGTTAGGGCATCCACAAAACCTAGATGCCCTAGTAAGTACAATTCCAGTGTCAAAGCACATCTTTTCAAAATTCATCAATCTTCCTTTGCAAATATTTTAACATTGAGTCCATTCCTTGAGCAGAACCCCATATCTTCTTTAGAACTTCACACTCTTTATCATTAGCTTGTTCCAAGTCCATCTTCATAATACTACGTACTAAACCTTTGGATTCTTCAAGTACCTAAATAAAATTAAAAAGAAGAACCACCAGATAAGGACAAAATAATAAGTACACCATCATTAAGATGAGGAAGTAAAATGCATGCAGAGGACATTTTCTCAGCAACGTCTGGAAAATGTGACACATTTGTAAGCTACATACTGCACAAGCACCAGAAATGGACAGCAGATTCTTCCCTCACGAAAGGCAGTGCTTTCCTTCCAGAACAATGAAATACATCCGTTCAGTGACAAGGAGAAAGGCATGTAATAGACTATATACAGAGACATACTTCAAAGAGGGCCTATTCCAGTGATGGTGAACCTTGGCACTCCAGCTGTTCTTGAACTTTAATTCCTAGAAGCCCTGATCAGCAGGAGTAATGACTTGGGCTTCTGATAACTGAAGTCCAAGAACACCTGGAGTGCCAAGGTTCGACATCACAGGCCTATTCAATTGTTTCACAGCAGAGCAGGCAGATATATGAGCATCTCAGCCGTTAAATGCGCCATTACAGTAAGCAAAGGAATTATACTTCTATTTCACCTCATAGCGCTTAGTGCACTCTCTGGGTGGTACACAAGTTAATTTAGCATTCTGTTCCCAACACGCTGGGTACTCATTTTACTAAACTCAGAAGGATGGAAGGCTGAGTCAACCTTAAGGCATGATCAGGATCGAACACACAACCTTTTGGTTGATTTACAGCAGTTTAACCACTGTGCCACTCAGGCAAACCAGAACATGTAATCGCTGGTTTTATTCCTTACTTCACGATGCCATACAACCTATCATCATTTTCTTTTTAGTTCAAATATTTTTAAATATCTCCCAAATTCAGGTTTTTTTTTGGCAACATCATACTGAACTGAGCAGCAGAAAAGATAAAATATAAATAATAAGCAACCAAAATAGAAACAATGGACAAAATCCAGCTGGTGTAAATTTATGCTGGTGGAAGCGGATGATAATTTAGATTGATTAAAAGCTTCTGTTCTCCCAGTTCAAGTTCTGAGGTCCAAACAGTTCCCCATTTGCTCTCGGAAAATGTTTGGGAGCCTTGGGACAGGAATGGGGAGGGTTTAATAACAAAAATGCTATTTAATTGCTACTGCCAGCTCCAAAGCCGCCAGCAATGATCTGGTTGAGATTCTTTTTCAATTAAAAGCTTCCTCCTTCTGTCCTGGGGCTCCCAAAAGAGAGCCCCAAGGAACCTGAGAATCAGAAGGAGTATGGGAGGTAAGGAGCCTTTAAAATTTACCTGTGTCAATGACATCATCAGCTTCCACCAGAGTAAACAGGCTTTAATCTACCTTAATCTGAAATCAAAGTTGCAATTAATTTTTTCAGACTACTATGCAGGCGAAGCATGTAAGGCGTACAAAGGTAGCTCTCCATGCATGCTAAAATTTGGATATCAAAACTTTTGGGTGCCTCCTTTTACAAAAAATCCATGAAGTTTATACAGATGTTCATGCTTTTCAGTGCCTTTTTAAAAATGACTTATTTTCCAAAGCAACAAGTTTTTACAAGTGAAAAATTGAAAATATTTGAATGTAACGTTAAAACTACACTTACTGTATTCCACTAAATGTTTCAGTTCAATTGTAGTTGACTAAAGGAGAAAGGTCTCAGATATATAATAATCAGACCCTTAAGTTTTCTTTACTAAATTTAAGATAACCAAACCAAATAGCATTCCGTTGATTTAGCACACTGGACAGTTTCCTTGAATGCTTGCCAGGATCCAATTGCCAATTCACACTTTCATGAGGCAACTGTATAAGTCTCAGCTGCCAGGGGCTCCTCTTTAACAAGCTTCTTGGTTGCATTCTTGGGCAGGCCTTCCAAATGTGTGGAGATCATTTGGAAAAGGAGAAGTTACAGATCCTTTTCAAACTCTTCCTGGCACCACAGGGAGGGTTGAGACAGCAAGGCTACAGTATCAGTTCCATGCGCCTTTTGCCCATTTAGGGAAATGAACAACTGAACTGGGTTAACTGTATAACGGGCATCGGTTTTGCCCCCACACCAGCTGCTATAAAATACAACTTTGATTTCAAATAAGCAAAGAAGGCAATTAATGATAAAAATTAACTCTTAAAATATATTATCATATATTTTAATTAGTTTTATTATTATATTTTGTATGCTCATTTTAATTATATATTAATTCTGTATGTTCACCACCATGAGTGGCCCAGGCCAATAGGGTGGTATAGAAATAAAATGAATGAATGAATGAATGAACAACAATAATACAAAAAGAGATACTTATAGGTAAAGGTAAAGGTTTCCCTTGCTTGAAAGCCAGTCATATCTGACTCTAGGGTTCAGTGCTCATCTCTGTTTCAAAGCTGAAGAGTCAGCGCTATCTGCTTCTGCAGACGTTTCCATGGTCATGTGGCAGGCATGACTAGACACCGGAGCGCACGCAATGCTGTTAACCTTCCCACCGAAGTGGTCCCTATTTATCTACTTGCAATTTCTTGCTTTCGAACTGCTAGGTTGGCAGTTATACAAGACCATAATGCACTGTTAGAACCAAGACTAGAATAAATGTCACACCAGGATGTGTGTATGTACACATGCATGTGTGTAACTGAAAGAGATTTAATTTATCTAAGCAACTTAGTCAAAAAATGTGTGTATCTCCCAGTTGTAATTAAGTCTGTGAGCCAAAAGGGGAAAAATCTATAATGTGAACACAATCTTTTATATCACTCAGTCTTTGTTGGTTTACGGAGGATACCAGCTGTCTGTATGATATATCTGGTTATAACAACATCTCTTTCTGAGAATAATTATGCGTTAAATCTAAACAGGTGGAAGCTGCAATTCACACCTAAAAGCCCCACTGAGATATCAATAGAGACAAGTAAATACCATGGAACTAACATCGCAGTGAAAACTGATTTATATATTCCAAAGAACACATAAAACACTTTCAGTGGATTTTAGATTACTTATTTGTTATACTTCATGACTTATCTATCCTGAAATCTATGTACAGTATATGAACAACTTAGGAAATAATACAGATCATAAAATATTATTATTAATTATTAAGTAATGCTAAAATAACTTTATTGTGTTTATTATACCTCTGTGACTTTAATCCATTAATATGGAAATCAGCTTCTGCATTGCCAAAAAATTATGTACTAACATATTTTTATTGAATAAATATTGCCTTACATCTTTGGTGTATTTTATCCAGTCAAACACAATAAAAAATCTTGTAACTTTAAAAGCCCTGTTCAAATATCAAATACATTTTAAAAAGCACACAGAGAGAAAAAGATCCCATATTTCTTTTTATTTAATTTAAACCTAGAGAAATATTTTAGTCAACCCACTCAGCACAATGTTTACAGAGAATGATACTGCTTTCAAACATCCAAACCCTGAACATTTTTGATGGCCAATTAACTGAACTTGCCTCTTGGGAGAAGAGCCATAGAAGAAAGAAATGGTAAACCACTTCATCTGTATATTATCTACCGAGAAAACCATGTAAAAGGTTGCTGTAAATCAGAATTAACTTGAAGGCATGAAATTTATTATTATTATTATTATTATTATTATTATTATTATTATTATTATTATTATTATTATTATTATTATTATTATTATAAATATGGCTAGCTGTCAGATATTAGGATACTATTCACTGAATCAGTTTGCACAGTCATTTCCAAAGCAGTCATCACTTACAGTTGGGCACATATATAAAGGGAAAGTGAGCAAGATAGCATGTAGATCACAGGTGTGAAAGCTTAGGCACTCTGGCAGAATCCAGCCTTTAGAGTACAAACTGGTTTCACCAGATGGCCATGTCCTCTTCCCTTTGACATCACTGCTCAGTGATTTCCCACATTCTGCAGTATTTTTTGGCATTCTAAAAGGCTGGAATGTGTTTCCTATGGCTCAATTCCTGGTAGTAAAATCTTTAAATTAAAACATGTCAGGATTCTTAGTTCTAGCTTTTGTCTCCAGCCCTGTCCACCAATGGCCTGAGCCCCCAAACAACTTCCTTGAACATGAATGTCACCCTTTAACTAAAAGAGGTTTGCAGCTCTTTAAGCAATAGCAATTTTTGCACTCATGGTGACTCAGAAAATGCAGTATTTTTGCTCCTGGCACCACAGGGAAGTTGGGAGGTTCAGTCAACCTTGGATGAAAGAAGATAAAAGCAACTTACTATTGAATTACACGTGACGAGTTCCTTTATTCGAACCATCACTTCTTGTGTGAATGTTCCTGGCCAAAAAACTTGAGATACAAGTCCCTTTGCACATGCTTCTTGTGCGGTCAACTTCCTTCCACTAAACAACATTTCATTTGCCTGAGGAAGACAAAAAGTTATTTCAATACAATGGGATGAAAACAACACTGAAAACATGGTAGTTTCTAAAAAAATGTCAATTCCACCTGGAACAACTCACTTGATTATATTATTTATTTTTCATCTGTTTCTTTATTTTCCTGGAGATGAAACAAAACTTAATACCCTAAGGCTGTAATGCTACAGTGTCAGGAAAAATTCCATGGATGATAGAACAAAGCAGAAATCTCTCTCCAGAATCTTAAAAGGTATTGTGACCTTAGAAAGAGGGCTTTGATCTTATAGCCTTCCCAGCCACCATGGAAGTTTCTTCCAATACCTCCTCACTCCATTGGAATCCTAATCCTAGAAAGGAGGAACAACATATACAGGTAGGGCTGTAGGAAACGCTTCCAAAAGCGTGCAGACCTCCTTGTAAACAAGGCTTGGGAAGAACAAGTACTTTCCTTAAAAGACAAATTGGAGAAATGTAACTGCAGCCCAAGGCCTGAAAGTATCATTAATAGCTAGTAAACATGCCTAGCCAGACATGTTCACTGCAAGGAGATCAAATCAGTCAATCCTGAAGGAAATCCACTGACTACTCATTGGAAGGACAAATACTGAAGATGAAGCTCAAGTACGTTGACCACCAAATGAAAAGAGAGGACTCACTAGAGAAGGCCTTGATGTTGGGAAAGATAGAAAGCAAAAGGAGAAGGGGCAGCAGAGGATGCGGTGGCTAAATGGCACCGTTGACACGAAGGATGTAGACCTGTGTCTACAGAGGAGACTGGCATGCAGTGGTCCATGGGGAAAGGAAAGGAAAGGAAGGAACGAAGAAATGTTGTGGCATCTTAAAGACTAACTCCTGTATTTAAATGTGAGCTTTTGTGGACCTAGAAGTGGATTTGGTCCATGAAAGCTCACATTTAAATACAGGAGTTAGTACTGGTATTTAAGATGTCACAACATTTTTTGTCTTTTTTTCTGCTGCTCAGTTTTGTTTACTCTCAGATATGCTTGCACAGACTAACACAGCTACCACTTCAAACTTTTCAAAATAAGGATGTACACCCTTAACCCCAAGCTTCATCTATTCAAATTGACTATAGACGATTGGCCAGTTCAGTGCAACAAGACATAAAGGCAAAAGATTATAAAATTACATATGGAGAAGGTTTGTAAAAGTTGGAGATGAAGAAAATAGAAAACCACTTGTTCATATTATAAATCACAAAACCCTGGAAAGGGCTGCCGTAACTTGGAACTGACTTGATGAGACATTGTTGTTGTTATTGTTGCTTTTATTGTTATTAATGTTGTCAGAGGTCACTGTAATAGACAGAAGGGAATAAAGATACTGTCTAAAAATATTTTGAATAAGTTACATATACAGAAAAACAATGATGTCACTGGCAGGTGGAGATTATCAGTATTTAAAGACTTACTCCTAAACTGCTGTATTGCAACCAAAAGGTTGCATGTACGATCCTGACCAGGGCTGAAGGTTGACTCAGCCTTTCAAGGTCGGTAAAATGATTACCCAGCATGTTGGGGGCAAAATGTGAACCACCAAGAAAGTGTAGTAAGTGCTATGAAGCACAAGTTTGATTTCTTTGCTTTAGTAATTTGACTATTATCCATATATTCCACAGTTCATAATTATGACAGTTCTACATCTTGGATGCTAGTGACATAATTTCTTAGATAAGCCCTTCCTCTCAGCAGATCTAGTAGCTAAAAATAATAGTATTACACCAAAATAAACAAACATTACAATACTACATATTAACTTTTTGGTAACAGATACTGAATTTTGAGCTCATTCAACTCAATGAGAGATTTTTGAAACTGGACTGAAATATTATCATAGGCAGATCACATGCTTTGCTGAAAAGGAGTGCAAATAATGTGGGATACTCTATTCCAGTGGTTCCCAACAAGGGGTACGCAGCCCACTAGTGGACTTCAATTCCCAGAAGCCTAAGTCAGTACATTGGCTGATCAGTGCTTTGGGGAAATGACTTAGGCTTCTGGGAATTGAAGTCCAAAAACCAGCATTTGGGAAATACTGCTCTATTCTACGTATTCCACTCCTTTCGACTTTGTTTAACTTGCAAAGCAGTACAGTTTGCCCAAGTAAAACTGTGAAACTAATTCCACTTGAGTTAGTTTCAGTTAAAAGACTTGTCACCATGTTTTCTAGTAACTTTCCATACCATCTACTGCTGATTTCATATGCAGCAAATACTCAATTGTGTATATTCAACTACCAAATCTTTATATACACCAGATCAATGGTCCTAAATACTGCATAGGCATATACACACTATTGTCTGTTTCCAATGAAAAGCTCAGAGGCCAACGCCATTTCACCTACCTTGAAGGTATAACCTGAAAGCTCACAGAATGTTGGGACAGATGAAAAGAATTCATCTTTTCAATTGTTATCTCAGAACAACTTTCTACTATTTCAAACTTCTACATTAAGGAACTCTAAGCAAACGTAACATGTTACTTCATAATGCCAGACTTCTCAATCTAAGCTAATAGTAGTCAGAAGTTTTGAACAGCTGGGACCATTGAGATATTGGGGCAAAACTGAGATAGGCACAGCCAGAATGTAAAAATATTCAGTGGTATCTATAGACTTTGGTTATGATGGTGCTTTTAATATCTGTCCTACTCTACTGATAGTTAAATATTTAACAAGAGAAAGACAGGTTTCACTTACCAGCAACTGTCGTTCTCCGAGTATGTTGTTTGGGGATTCACACTAATGGGTTCTGTGCCTGCGCTGAATCCAAGCGGAGCTGAAAAGCAGATTGGACAAAAGTTTTGAAGTTAGGACGGCCCACCATCCCCAACCGCCTCTGGCGCCATTTCGCGCTCTTCCCTCAGTTCAATACTAGAGCTGCCTGCGAAGCATAGGGCCATCTCAGGCTGGTAGCCTCGAGGGGAGGTCGGGTTGGGTCATGTGAATCCCCAAACAACATACTCGGAGAACAACAGTTACTGGTAAGTGAAACCTGTCTTTCTCCTTTGTGTTGTTTGGGGATGCACACTAATGGGTGACTAGCAAGCTCACTTACTTGGATGGTGGGCAGCTGGCGTCCTGAGATGTAGGAGAGCGAGTTGTCATCAGGGATGGGCGGTCATCACAGAAGAGGATCGGAGATCAGCCATCAGGATGGATCTGCCCGGTCTGACATCAGCAGCAGACCTCATATCAACCCGGTAGTGGGTGATGAAGGTGGAGGACCTGGACCAGGTAGCAGCCTTACAGATGTCCTCCATAGGAATGCCTTCCAGAAAGGCAGTAGACAAGGCCAATGTCCTGGTGGAATGGGCCCGGACATGAGGCGGAGGTGGCAGTGATGACATCTCACAGGCCAGGTAAATGGTACCTGAGATCCATTTAGATAGTCTCTGGGCAGACAGAGGTTGTCCCTTTGATTTGCCACCATAAGCAACAAAAAGGTGCTTCTCTCTCCTGAAGGACGCAGTCCTTTGGGTGTAAAACAGCAAGGCCCTCCTGACATCCAACGAATACCACGCTCTCTCTTGTGCAGACGAAGGATTCAGGAAGAACGCTGGCAGTGTGATGGACTGGGGCAAGTGAAAGTCAGTGAGGACCTTTGGTAGAAATGCAAGGTCTGGGTCCAACACTACCCTGTCAGGATAGAACTTGAGGAAAGGAAGGTCAGACCTCAGGGCTGCAAGTTCAGAGGTAATGGCTACAAGAAAGGCAGTTTTGTAAGACACAAACTTAATGTCTACTGTAGCCATGGGCTCTAAGGGCGCCTTGGTGAACGCAGTGAGCACAGCAGTGAGGGACCACTGGGGAGGTGGTACCTTGACAGGTGGATAAGCATTACGCAGTCCCTGAAGGAAACGTTTAACAGTCTTGTCCCTGAAGGCAGAGGACAGCACAGAGGAAGGTGGAGCATTGGCAACCACCGTAGCCAGATGGACTTTCAAGGAGGAATGCGCAGATCCCGACTCAGCCAGATGCAGGAGGTAGGACATGACATCCTGCAGGGATGCGGAGTCCACTGTACGGTCGTTGGATGTTAAAAAGTCAAGAAGACGACAGTACTTGGCTTCGTAAGACTTCCGCGTGGATGGCTTATGAGAGAGTCCGAATGTAGGATCCGGCTGCCGCCGCCGCCCCCATGTGGAGGAGGTTCGGATCGGTGGGCAGGCGAAGGAAGTCGCAAGCCAGAGTCTGGAGCAGTGGGAACCACGGCTGGCGCGGCCAGGATGGGGCAATGAGAATCGTCCATGCACTCTCCGCACGGATCCGTATGAGGACCCGTTGGATGAGAGGGATCGGTGGGAACATGTATACGAAGTCCTGATGCTACAGAACCATGAAGGCATCGCCCTCCGATCCGCGACCGATCCCTGCTCGGGAGCAGTAACGGTGACACTTGGCGTTGGCTTGTGTCGCAAACAAGTCCAGGACCGGTGTGCCCCACCGGCGGCACAACCGGTTGAACACCAATCCGTCCAGCTCCCATTCGTGCATTGCCGTCCCTTTGCGGCTCAGAAAGTCCGCATCCGTGTTCAGGGTGCCCTGGATGTGGACACCGATTGGGAAGACGTGCACCTTCAGGCACCATTCCCAGACCATCACAGCAAGATGAAGGAGGGAGAGAGACTTCGTCCCTCCCTGCTTGTTGTGATAGGCCAGGGTCGTGGTGTTGTCCGAGGCGACCTGCACCACGCTGCCCACTATCAAAAGTCTGAAGGACCGCATCGCCTTCCACACTGCCAAGAGTTCGAGGAAGTTGATTTGGTGCCTGGCTTCCGCGGGAGTCCAGACCCCGTGGATCCGTAGACTGCCACAGCACGCTCCCCATCCGTGCGTGCTTGCGTTGGTGGTGATCTGCACGGTCGGCACGGGAAGAGTGAAGACCTTCCCCACGGTCACATTGCGGTCCATCACCCACCAGTTCAGTTGGTCCTGCAGTTCGGGGGTTGGTGTGAGCCACTTCCCGAGGTGGTCGTTGACGATGTCGAACGAGGCGAGGAACCAAGACTGGAAGGGATCGCATCTTGAGCTTGGCGTGCGAGATCACCGCCGTGGTCGACGCCATGAGTCCCAAGAGATGGAGGGCGTCCCTCGCACGGATGCGACACCTGCCCTGGATCCGTGCCACCACCGCACGGATGTCGAGCAGACGCTTGGGTGGAGCGTAAGCCCTCAGAGACAGAGAGTCCAATACCGCTCCGATGTAGTCTATGCGTTGAGTTGGGGTCAACTGGGACTTTTTGTAGTTGACCCTCAGACTGAGACTCTCCATGAGGGCCAGGCAATAAGAAACATTGTCCATGGCCCTCTGTTTGGTCGGGGAGCAGACCAACCAGTCGTCGATGTATGGGAACACCTGAATCCCTTGGAGCCGAAGATGGGCGGCCATCGGCACCATGCACTTCGTGAATACCCTCAGAGCGGTGGAGAGGCCGAAGGGTAGAGACGTGTACTGGTAGACGTCGCTGCCCACCTGGTAGCAGCAGAAGCGATGATGTTCCCTCCTGATGGATACGTGGAAATACGCATCCTTCAGGTCGATGACTGCGAACCAGTCCCCGTGGTTGATCAGTGGGAGGATGGACTGAAGGGTTACCATCCGAACCTTCCTCGCGTCGATGTGCTTGTTTTGAAGGCGGAGGTCCAAGATGGGGCGGGACCCTCTGTCCTTCTTGTCCACGAAGAAGTAGCGGGAGAAGAACCCATCGTGAGACTCCGACGGCATGACCGGCTCTATGGCGCCCTTCTCCAGGAGGGCTGACAGTTCCTCCTGGAGATGGATCGGTGACACGGACCCGTCCGACAGTAGGGCATCTCTTGAACTCGATCGCATAGCCAGAGTCTAAGATGGTTAAAACCCACTTGTTTGTGGTGATGGTGGACCACACCGACAGGAAGTTCACAAGGGGACGGTAAGGAAGAGGGACAAGAGTCTCAGTCACGGAGGAGTCAAACCCGTTGTTTGCTCCTCTGATCGGTCCGCTTACCAGTCTGTTGGCGTTGCTGGTAACTCGGCCGTGGTGCTTGCTGCCTTGGTCGGTAGAACTGGTGCTGAGGGTAGTCCTCCTTCCTCTGTTGTTGACGAGGCTGGTAGGACGGACCTTGAGACGAGGTCTGGGATTGGTCCGATTGGTTGGTCCGACCCGACCCTCGGCATGGAGGATGGATCTTATTGATCGTTGTCATATCATTTTTAAGCTCCCCTAAAGAGTCATCCGTCTCTTTAGCGAACAAACCCTCGCCGTCGAAGGGAAGTTCCTCCACCAGTTTCTTGACCTCATCCTGGAGGTCAGCCGAGCCCAGCCAGGAGTGCCGGCGTATCTGGATGGCAGAGGCCAAGTTCTTAGCCTCTGACTCCGTGATATGCCTCCCAGTTCGGCTCTGTTGGAGGGCCAGCTGGTTACCCTCCTGGCAGATGGACCTGAACTTAGCCTGGAGCTCCGGCGGCAGCTGTCCTTTGAAGGACTCTACCTTTTCCCATAGGCGACAATTATAGCCACCCATGGCCGTGGCATAGTTCGCAGCACAGAAGGACAGGGATGAGTTGGCATAGACCTTCCTGCCCAGGGAGTCTAACTTCTTCCCTTCCTGCGATGAAGGGAGGGGAGTGCTGCTTGCCGGAATCCTGTGCTGGCCGCCCTTCACGACCCGCGAGTTGGGCGCCGGGAGGACGTGTAGGAAGGTGGCATCATCTCCAAGAAGTCTATACATCCCGTCCACTCGTGTTGACACTGAGTGGGACGAGACGGGCTTCTGCCACACAGCCTTGGCGATCTTCGGGAGAAGGCCCAGGTGGACAGGGACCAACTCCTTCTTATCGGCCATGGCGCAGATGACGTCCTCGCACTCCTCCAGAGGGGCCTCCGCCTTGATCCCATGTGGATCCCAGGCGGGTGATCAGCGCCGTGGAGGTCCGTTGGTCCTCTGGCTGGGAACCATGGACGCTGCCGATGTTGTCGTCCGGCTACTTTTCGGCGGCAACCGGTGGCTGATCCTCCTCCTCGACCGACGATCCATCGGAGACTTCTGACCGCTCTGAGATGCTGGGCAGTGGAAAGAAGGCCTCGGGGTCCGAGTCCGACCAGTACGGCCTGGCGGACCTCAGATCGCTCCCCGGCAAAGGCGACTGGTGCAGAGGGAGAGAGACCTCCGACCGTGCCTGCTCCGTGCGCTGCCTCTTTGCTGGGGCCGGGCCCTCCTCACGGAGTGGTGGTGCCTCTGGAGCTAGTTCACGGAGCGGTGGCGCCTCCGGAACAGCCGACGGTGGTGGCTGAGGGACCCGGAACTGCTTCTGCACCATCGCCTCGAGGAACGGGGCAATGAGGCTCAACTGAATGGACGGGTCGGGAGCTGGAGCCACAGAAGGGGCCGACAAAGATGCAGTCCTCCGCGGTGGTGGCGGCGACGGGGTCTCCGGCAGAGGCGGCAGACTTGGGGCCTTCTCTGGGGAGATGAAGACCGGAGAGGCCGTCAACGAGCTGCCCGGCGAGATTGCGGCCGTGATGGCAACAGAGGCCAGCGATCGAGACGGCGACGGGCGCATCGCGCATGGAGTTGCAGGGAGAGAAGTCGAAGAAGTCTGGTGGTGTTTCTTCTTCTTCTTCTTCTCCTCCTGCTTCCTCTTAAACAGTTCTGCAGCAGATGGACGCTAAGAAGGAGCGGAGGTGGAAGCAGCAGTGGCCTCCTGAGGGCGGGAAGCCTGAGGTCCAAGTGCCGCCTCCATTAGGTAGACCTAGAGGCGGTTCTGTCTGTTCTTGAGTGCGGCCTTGGAAAAACCTTTGCAGACCGCACACGTCTTGACAGGGTGTTGTTCCCCTAAACACCGCAAACACCTCACGTGTCCGTCCGAACTGGGGAACTTCGCGTTGCAAGATGGACACTGCTTGAAGGCTGCTGAGGCCATCCACCGAAGTAGATGGCCGAAGAAGAAAAATTATCCTGGCCGGGAGGCCCCGACACGAGATCGCGTGAGGTAAAATTTACCTCAGAGTTGTTGTTTTTTTAGCGGCGGCCGAGGGAAATCCCCCAGCCGCGCAAGGACCAAGAGGTAGTGAGCCTCCTGGTCCGAGAAAAAATTGTTTTCAGGAAAAAATTGTGGTTTTCTGAGGCAATCTCAGACACAAAGCACACAGCTCTTTTTCCAGGCTCGCGCAGTGGAAAAAAGAGAACTGAGGGAAGAGCGCGAAATGGCGCCAGAGGCAGTTGGGGATGGTGGGCGGTCCTAACTTCAAAACTTTTGGCCAATCAGCTTTTCAGCTCCGCTCGGATTCAGCGCAGGCGCAGAACCCATTAGTGTGCATCCCCAAACAACACGAAGGAGAACATAATTTCTGGTAGCATTAAAAGTGCAAATCAGTAGCTTGGGTTATTTCACTAATAACATAAATCAGTAATTACTAAGGAAAAGGGGTTTGCTATAAACTGTTCATATAACTTTTTTCTTGGTTGACAAATGCAAATTAGGATTTGTTCTCTTTGTAAAGGCATCTATTAATGAGTAGGTTCCACATTTTACTCTCTGAGGTCTTATTCTGCTACAGAATCCACATTAAATTTACAATGTAAAGGCTGTGTTGTGCAGGATTGTTATCAGAATACCTGTCAGAAATAATCTCTAGTTTTACACACCTACTTTTTACAAAAATGAAACACAGTTGTAACAACTCCCATTGCCTCATGCCAGTGGAATACAATTTTTCTTCCATCCAACACAAAGTATTACTTGTACGGATGGATGAGAAACCTGGACAACGAAGAAAACTGACAAGAAGATCAATTCATTTCAATTGCTTTTTAGAAGAGAGCTAATATGTATAGCATTGACCCCACCCAGAAAGACAAGTAAACAGTTTCTAGATGAAATTAAGCCTGAACTGTCACTATAAGCTAAAATTACCAGACTGAGGCCACCATACTATGCACGTATCACAAGATGACCAAGTTTAAAAGGCAATGCTAAGAAAAGTGGAAAGCACTAGCAAAAGAGGAAGACCATACATCAGATAAATTAGCTCAAGAAAAGAAGCCGCTGTCTTTAGTCTGTAAGACCTATGCAGGGCAGTTAGTAATAGAACCTTTTTGTTTTCATATGGTATTGGAATACAAGGATTGTACCAAATGGCATTCTGAACCTCTAATCAACTTTAAGCAATCCTACTAGCCCTGTACAGTCTGGTCCAACTGAACCCATGTAGGCATTTACTGACACCTGCTTCTCTAAACCCACTCTCATCAAAATATTTCACATCTTATGAGCTTACTATGAAATATAACATGAAATATAACATGAATTCACTTAATATATATAAATGGAATAAAGTATTCAGAAAAGGGCTTAGACAGGTTGAAAGAGAAGCCGTGGATAATGTAGGCAAGCGAAGAAATCTACTCGTTGTACACAGGGAGGTATTTCTACATTAGCAGGGTATTGTGGCAATTCTCTGTTCCTGAGCTCCCTGACGAAAGCAAGATATGAGATAATGTAGTGATAGACTCAACTGCCCTATTTCATTTCTCCTTTGAGATATTCCACAGCTGATTTCATGTGAGAGCGCTGTCACTATGGAAGTCTAAGTATAGACACAGTACCAAGAGAACTTTTGCAAGTCTTACAGATATTCAGGCTATTTTTTAAAGCACTGCAAAAGATTTATGAAAACACGAGGCCTTCAAAATGCCACGAATACACTGCAGGAAGACTTTCTTTTGTGCATTCTTTATATTGTTATGTTATTATACTATCTAAACATGCTCAAACCCTAAATAAATACATTGCTAAGTACAAACAAAACAATACTAACAGAAACTAAGCTGCTAGCTTTAGCAATATTAACTGATTAGAGATAAGCTCTATTCAAATACCATCAGTAATTAAATGTCATCCTAAACCTATAAAAGATTTATTAGTAGCAACCAGCAGAGTAAGACTAATTTTTACTCTGTATTAGTTTAACAACAGGTGTCCAGACAAAGGCAGTGTAACTATGGTGTTGGCATTTAAGCTGGGTTAATTAAGCTGTCATATTGCAGCAACCTGAAATGCCACTTATCAATATAAAACTGCATATCACAATATTGTTCTTTCTTGACAGTGGTAAATCCCATGTCAGGTCTTTCATGTGGCATGTAGTCCGAGCCTTACTGAGAAGCAAAAATCCCAAGGCAATTACTGAATGGCTACACTGTTTGTTTTTGCTTGTTTGTTTTAGGGGAGATGCTGCCTAGCCACTCAAAACTAATAACTGAGAGGACGCTGCTTCAGGTCAGATAAATTAACATTCAGGAAGACACAGTATAATAATCTAATACTGCAAAAGATGGTTTGACTTACTTGAAGTCCCTCCATTATAAATAGGGGTGAGAGCAAGTTGCTATTGGTAAATCTTTTATGTCAAGTACAGAAATGTAATTATAGCAATAGTCAGGTGCTAGTCAGTTCAATGCTATGAACATGCACACATCTGTCTTGTACCCTCTTATGTTTTTCACTACATTTAAAGAGAACAATTCCATTAACATGGAAGCATAGGAGCAAGAACTCAGATTTTTCCAAGTTCCTGATGACATACAGAACTTACACATAAACAGGAACCCCTCCTCTTTAGACCCAGGGCTGAAACCATGAAGAACATAATGAAGAATGTGAGCAGGGTTAGATGGTCCCCTCCTGTAAGTGTTTTCATAGTGCTGGGTTGAATAATGGCAGAATGAGACTTTTATGCCACAGTTATATAATGTTTGAGTGAGGAAAGTATGTTATCAAGCTAGGCTTCCTTTGATAACTAATTCTTTCCCAATCAGTGTTCTGCTAGAAAGAAGCCTTTTCTGATGGTTGTAGAGTTATTTGTCCAAACACTCCCTTTTACCAGAGGGAACAAAGAAAGATTACTGCTCACCCTTGTTTCCACTAGCTGCTGAAGCTTCTCAAGACGCTATTTTGCTCTATTTTGTAGTTATGAAAAACGTAACAGAAAAGTCACCTGGGATTCTGGAGTTAGGTCTCATCACTATGCTAATAATACAAAGTCAAATTTTACTTTGTCAACCATGAATGTAAAGGAGGCTATGGAACTTCTGGGCTATCATCTTGATGCAATGAAAGACTGGATATGGACTAAAGTTTGTCCAATTGATCAGAGGACAATTAATTCTGAGATTGGGAGAACCACCTCTTCTGGATGGGACTCTACTCTCTGTGATGGATTAGGCTACTAGCTTGGAGGAACTCTTGGAACCAACATTGTGTCAGCTGGTTGCTATAGCAACAAGTACCTTCGCTCATTTTTATCTGTACAACTCTGTCCCTTCCTAGACAAAATGGGTGTGGCACAGTTACAGATGACTTTGGGAGAAGTAGGTAATTTGGTGTCCACCAAATTATCTGCATGACAGTTCCTATTACCATTGACCATACTGAGACTGACAGGAGGCAGAGCTCAAAACTAAATTACTGCTACTGTGGTTTCCCTTGAAGAATATCTGAACATTGCAGTGGTTCAAAAACTAGTTATTTCTGTGCCTAACTCAAGATACTAATACAGTACAGTATTAATCTTTCACATTCTAAATGTCTTGGGGCTAAGATATCTTAAAGACAGACTGACTTATTATATTTCTATACCGCTGAATTAGTGTTTAACACTACACAGGGTAGTTTATAGTAAAACAGTTTCCAGAACATAACAATCTACACAAATTCTATTTAAATTCAAATAGCCTAGATGGCCATAGAGAACCAGCGGACCATAATCCAACAGCCCCTCAATGAGGATATAAGGGCACTACCCAAGCCCTCCTTTAAACTTTTAACCTTCCCCTCCCTTCAGTAGAAACTCGGCATAGGCATCCTTAAACAGATGAATTTTAAGAATTTCTTAAAGATCTGGAGAGCAGCTGCGTTATAGATTTCAACAGGGAGATCATCCCAAATTGAGGGTGTTGTCAACAGTTGTTACTCAGAAGGCCCGTCAACAAATATCCATTCTTTTGGCCTCTAGGGATGGCTACTCTCAATAACATAGTTTGTGAGGATCTCAGTGAAAGGGAGATGCTTTTATGGAAAAGCTGCTCCACTAGATAGCAAGGATCCCAAACCATGAAGTGCTTTGGATATCACACAAAGTAGTCTATAGTTTATTATATTTCTCCTAGGCATTGCAGTACATCACACCACCAGGAGATTCTAGGTTGGTGAGAACATGGGGTGGACTTTTTTCTCTGACAGTACTTCCACTCTGTCCCAGTGGACATTAGATTAGCTTCATCTTTGATTAGTTAGAAACAGGCAATAAATATACTTCTCTTTCATGTAATTTTAAACTCTCATGTGAAAGTTTCACTTACAAAATATATTATCTTGTCAAAGAATGGATTTAAATAGTTGGTAAAAAAAACCCTCCACCATTAATAAAATGTTATATGTATGAGTTGTATGCTTCTTTTTGTCTCGAAGGGGACACAAAAAGAAGAATTAACATAAAAATCTGGATAATTCAGCACTGATATACCTACCAGAGAAAGGTCCATGCATCTTTATGATTATTAACATGAAGAAGTCCAACATTAAAACTATATGTGGGTGATACACTATCCTCAACTAAATTGAAACAAAAAGCAGTACTTGTGGGGGCTGAACGTATATTCTAGAACTCTGCAAGTGCACTGCCTTTTAAACTGTGTGATAAAGAACAGCTATGGCCTTACATAAACAATCTGTATCATTTATGTGAGAAATTGCAAGGGTGGAAATGGTGAAGTACAATGAGAAAACAAATCTTTCACTAAAAGCAAGGGTCCTCTAAGATCTGAGATATTCTTTGCACAGTGAAAACATTATAGAAAAAGTCTTGACTTTCTCTTTGATGTCTGTGTATCTCTTCCTGAAATTTCTTGATGAATAAAGAAGGAAGCCCTAATGGCTTAGTTTCATCTACAACCATAGAGGTTATAAGGTTAAGATTAGAGATTGCTTTTATTTTTTGTCATCATTCTTGACCTTTCTTGAATATAACATCTATGGTTTAACAAGCTGCAGTTTAAGCAGTTTATTAAGTCAGGAAATAAACTTTAATTCACAAGATTCTCTGCCTCTTCCAAATAATGAAGTATTATTGAAAGAGTAACAGTGACACCTCCAAAGCTTTCTTCTATTCTTTCAAAGACTCAATGTCAAAATCAATTGCTGTAATGCAGAAGACAGAAATAACTACTTTAGTATCACAGGAATCATTAGAATTTATGCACACCGAACTTCCTACTGGATTGCAGCCATTGTTAACAGCAGACAATGAGTGATGAGGAGCCAGTGACATTTGCACCCTAAAGAGCTGTTAGCCACTGCCAAAATTCTGGAACATTACGACCATAAACATTTAAGTTTTACATATCAAAACTACTGTAAATGCTTTCCCCACTGTTGGAGCAGCCAAAATGTTATTTTTGAATATGGAATATTCTGTTTGTTTTACACATGCTTATTTCAGACAAAGCAACTTTAGGAATATCTGTTTATGAGGTACAGTTTGTGTTATATATTAGGAGGGGCAGAATTGCTGGTAGGCTGAATACAAAAACACTGAGGGCAGAACTACATTTAGGTGGTGTCAGATACACAAGATGAAAAACTGTGCACTAGAACAATAAATATTACAGATAAATGTACTATAAAATTATTTTCACAAATTACTTACAGATGCCAGGCCCATTATCCTTGGGAATGTGAGGGAAGAACATCCATCAGGACTTTGTCCAAACGTTGTATAAGGAGTCTGAAACCAAGCCTTTTCATTAGCCCAAACCACATCACACAGAGGTAATATAGACGCTCCAAGTCCAATGGCTGGGCCGTTTACTGCCACAATGATGGGCTTCTTAAACTGAATGAAAGTATTCACGAAATTTCTAAAATAAAATAAATAAGTAAGTAATGACAATTCATATTTTAATACCAATGCTTCTAAGCCATATCACCTTAAAATTGTTCACCATGTTAGTTTTCCTGAAACTTTGGTAGACAAAACCATATATTCCTGCCAAAGAACAATGTTGGGTAATACTGTTCCAGCCACAAACAGATTAAGCTTTATATATATAAAAAAATCTGAACCCCTTATAGGATTGCTAAATAACAAAGCAAATTACAGTAAAACACCGTATAACGATTGGATCGGATAATGCTAAAAATCACATAACGTTAAGTAATCTGGGGAGGAGAATTGGATCGAATAACATTAAGGTCCTGTGCGGTTACAATGTATCTCTATGGAGCTTTAACGTTATCCGATCCATCCCATAGGATTTTAACATGGATCAGATAACACTAAAAATCGGATAACACCAAGACTAGTGGAACCAAGTTTTAGCGTTATCCAGTGTTTTACTGTAGATGAATAGTCAAAATGAATCTAATGGCTTGTTATTTCTTCTACATTTGAGTCCAGAATAGACCTGTCCAAAATGTGATTTCCAAGTAACACAATTACAAATAAACACCACAAGCACTTTCAACATCCATCACATGACATGACATATTAGGCACACAAGCTAATGTCTAATAGCATAAATAAATAAATAAATTTCTTGCTATAGAATTCATAATTTCTTATCACCAGGTGATGCTAACTGGGGTTTCTGGGAATTGATGCAAAGCATGTGGAGTGGGAAACATTCCCCACCCTTGTTGACTAGGTTAATGACACACAGGAATGTCATCATCTAGGACAGTGATGGTGAATTTTGGCACTCCAGCTGTTCTTGAACTTCAATTCCCAGAAGCCCTGATCAGCTGGAGCGCTGTCTTTGACTTCTGGTAATTGAAGTCCAAGAACACCTGGAGTGCCAAGGTTCACCATCACTGATCTAGTATAACAAGTCTTTAACTTTGAAGACAGAAATTTTGTTGGAACTTGCCCCTTTCTTTTGTCTGTTCTGTTTTAATGACTACAGAGCTTGGAATGGGATAATGGAAAAGAAAGCTAATTGCCTCTTCTTGAACCTTGTACATGCTGTCTGTTCTCCTAGTGGTGGGTATTGTAGTGCAGGGTTTCTGCCAGGATTGTTTGACTAAGTCCAGCAAGACTGGAAGAAGACAAATCTATTCTGGACTCAATTTATTACTGGATCTGGTAGTGGTGGTTTGTGACATGAAGCTGAAGTAATTTTGCTAGTCTAAATACAAGGTCAGAATAATGCTGGATGTCTTCAAAGGGGAGAGTGGGGAGCTATCCCTCACCAGTGATTCAGAAGAAGAAAGAAGGGGAGAGAGAGATGGTGGTGAAGAGTTTTCCCAGATATAATTTGAGTCAGGAAGATGTGATTTGTTTAACCTAGATCAACAAATCTCAATGTTTTCAGACCATGGGCCTGACCACACCTCCTGGGCTGCTGATCGGGCCAGTCGTGTGCAGAATGTATTTAACAGTGTTCTGCGCATACATGGTGTGCATTTTACTTCCGCTTCCAGGAGTGGCGAGGACAACGGGGGCCAGATGAACTGGCATTGAGGCCCGGGTCTGGCCTGTGGGCTGTAGGCTGTGAATACCTGACATAGATGGTACTGGTATTATATGTGGTGGAGTGTTGGAAGATGGATTCTTAGGCAGGCAGAGCAAGAAACAGAATTGATGGAGGATGAGTCCGGTGTTGATACAGAAACCATGGTGCTTGATTCTGAACAGTGTTGGGCATGGTGACATGGCATAGAGAACAACTATAGATATATCCACAATCACAATAATAGAGATAGCCATACCATACTTAAGAGAAGGCCAACCATCTTCCTTCATATGCTTTGGAGAATATTGTTAGGAGTGAGGATGGTACCAGTATGGTATTGGTGAACAATGATCTCCAGGTCACAAGGATAATCTGGAATAATGTTGGCATCAAGGAGGAGACAACAAAAGACCTCTTCTTTTTTTTCTGAATACAAATTGAAGAGGAATTATGAAATGGAAAGAGAAAGAGAACTATATACACATGAAGGGAAGGACGATCTTTCTTTCATGCCAGCTCTTAGATGCTGCTCTCATAATGGAGAAAAAGTAATTGAGCAAGAGAGTGTGAAACACCAATACAAGCACAAGGGAGGGTATAGGGCGAGAGAGAGAGAGAGTACTTTTGATTCCAGAATCTTCAAAGCAGGCCTAATACCAGCTTTTGACCCACATGTGAGTCACAAAGGCTCATAAATGAATGAGTCAAGAATGAGAGTCTTGCCATCAAAGCAAGTAACAGGAAGGCTAATGTCAAGATGGGTTGCTGGTTGCTCATGCTGGATTGGAAGCTCTCAAAAGTCTGAAAGGAACATGGAAGTGTAGCTGGAAGAACAGCATTGAGCAGATGCATGGGACTGATGGTGGGCTAGGCTTTGGGGATTAGAGGACAGCCTATGCAAAGGCAGTCAAGGTCAAGCTTTAGAGGCGAGAGAAGCTTCTAATAATTCAGACTGTAAGTAGGAGACCACGGCTTGGAAGAGGTGGAGGGCTTAAGTCGAATGTACAAGGCTAATGGAATGAAAGAACTTGGAGACTTTTTTTTGTTGACGCTTGGTTCCTGTCCATTAGAGGCACCTGACAGGCAAGGAAAACTGAGTTCAATGAGGTCTTGTGTATCTGTCTTATGCTTCTTCCTCAAGGACACTCCTAGTTGGCTCTGGACATGGAAAGTTACATTGTTGGAGAATGGGTATGCAACTGGTCAACTGAGGGGGTGGTATTGAGCACAACAAAGGTGAGTGTGATGCTGAGTTGCTTGCTCCAAAGACTACAGGACTTTATCACAAGATGAGACTTGGAAGCCTAACTGCTTATCATGAACCACCAGTTTCAACAAGTTCTGGCAGTGGCAACATTTTCCGATGATGTGACCCTCTCGAAAGATGGGATTTTTCTTTTCTACTGAGTATATTTCTTAAAGAAAGCCTTCAAATGTAAGGTGTTGGAATCAGGAGACAAGTCTGCGTTGAATAGTCACTGGCCAAGGCTGAAGCCATCTTTGGAGTAGAGGTCAGTCATCAGTTTGAAGGAAGAGATGGAAAGAATAGTCAATGGAAAAGCAGAAATAATCTATGAAAGGTTTTAGGTTTAAATTTATCTGAGATGAGAACAAAGCAGAAGACAAAAAGGAACTCAGCCTCAGGGAGGAGCCTCTGTTTTTATCTAAGCAAGTGCACAGCTCTCCTATCAAAACACTTTCACTCGGAAGAACGAATTTATACATATTATTCCCAGGTTTATAATTCATATTCTAGGATTGACTATGTATTTGTAACACAAAATATATTGAAGGATTTAAATGATGTAGAAGTAGGAATCTTTAAGGAATCGGATCATGCCAAAGTAATGGTGGAACTACAATTTAAAATAAATAAAAGTAATATTAGAACTTGGAGGTATGACCCGAAATTATTTAAAGACGAGGGGATAAAAGATCAGATAATGAAAAATTGGGAAGAAATTTGGAAAATTAACGATAATAATGAAACAAACTTTAATGTAATTTGGGATGCCATGAAAGGAGTATTTAGGGGTGAGTGTATTAAATTTAAGAGTTTAAAAAACAAACAATATAAAGATAGACAATTGGAGTTGGAAAAAGAGATTAAATTATTGCAAACTAAACATGCCAAAACAAAGGAGAAGAAGACCTTAGAAAGGATACAATTGTTACAGAAGGAGATAGCAGGAAGGGATATTGAAAAAATTAAAAGAGATTTAATTTATTTGAAAAGGGAATATTTTGAGTATAGTGATAAAAGTTCAAAATGTTAGCAAAAGCAGTGAAAGAGAAGAAGGAAAAAAGGGAGATAGGAACTTTAATAAGGGAGGATATGAAAAGGTGCAATAAAACAGTAGAGAAACTCGACATAGTTAAATTTTTTTATCAAAATTTGTACATAGATAAGAAAATAAATATAAGCAAGTTAGAAAAATATTTACAAGAACACAAGGGGGAGAGTATAAAAGTAGAGCATAGGGCTAAAATGGAAGAACAAATTACAGAGAAAGAGATATTAGATGTTATAAACAAATTGAAAATAGGGAAAACTCCAGGAGAAGATGGATTACCAGTGGAATTCTATAAAGAATTTAAACAAATTATTATTCCAAAATCAATTAGGCTATATAATTATATTTTGGAGGGGGGAGAATCTCCAAATTCATGGCTTAGATCTATTATAGTATTAATACCAAAACCAGGAAAAAATTTAGAATTGGTTGATTCATATCGTCCAATTTCTTTAATTAATCAGGATGCAAAGATTTTTACAGCAATTATGGCTAACAGGTTAAATAGTTTTCTGGGGGAATACATACATACAGATCAGGCAGGTTTTTTAAAGGAAAGATATATGTCTGATTTAATAAGAAGGGTGTTAAATTTGTTACAAATAAACAAGAGAAAAGAAGGTAAAATAGGACTATTATCTTTAGACATTTTTAAAGCTTTTGATTCTTTACAATGGGTTACTATCAGGGAAATAATTAAAAAAGTCGAATTTGGGAAAAAATTTAAAAATGTAGTTAATCAACTTTATAAAAGTAGTTATGCCAAGGTAAGAGTAAATGACTCATTTACAGAAGATATTGAAATTAAAGCAGGAATGAGACAAGGATGTCCTCTTTCCCCCATTTTGTTTATAACGGCTATGGAATTATTGGCTAGAGCTATAAGGAGTGATACGAACATAGAAGGGATAAATGGAACAAAAATAAGTTTGTATGCAGATGATACTTTAATTATAATGAAAGATCCTATAAAAAATATGGAAAAGATACAAGATCATTTGCAAAAATTTCAAGATAACAGGCCTGAGAATAAATTGGGGGAAATCAGAAGCAATCTTTAGTAAATTAAATAAGGAAGAGATAGGGAGAATTAAGGAGAAATTTAAAATTCAAATTAGGAAAAGTATAAAGTATCTAGGAGTTAACATTGCTGACAATGTAGAGGATTTGAAGAAATTAAACTATGATAAAGTGAAAGAGGAAATTAAGAAGAAAATTGTTCGATATAGGGCATTGAAGACCTCCTGGTTGGGTAGAATAGCAATTTGTAAAATGAGTTTATTACCCAAGATTAATTTTTTATTTGAAGTCCTTCCAATTAAACAATCTGAAAAAGAACTAGGAGTTTTTCAAAACTTATTGAATGATTATTGTAATGGAGGGAAAAGAGCAAGGATACCTAAAAGTTTATGGTATAAACCGGAGAAAGAGGGTGGTTTAGGGTTACCTAACATTAAATTGTACTATAGGGCATTCCAAATTAAAGGTTTGGTAAAACTTTTAACGATAGAGGACCTTATATGGAGGGAGATAGAAATGAAAGATAGTAATGTGTGTGCAAAGGGAGAATTTTTGGAAAATACAGTTTTTGATTTAAAACCAAGAAATAATGTCCTAAAGTCTATGATAAATGTATGGATAAAGTTGAAAGATAAATTGGCACCAAACACTTCTCCAATATTAGAGTTGCAAGATCTTAAAACATTCCCAGTTAAAAATTTAGAATTATTAAAAAATGTTATGTTTAAACATGATATAATTTTACTAAAAGATTGGCTGGATCGAATTGAGAATGAAGAAACAAAAAAAGAAATCTATAAGGAATTAAAGTTGAACTGGCTTCAGATACTAATGGTGGATAAGTGGAATAAACAATATAAAGTGAAATTGCAGCCAACAAGGCAGCTGACAGACTTCGAGGAGATGATATATAAAATAAGAAAAGGTTCAATGGGGATAAAAGGAATAGTAAGTAAATTATATAAAATGATAAACAACATGGATGAATCCCAGGATACCCTTAAAAGAATGTGGGAATCGGATTTGAGTATTATTATTACAGATAAGAACTGGAAGAAAAAATGGAAAAGCAGGATGATGCGAAATCTCTCTACAAAAGTTAAAGAACACAACTACAAGATGTTGTGTCGTTGGTATATGACGCCAGTTCAGTTAAATCAAATAAATAGTAGCAACTCAAAAAAATGTTGGAGGTGTCATCAGGAAATTGGGACATACAAACATATGTGGTGGGACTGTAAAATTATTTCCAACTTCTGGCATAAAATGGAACAAGAACTAGAAAAAATTCTAAATATCCGTTTAAAGTTGAATGAAAAAATTGTTTTATTAACGTACTTAGAGGATTTGAATTTAGAGGAAAATATAAAAGAGTTATTGTCTATCTTTTTGACATTGGCGAGACAACAAATAGCCAGAAATTGGAAAGGTGATATGAATTTAGAAATTGGTAAATGGTATGTTGATGTTTGGGATATGGCATTAAATGAAAAACTTACATGGGAATTAAATATAAAAAGGGGATTAATAAAACAAAATAGATTTTGGGACATTTGGAAACCTTTTTTGCAACACACATTGATGGATAATAAAGGAGAAAAACCTGCTCCGAATACAATGTATTTTTGGCAGAATGGCTGAGTTGTAAAAGGAGTGGCTGTTTGACTCAAGGACTATAGTGCACTGGGTGGTAGGAACCATGTACAAAATAATAAAGTTGTAATATGGTGGTTTAAGAGGAGAGTAGATATAAAGGTGAAAATATACAGTATAGTAAATGTATAGAAAATAATGTCTGACTACATTATATTATATTGATATGTATTTTTTTTCCTTTCTTCCTCTTCTCATCTTTTAACGCTGTAGAATGTACGTGGGAACTACTTTTTTTTTCTTTTCTTTGTTTGTATGTAATTGTTTTTTTTATGTTTTGCAGAAAAAAAACAAAACAAAAAACAAAACAAAACACTTTCACTCTGAGGCCCAATGCATGTGGAGGATAAACCACCATGTGTGATGCACAGAGAACATAATGAAGTAGTACAGTTTAACTAGAAATATGCAATTAATGACAACCATGTTTTCCTTTCAGTAGCCAATTGTTTTCTATACAGTAATACCTCTGATAACACTAAGACTTGGTTCTACAAGTCTTGGTGTTATCTGATTTTTATTGTTATCCGATGCATGTTAAAATCCTATGGGATGGATCGGATAACGTTAAAGCTCCATAGAGATACTGTACATTGTAACCGCACAGGCTTTAGTGGTTGTTATCTGATCCATCCCATAGGACCTTAACATTATTCGATCCAATTCTTCTCCCCAGATTACTTAACGTTATGTGATTTTAGCATTATCCGAGGTATTACTGTACTGACTTTAGCTGCAGTGATTAAGGATCATGTTTTGATGCCTTAAAATTATGAATTTTACCATAAACAAAGCTCTAAATTTCTCTACCTTGATGTGCAAAGGGGATGAGATATGTATAAAGAGGAAGGAGCAGAGGACACAGAAAACACAGACTCATTGCACTATACTTCTGCAACAAGTCATGATTTGTTGTTATATTTATCGTGAATGTCTAGGAAACATGAATATTAACCCCTTCAAAATGAAGTTATAAAAACAACACATTGTGGGACTTTTCGGGAAAGGGAGGAAAATCAAGGCATCCAGGCACACTGTAATGCAGCTTATGGTTTTAAAATATTCAGCCTATTCATCGTTATCTATTGGCAATCTTGCTTTCTATAATAATAATAATAATAATAATAATAATAATAATAATAATAATAATAATAATAATAATAATAATAATAATAATAATAATAATAATAATAATAATAATAATAATAATAATAAGAGATTATTAAAAAAAAGCAAGCAAGCTGGAAGTTTAGTGTTTTACCAAGATTTTCCTGACTATACCAAGTACAGTATTATAAAGTGCACTATATGGTAGTTATGTGCCATTGTCTCTGATGTTTGGTGACCCTATGAATAAGAGCTATAAAAATATCTTGTTCTTGATAGCACTGCCTTAGGGAATCAGTCTATCTTGTGTTTTGCCTTCTTCTTTTTCTGCTGCCTTCTACCTTTCCCAGCATTAATATCTTTTCCACAGTATTGCCTTCGGATGATGTGCCCAAAACAGGACAGCCTTAATTGCATCATTTTTGACTCCTGAGACAGTTCGTGCTTGACTTGCTCTAGGACCCACTTATTTGTCTTCTTGGTAGTGTAGGATAGCTGAAAAACTCTCTTCCAGCACACTATTTCAAATGAATTATTCTTCCTCCCCTGCCAGGCTTCTTTACTGTCCAGCTTTTGCACCCATACACGGTGACAAGGGATAAAATAGTGTGGCTTATTGGTATACTACATAACAATGCTTTAAATATTTTTCAGACATTGTTAATGTTTCTCAGTTTGTACAAGGAGAGTTAATGTAGATATATATTGTAATTTAATATCAATTTTCTGGTTGTGTAGAAATATTCATGTTCACAGTATGAACATTTTTTGTAATAGTAGCCGTGTTAGTCTGTGGTTCAGGCATAGCATAACATCATTTTGGTATCACAGCTGGGAGAATATAATCGCTTTCTGCATTAAGTTGAGTTCATGTTTCAATAAACACAATAAAAAGAGTTATACAAACCTAATAGCATCTGCCATCTTAGTACTTTCCCTTTTTCTATCATCAGTTAGGCGTCGAATAAAATAAATGAAGTCAAGCCCACAGCAGAAAACACTGCCAACAGCACTAAGAAGTACAAGTTTACTGTCATCAGCTGCAGCTGTGTTCAGTGCACTTTGGACTTCCTTCATTACCTGGGAAATAAGATATATCAGACACATGAATATAGGACACAGAATACTGCATCTGATGATTTTGCATGCATACAGCATTTCTGCTGACCGAACAGCAGGTGGCATAGGCAACTAGGCCAGCAAAAATCTAAATTTGGGATAAAGTTCATTTCAAAGTCCCTCTTTTCTATATTGCGAAGGAAACTATAACTTTTAGATAAGCGTATGTAGCTTTACAGTCTATGGAAACTTAATATTTATTTAGAAGCAAAGCATAAATGCTTAATCCTTAACAAATATTGTAGCTTAGCAATTAATGAAATAGAAACACTATTCAAAATATAAAATGAAAATAAGCACAAAGGATTTCAAATAATTTGACATGTCAAACCTGTGTCTGTGCTACATGAACACTAAGTCCATTACATTTTATGTTTAATACACCAAGTACATTTTCAGTTTTCACTAACTGTTGACATATTCTTCCTTGTTGCATTCGATGTTTAGGGCTCAATCCATGAAAATATTTGGGTGTCATCTATCAGCCTTTTTTCAAATCCTTCCCAAAGTCATTCCCCCCCCCCACAATGCTTTTTGATTAAAATTCTTTAGCCCCAGCATTAATTCTATCCAAATTAAAGTATGCATGATTACGTTTGTTAAAAGTCATTCCCCCCAATAGTTTTTTTCCTTCCTACTACTGTTTCCTGCAGTTTCAACTTTAGATGGGGATTGGTTAGCAGGGTACAGAACGTCTCTTTTCTGTTTTTAAATATCTTATACTGCTTTTCAGACATACAGCCACCAAAAATAGATGTGTGTCTGCACTTCTTGACTGCTTAATACCCAAATTTGTCAAGCCACTTGCATTAAAGCTGACAGTTCTGACTTCATTCACATCTTAAGTGTGATCTTTATCTTTACTGTACGGCATATAGTGACCAGATGCCTAAAAAGTTATCCTTGTTCCAACATTTATGTATCTGACTGTATAATGCTGTGTAAGTAATACATAATGAGAGCAACACCTTCCCATCCATATCCCACCCCAACCCCTTCATTCATTCCTCAAAAATCAGAAGTAACTGAATGGCTCTAACCTCTGGATTTAATGAATTGTTCTCCGATGATTTTGTTGATAATAAAATATGTGTGAAGCCATCTTGTTTCCTCACAACAATGTCTCTGTATCGGTAAGCACTTTCTGTTTGCCTCACACTGAATCGTAGCCTTTTATCGAAAGGTTGGTCCCTCCTTTCATCAATAAATTTTCGTTTGCTGGCTGTTACTCCCGTTACTGATGTCTGTATGTTGGTTCCATTTGTTGCCAATGCCTCTATAAAAGGAGATGTACCTGTGAAAATGTGGAAAATATGTCTTGATATCAGCTTTATTAGTTGAGCACTTAAAATTCCAACTACCAAGAAAAACATGCCAATTCCTAGCTACCACAAAAGGATAAATTTATATTCCAAAGCAAAAATCTAAAGAAGTAAAATACTTGATATAAAGTTGTTGGAGGCCACGTAGACGTAGGTATGAGGAGGAATCAAATAGTGAATCTCTGGAAGGAAAAAGAAATATAAATTTTCTTTCTCTCTCTCTCTGTTATTAATTTTAAGGTATTTACAGGAACAATTTGTAAAATGGTAAAAAACAGTAGATGTATGCTACATTTCTTCTTTTCATTCCTCTCCTACTAGGATCTGGATACTGACAACTTTAATAATACAGGTTTAGCATGTTGATTGCTAAATCTTTCTGCAACAGGATAAATTTATATAGTATTTCACTGCCCACCAACAAGATGCTAACAGTAAGTGAACTTGTATCATGCATAAGAAAGCAATTTTTGCAAAACAACAAAAAACAAATTTCGCACTAGAGATAAAGAATGCTTACAATATCATTCATATGTTATATATACAGTAGAACTTTGAATATTTTGCTATTTAAATTATACAAAGCCTCTTCAGAAAGGTTTCTGGCCTGGCTAACCACAATTCCTAATTAGAGCATCCCTACACTACGTATTCAAGTTTTGAACATTTAAATTGACATACAGTATTTTCCCTGTATCTCCGTTTACTTGGACACTACAATGAAAAAGAGTTTTGTGTAACTCAGATGTTCATATTCAGTCTTTTGAATATTAGTTTCTTCAAAGCAAGTGTAGTCTGGTGCAAATCAAAGCACTTCATATTTAAATTACCCAGAAAACCTCCTGATCTAAACCACTGATTAAAAGAAATTAAAGCTCCCCAATATTTATTTATTAAACTTATATTCCACCCTTCTAGGAAAAACTTTCCTACTCAGGGCTGCTTACAGCATAAAATTTAAAAAGACAAACTGACACAAATATTAAAATTTTCATATAAAACCCCTCAAAACCCAAATACTTTTTCAGTACTTTTTCAAACAATTGCATAGTATGATAACTAAACGAATACATTTTAAAATTCAATAGAACCATTTATAACATCAAGAAAACATATTCAGCCAGATCCTCATTGCTTTCTCTCAATAAGATGTTTTCCTGTTTCTTCCTGGTTTTCCTTGCACTGGTTACAACTGACATATCTCCCTGCATCTATGCCCTGCTTGCTTGCTTGCTTGCTTCATTCACTCTAGGTCAGGGGTGGCCAAACTACAGCCCATGCCAAATCATCCAGCCCATGCCAATCTCACTGTTCCCAGAAGCGGAAGCAGAATGCACCCACACATGCACAAAACACTGCTGTAAATTCACTTATGGCCTAGATGCAGGGTGTGTTTTACTTCCACTTCCGGTGGGAGGAACCACGTGATCGGACCATGGCCTGAAAAGTTTGGACACCCCTGCTCTAGGTGGAATACAAGACAAACTCCCCCCAACTCCCCCCCCCTACATTCCCATAACAACACTATCCAGCATTTTGGAGACAAAACACTAATTCCCTTGTGAAACTCCCAGAGAATTTTCTAAGTGCTATGGTTTTATACTACAAAAGGCCTAAAATTAAAACATTAAAATTAACATAATAAAGCTACCTTATATATTTTAGTCTTAAGCAGTTTCTTAAATATTGGGAAGGATTGAGCTTGTCACCCCTCAATGGACAGTTTATTCCACAAAATGGGGATTCCTGTGCTTGATCCATTTTCCTTTTTCACTTAGTTGAAATAATTTCTTCAAAATATTCCCAGATAGTGTCCTCACACCCAGAAGAAACAATAGAAAACTCTCAACAAATGAGCATCTTTCCACTCCTCTTTTCTATGTTAGCTCTTTGTCTTACGTGCCCTAGCCTCTTACATGTGTGAACGATCTCATTCAATTGTGTTATGTCCTATAGCTTCAGTGAACAGAAAAACTAATGTTGGATGTGTAGAACCTGAATCAAGAATTAATAATAATTTTTCAGCAGTAGTCCAGAGAGAGCTAATTTTGTGAGAGGAAAAACTTACATGAATACCCTTGCTTGATTCTAAGTAATTCACAGTGTGTGTGATATGAAGCCATAAATTCATTTATGTATTACTGTAAGCATAGGTTGTTGTAAGACATGGGACTATATCTAAACAGGTGCACACAAAAAGGTATCCAGCATTTGATCCTGGAGGAATATACTAAATACCAGAAGGATATCAGTTTTAGACCCCAAGTACTGTAAACTAGCTATCCTCTAGAACAGGGGTTCCCAACCTATGGCCCACGGCCCAGCCCATGGCACCATTTCATGTGGCCCACCACTGGTGCACCTGGAAGTGGAAGTTGGTGTGTTTGTCAGCCATAAAACACGTCCACATAAATGTACCTGCACTTGTCATAAACGTGGAAGTGGGCGCATTTACGGCTGTTGGAAACATGCCTGCTTCCAGGGGGTGTGGTCAGCCCTGCTCAGCTGTCTGGGGCCATGGCCAGGCCCATGGCGTAAAAAGGTTGGGAACTCCTGCTATAGAATACTCTCTACTAATATACTGTACAGCATTACACAGTTGAAGTTCACAGAAGGATGATTGAAACTGTGGGAGCTAGTACAGCAAAACCTCGCATAAAGAGTGCCTTGCTTAGAGACTAACTTGCTTAAAGAGCAGAATTTTCTCTGAATGGTCACCTCACTTAACAACTAAGACCAACCAAAAACTCACTTAACGACTAAATCGGGGTTTGCAATCCCCCCACCAGAAGTCACAATTGGTCACTTACAATGGTGTTTCACTTAAAGAGCAATCTTGTGGAACGCATTATGTTCTTTAAACGAGGTACCTCTGTAGTAGGAACACACATTTGGTATGGCTCATGCTTTCCATCAGGCTCACAACAAGGTCATGGAGATAAGAGCCTACCACTGTCATATTCTCTCAGCATCCAATGCTCAGATTCATACTGCCTTTTGTAGAAAGGTGACTCGGCTTAGGTATCATGGCAACAGCTCTTAATAGATATGAATCATCTCTCTTACACAGTTTTAAAAAATAATACGTTAACACCATTTGACAGTCTAATGCTCATACCATACTGGCTTGAATTTTTAAAAATCTAAAGAATTTTGAGATTTAAGATTTCAAAAATAATCAGATTTAAGAATAATACACAAATCTCACAATTTGTTCCAAAGAATTAAGTCTTTTAAAATGTATGCATTTGTTAAAACTTATTTTAGTCTCTGCATGCCAGCCACCCATTCTTACTGTGACCTAAAATAATGCTTTATGTTTATCAAAGCTTTACTACAAAAGTAAAGAAAGAAGGGTTTTCAAAAACAAGCAAGTCTACATAGCAGAATGCATTAAATAATTCAGTGAATCTTATGGCTTGATTTTTTTTGCCACTGCCATTTGGGTTTTCTGTCTTAGCAGCATTTCTTCTTCAGTGTGGTACTGCAGTGGATACTACTTTGAGTTCTATTATAAAATAGTGGGAAGGGACAAGGCAGGCTGAAGAAATTACATCATCCTATGTACACAGTGAATTAGTGTTTCTCTTACTGAAAATATGTTTAATTTTGCTATAAAGTATATGTCTATGAAAAGGATCCTTTAACCAACTCTGAAATACATGTGGCAGGCAAATCAGTACTCTTTATTAGATTTGGCAAAATAAAAAGTATGTTCAAACAATCAAAATTTACTTCTTCACTGTATTTTTCTATTTACCATACTCTGATATCCCTGCAGAATGGAGGTGTATGCAATCTGATAACACTATAGGGTCAATGAAAGCATAACTACAGCTAGTTAAAAGCTTGTGGCCAGAGTTACATTCCAGGTTGTACAAGGATCTCCCCATATGAATTACATGGGGGGGGGGGGGGCGCGGCGGCGGCTATGATCACCGTTTGTTTTCAACTAAGAGTTTTTCCTCAAAACTCTGCACTTTTAATTCCAGGTTCCTATCACACATCAAATCCCTATATATTTCCAACAGCCAGCACCAGGCTATAGGAGCCTTCTGAAACAGGATACAATGGGAGTTGAGAGACTGAGCTAGATGGAAAATCAGAGAATCCAGCCAAGTTGCAATATCTTTCCACCTCTACAAGACACTTCTGAATTTTTGCCCTTAAGTGGTTTAAACCAAACATGTCCAAGCTATGGCCCGCAATATCCTCACCATCAGGCCCGCAATACCCTTGCCAAACCAGGAAGTGAATACAGACGTGCATGCACATGTGCAGATGCGTCCATATTCACTTCCTGGATCGGCACGGATGTGCTCATGCATGTGCATAACTGTCTGTATTCACTTCCGGTTTTGGCACGGATGTGATTACGCATGTGCAGAAGTGCCCATATTCACTTCCTGGTTTGGTACGGACGTGCTCGTGCATGCACAGAAGCATCCATGCCAAACCAGGAAGTGAATATGGATGCTTTTGTGCATGCACAGAAGCGTCCATGCCAAACCAGGAAGTGAATATGAATGCTTTTGTGCATGCACAAAGCATCAGCACCAAACCAGGAAGTGAATGCAAACGTGCGTGTGCAAACACGCCCACTTCTGGGGACATGGTCTGGCCTGCTCAGCTGTTCTGGGGGCGTGGTCAGGTCCCCGGTGCAAAAAAAATTGAGCACCCCTGGTTTAAACCTTTTATCAATGATTGAGTTAATGTATTTATGTATTAATGTATTCAGACTCTTCTGAAATCATATTCATACATATGTCCCAGTTCTGATATTTTGTAACAAAAACCTACTCAAAAGTTAGCTGTCCATCATTTTCTAGCTTTTTCTCCTACACAAAGAAATTTTGGAGACAACTCGGAAGGGGATTTATTATGGTCTTTTTTAGAAGGATGACATTTCATAATATGCACCTAAAACACAGATTTGTCTGCTCATTATAATTTCCCCCACAAGGTATCTAGAGCAGGAAGAACAAAGTGTTAGTCTACAATAAACAGTTACAACAAAATTTTCATTTAGATGTTACTGCTGAGTAACAGTTACAGTGCTGGATAACAGTTTGATTCTTTTACAGTGGCCTTACTAGCTAGAATGACAACACCTGAATGGAAATGGGTTAAAAATAGCCATTATATAGTGTATATATGATAAACAAACTGTTTTTTCTTGCTCCTAATTACAGGCATAAAATACAGAAACAAGCAATGGATAGACTATGGTCTGTCGTCTTCCATGTTTAGGCCAGACATGAAACTAACAAAATAAAGATATCTTTTGATGAGTTCATTCTACAGTACTTTGGTCTGTGATAACCTATAAGGTGCTATCAGCTCTGACAAGCTTTGTTATGTGCTGTCAAGTCACTTCAGAGTTTTACTGACCCTAATAGAGTTTTGAAGGTACTGTATATACTTGAGTATAAAATGACCCAAATATAAGCTGAGGTACCTAATTTTGACCTGAAAACCCAGGAAAATAGATTGACCCAAGTATAAGTCGAGGAGGGGAAATGCAGCAGCAGCTATTAAGTTTCAGTAATCAAAATACATGAAAATATGGTAAAATTAATTAAATGTTTGGCGTGACTCAACCCGACATGGTCTTGGGACCCTTGTGGTCACTGACCTGAGTATAAGCTGTGTTCCCGGGGGTGTGTGTGTCATTTCGGTGACTAAAAAACTAGGCTTATACTCGAGTATATACGGTATGTGATATGTTTAAAGAAGTGGTTTATTACTATCCCTTCCCTGTGAGTTTCCATGTCTAAGTGGTGATTTGAATGCAGGTCTGAGTCCTTGTTTGTTGATGGACCTGAGGCCCCAAGACAAAACTGGTTTCTCTTTTCAAACAGAGAAAAAAAGTACTTTTTAAAATTCATTCTTTACAGAATTATATGCCTATCCATCTAAAGCGGTTCAGCTTCTTGGAAAGTCTTCTTAAACAAGCAAGAGAGGTAGCTTGCACATTCATAAATTTAAGTACAGAAGTTTTGTCACTATAGGTCAGTGATGGCCAATCTTGGCACTCCAGGTATTATTGGTCTTCAATTTACCAGAAGCACAAGTGAGCACTCTTGCTGATCAGGGCTTCTGGGGATTGAAGACCAAGAACACCTGGAATGTCAAGGTTAGCCATGACTGTAATAGGTCAATGATAACCCCAGTACCTGATTGGCTTGTTCTCTTCCATCATCCTCCTGCCAGCAACATGTAGCTGAGATAGTCAGCCATCATAGTAGTGTTATGCTATGGTAAATGTCGCCCTTGTTCAAAAGCCAGTCGTGTTGAACTCTAGGGTTCAGTGCTCATCTCCATTTACAGCCATTTAGAGCAAGTGCTATCTACGTCTGCAGATGTTTCGTGACAGGCACGACTACAAACTGGAGGGCACGGAATGTGGTGCCTGTTTGTCTATTTTCAATTTCTTGCTTTCAAACTGCTAGGTTGGCAGGAGCTGGGAAAGAGACGGGAGCTCACTCTGTCGTGCAGCACTCAGGTCTCAAACTGATGACCTGCCAGCCTTCCAGTTGTCAAGTTCAGCATCTTAACCACTAAGCCACTGGAGTGCCTATTATGTAATGGTACTTTGTAGCAATAATAGGGCCATGCTTTTATAGTTCCTAAAAATGTCAAGGAGCTTAGAAACAACAACACTACTCTACTGAAACCATAAGCACAGAGTAAAGTTATAGACTAGTGGCTCCCAATTTGGGGCCCACACCCCATAGGGGGACTTCAACTCCCAGAAGCCTAAGCCAGTAGTCTAAGAACAGTGTTTTGGTGAATTGACTCAGGCTTCTGGGAATTGAAGACCAAAAACCAAAGGTTAAGAAAAACTGGTTTAGACATCTTGTGCTGAAAGATAAACAACAGAAAATAATAGGCAAGATATAAAGAAGAGACAGGAAAAAACCAAAGGTATTGTTCAAATGTACACGAAAAGTGAATTCTAAAGTTATTTGTTTGCTTCTGTCTGTGCATGCACATACAACTACATACACATAGTACATCTGGATGGAGTTTTACTTCAGGTTTGCACAACACTATACCCTCTGGTAAAAACAGCCATTTGGTGACCCAAACACATTTTCACCCGTGGAAGGGAAACTCTGTACAGTATCAAGTCTTATAAGCACAGATGCATGACACCTTCTTGACGCAGGAAGGGTTAACACCTGGGAGAGTACAGATAAGCTGATCTCTTACCCATTTGCCTTGCATGAGAGGTTAAGAGTCAAAATGCAAGATTACTGTTTGATAACTCACCTGGAAGAAAGCTCAGCAAGTTCTAAACATCACTGAGGAGAAATATTTGATGGATATATACCTGATAAATAACTATAACCTTTTCAAGTCCAATAGTCGGTTGTTCAGAAGTTAATCTGAAAATTGGTATGCAAATGTTCATGATTTATTATGTTAGGAAGATGTCATTAACTAGATTTTTAAAAGAAGAAAAACTACAGGTATGTGTTGCATTTATAAAGAAAGCTTTTGTGCTTTGTAGCAAGCATTTTTTTAAAAAAAATTAGCCAGTCCTGCAGAGGAATGAATCATAGTTTCAAGTACAGTATTTGGCTATTCAGATTGAAAAGTGACTCTGATAGCACTTTTTAAAAATGAAGCATTTCAAGTATACTTTGTTAATTAAAACTGGAAGACCTTCACTTTGGTTCTCACTATGGTTCCTAATAAAGGAATTAATTGTCACTAAAACAGTGTTACAGTTCAGTGCAGTGTCAAGTTTGACACACCAAGCAGTCCACAGTAACTTAGTAGTGCTTTTCAGTTTCTTACCATATGACTCACATATTTATTTATACTGTAAGACTATAAAGGACTTACTAGTACATTTGAATGTGTTATTTGATCTCCCATAGTGTTACATTAAGTGCATGGACTGTGTATTTCTGGTAGCACATAACATTAATTTAAAACCATACGGTAATTCAGACTACTCAATTTTGAGGCAAAAGATGAATGCTCGTATCAATGATGCATGGGAAACAAATATTCATTAATGATGTAACATAAAAATTAAGTATCACATGTACTGTTAATATTTATGCACCATTATATACATATTTCAGTTCAATGTTGGTTGGAAAAGATTTCAAAGTCTGTATACATGACAGAGGTTTTTATGAATGAATAAGGAACACATAAATAATATATTTTCTGAAACATATCAGGAAACCACCTGTCTACAGTATGCTTTAACTCCTAAACAAAAAGAGAATAAATAAAAAGGGCAAGACACCTAACTGGCCACATAATGATTAAATGGGGGTGTGAGAAACAAAATCAATTATTGTAAGACAGGGGTGCCCAAACTTTTTGGGACATGGGCCGATCATGTGGCTCAGGAAGCCAGTCACTAAGGCTCCGGGGGCTGGGTGTGGCCCCCGACACCAATTTATCCAGCCCGCGAAGCCCTTGTCACTCCTGGAAGTGAAATGTGCCCATACGGGCACGTTTTACTTCAGCTTCCAGAAACGACGAGGGCTTTGCGGGCCAGATGAATTGGCATCAGGGGCCACACCCAGCCCCCGGGGCCTTAGTTTGGGCACCACTGCTATAAGAGGAGCATTACAAAACTTGTGATAACAGATGAATGTGAAAGACATATTATGCACCACAGTTGCAAAGGAATGCTGGTCACTTCTGTCAGAAGGAAAAAATGCCAAGGTAAAATTTGTATGTTAATTAAAATATTTTCTTCACAATGTCAAGATTAGCTTCAAAACAACTCTGCAAAGATATATAAACAGGTCAACAGGAAACAAGGGGGGAGAATATATGCTATACTTACAAGAAATTAGGAAGTAAAGAACACTGGGAAGAATACAGGGACATGCTAAAACAGATAAAGAAGGATATTAGAAATACAAAGCAAAACTGCTTAAATACACATATTTACAGATGCAAACCCAAATTTCTAGTGACTTGAGGGGAAGGAAGAAAATAAAGGTAGGAATCAAGCAAAAGAATGAAAATGAATGTAATTTTGCAGAACATGATCAATAGCTGGAGAAAAACTGGAATACAGTAAAACCTCAGATAACACTAAAACCTGGTTCCACAAGTCTTGGTGTTATATGATTTTTAGTGTTATCCGATGCATGTTAAAATCCTATGGGATCCATAGAGATACATTGTAACCACACAGGGTTTAGCGGTTGTTATCTGATGCATCCCATAGGATCTTAATGTTATCCGATGCAATCCCCCCCCCCCCCCCAGTTGCTTAATGTTATGCGATTTTAGTGTTATTCGATACTAATGTTATCTGAGGTATTACTGTACTGTAAGAAATATGCAGTGGGAAGAGGAACAAGAAGGGCCTGGGATTACAAGGGGCAACTACTGAGCTGCAGATATTATCATCTTCCTGTGCAGTTATTATTCCAATGAAGAGGCATGATTGCTGTAGGCTATTACATATTTTACTGGGCCTACAGGACGGAAAGTGGTGGACTTATGAAAGAAGAAAAGGCAGAGCAAAATCAAAACAATGGCCAATCCCCGTTTTAACAAATATTTTTTATCATGTTACTCAGTGCTCCAATCCCCTCAGGAAGCAAGAATGCTTGCAAAATCTTTATCTATATTGACAGAGACAAGAAATTGATTCTACCTCCCTCCGGTTTTGACCTGGTAAAATCACATTTCAAGCTGATTCTTCCAGGCTTGCCTTTCAATGATTATTTTTGTGATCTTATGAAGATATTATCAAATTGCTTTTTTAAACTTTTCTTCATGGTTCATGGACCACACAACTAAATTTGCTTGTTATGCCTGACTACAGAAGACATGTTCATAGACTATGCATACTAAATACCATAATTTTTTGACCATAGGACGCACCTGATCACAAGACGCACCCAATTTTTAGAGCAGGAAAACAAGGGAAAAAATATTCTAAACCTTTGGACCATAAGACGCACCCTCATTTCCCCCCACTTTTGGGGAGAAAAAAGCGTCTTATGGTCTGAAAAATATGGTAATCCTCCTTTATTAATAAACAAAGCTAAAATGTCTAAATTATGTTCTTACTAAGACAATATGTCAAAATTTGTTTATTTCACTTGCCAGACTTGCTTTAAAACTTACTACCAGTTTTACCTGTCATTTAATATTCAAAATTCACAAATTTTAATGCTGTACAGAACTTTTGAATAAAAACCTCCTCTGCTGTAAGTTAAATATAAATAAAAGTTAACAGGGGTCAGATAAATAAACCTTAACTTGAAAGTGTACCAAAAGACCACTTAGTTTACATGAATCTGGCATGGCTAATACTGAATGTAGGAGGTTTGCTTACTGGGGTGTCTCACGGACTAGGATGATAGGCAGTGTCTCCTTCATCCCTGACAGCTACGAGCTATCAATACTTCCTACTTACTAGAACATTACCTCTTTCAGAAAGTCATCATGATCAAGTCACACCATGACTTGATTATCAAAGAGGTCTGCCAATATAAAAGGGGGCTCTGTATATTCTGCATTTTTGATCATATTGTATGCTATTGTCTCCGCTGCTTGATATTGTCTGTTTTTGTATGATGTTATATTTTTTATTGTATCATTTAAGGTTTTTGTGATGTATGTAAGCTGCCCTGAGTCTCATGATGGGTTGGGCGGCATACAAATATAATGAATGAAATAAAATATAAGTTTCAGAGTCATAGAGACTAGTCTAAGTAGGAAAAAACAAAGTGCAGATGGTTTACTTCTGGTTTTTGCAATTGTTCCCATATACCGTGTTTCCCTGAAAATAAGACACTGTCTTATATTTTTTTTAAAATCCAAAATATGCACGAGGTCTTATTTTCAGGGGATGTCTTATTTTTCCATGACGAAGAATACAGTACACATTTATTGCTGATACAGCAGATTGCCAGGGCAAGATTTAGGTGACTGCCTTATTTTCAGGGGGGGGGGGCTTATATTTCCGAGGTGGGGAAAATTAGGGGGGTGCCTTACTATATGAGGAGGTCCTATTTTCGGGAAAACAGGGTACTATCCACGTGCTCATCAGTGTGCTTGTACTGGTACTAGAGTTTAGAAAATGCTGGTCTTACTGAGACATATAGGATACTGGAAAACCCTGATGCTATACCTGGGCTTAAGTGGATTAAGCCTTTAATATTTGCTCCCTGTAGAAAAAAGAAATAGAACTGTTATTTTTGACGGACTTAAAAAAACACACCTGATAACTGTACATGTTACATATTTACCAGGGGTCATACCCCCCTCATTTTCAGAGCATCTTGTAGAGGAACAATGGACACCAGCCCTTAAAAATTGCCCATCCCTATACAAACATTCTTTACAAACATACTTTGCATTAATAATGATATACTGCTGGGCCTTTGCTAGTGTTATTTTCAGTAAAAAGATGTAGAGTATTATACTAATGAGGTGAGGCTTGGAGTTGCATTGTTACAAGCTAAAACCCATGAAACAAAATAGATGAGAACATGTTCTATTTGATTTCCCCTGTTTCTTTCATTTCACAAGAGAAAAAACCGTTTATACTCTAGAAAAACAGTTGCTAGTGACTACATTATCACAGTGAAACGTAACATGGTAGGCAAATGATTGTAACCATTTCAGATAGACAAAGACAGAAACAAACAAGTGAATTTCAAATATATTTTTGCATGTATTATTTAAGCAAACAAATAGTGTACACATTCATTTTCCAATATTTTACAAGTGTATCCACTGTGTGAGTAATCTTGTTCTACACTTAGGCCTCTTTGATAGTTATTTAGGTAACTTTAACTCTCATTTGATAGGAGTTAACATTAGGTAACAACGGGCAATGACATCAGGTCTACTTCTAGTCACTCACTGAAACTAAAGTAGATCTATCGAATCAATCTGACAAAGTTTTCTAGGTAGAGAGTAATCAGAAATGGTTTACCATTCCCTTCTTCTAGGAGTACCCTGGGGGCTCTGCCAAAGACTACACAGGCTAGCTCTGTAGGCATAATGGAGAACTGAACTCTGAACTCATTAAGCTATCCAGCCAGTTAAAATTAAAAAAGGAACTTTTTAATTAGTTCTAATCTGCAGTTGCCAATAATACCAGTCCTACTGAACTGAAGGAACTTGGTAAGAGAATAGCGGTCATAGTAGAAGAGGTAGCAACTTATTTAATAATGGCCTTCATAAACAGCAACACATATCAGATGGGAGAAATTGGATTCACAGTTTAACAGTAGGCAGTTAAGACTTGTGCATAGATAGTCTATCAAAACCTTATCTAGCTTTATTGATTATAAGATATTTTCTCATTTTACACACACACACCTCCAGCCAGGAACGAACAAGGGGATTTTGGCTATAACTGTTCACACCCAGGCAAATCTCAGCAGGCAGACAGGTCCTTGTCCCGGGTGGTTGTGGTGGCGGCTGAGTTCTGCTGGGGATGGAGCATGGGTGGTATAACCCTAACAGCTGCAGATCCTGAGGAACCAATAGTTTTTGTCTCAGGGAGTAAGGAACATGAAGATCTGTGCACCTGAAGGAACGGCAGCATCTGCATGGAGGCACTAGGAAGGCATCCACTTCACCATGTTAGGATGCTGAGGGCCAATCACCCACACACCTGAATTTAACTGATTAAAAGAACACACAAAGAAGAACCGAAAAGAGAGGTCCCAATGGAGATCCTTTGTGGAATCCTCTACATCAGGGGTGTCCAAACATTTCCCACCATGGGCCAGACCACACCCTTCAGTGAGCTGAGCAGGCTGGAGGTGTGGTTCCTCCTATGGCGGTGCGTTTTTGCCACCTCCAATGCTTCCTGTGGCTGCAGGATTGAGGGTGACACATTTTTGCTGTGTGTCTCTCTCTCTCTTTTTTGCATTTTTTCCACTTTCCCATCACATTTCAGCACTTTGAGCATGGCACTTTCGCTGGTGGTGGCAACACGTTTTTGGATGGTTTTGCCACCTTTGCCACTTCCCGTGGCTGCGGGAACAAGGGCAGCATTTTTGCTGCATTTGAATTTTTTTTGCAGCATTTTCACCGCATTTCGGTACTTCTGACAGCGGAACTTCTAGCAACTGTGGCTATCCACCCAGTGCGCTGGATGAATTGGCACCATGGGCCATAGTTTGGGCACCCCTGCTCTACACCATAAGGTAGAACAGGAGACGGTTAAGTAAAGTAAATAAGTTCTCATTTTAAAGTTTAATTAGTCCCCAAGAAAATAAGGTTGTATACAAAGAAAATATATGTTAGTAAGATGATATATTAGTCTGTAAATATGGATTGCTCATCCAGATACAGTGGAACCTCATACAACAATTACCCCGTATAGCAACAAAATCACATAACAATTTTTTTAAAGGGGGTGGGTGGGAATGATATCCCGCATAACAATTTTCCCTATGGAAAAAAATCATACAAAATTTTTTCAATGGGAAAAACCACTTAGCAAAAAAAAAAAGTTGAATGATGCATCCCATAGGGAAGATCGCTATATAATGCATGCATTGTATAGCAATTGTTTTGTACAACAACGAACCCCGTGGAATGGATTAAAATCATTGTCTGAGGTACCACTGTACTTTTGATTAGGTTTGGGTCTTTTTTCATCTCCAAATTTCTTTGTTGAAATTTCTCATATCACTTTAGCTGGCATAACTGTTTACCACGAACCTGTACAACCTTCTTCAGTTTCAATCATGTTTTGAATGACATATTTCATATTTTTACATATATCCCAGAAATAACAAAGTATTTTGTTTTCAATTGATTACCCTTTCTCTAAAATAAAAACAATAACTGCTGGTCACATATGTAAACAGATATTCTATAAAGTTATTACAATTTTTATACAAAGAATGAGCCTTTTATTTACTCTAACCATACTTCTCCCTTCTTGCCCCTTATTGACAAAGGACAACAGTAAGCTACACAGAATTAAGAACAGATCCAGAGATAGAGTAGATGCAGAGTTATCTAATGTAAACCCTGATGAGTATTTTTTCCACAACAAATGGTTATGAAAACATTCAGCCTGAGTCCATCAGACTGTATGGTGTATCATCTAAATCCCCCATTCTAGCCTTTAGTTTAAACAATTTCCTTAAGTATATTCTGGAAAAACAGGACAGCTATTAATTGACAGTTCCTATTTTCATTAGCAACTCTATCGTTGTTGTTATTTCAGTTTCACAAGTGACACCCTAAAGACCAAGCAAAACCACTAATATTTTCAAGATTAATTAGATTGGTTAAGGCATTAATTTTGGGATGAAACGAATTGATTGATTGATTGATTGAATTTATATACTGCTCATCTGGCAAATATAACATTCTGGTTGGCTTACAGAATTGACTTGACAGCATGCAATTATTATTAGTTTATTGTATTTTTAGCTGTCTTAATATTTGTCTTTCAAGTATTCTGTAACCTACCTTGGTTCCCTTTACTGGGAGAAATTATGGACGTACATAAAACAAATGGATGAACTGAACCAATTAACCATTGTAACCCTACTTAAACATACCTGCTCTGGGCATATGCAAACTCATTTTACACATTAAGCCTCAATGACACCAGTTCACAGCCAAGGACATACAAAGGCTGATCTCTACAAACCTACTGTAGGATTCCACTGATTTAAATTGCTTTCCACAGAAGGATAACTTTGCCTCTGTGGTAACCTTAACCATTAAATAAAGAATCTTTTCTACTGCTTGCAATGTTAAAGTCATACACATACACAAACACAAAGCAGTAGATTCACCAACGGTGTTTGGTTTCTTTTCCATTTCTAACAGCTAAAACAGTAAATCTACCAGAGAACTGTCAGGTATGAAAAATATTAAAATAAGATGAATTGAGTCAAGAGCCCACAGGTGCAGAATCTCTGATGCCTGTGGGTACAGTGATATCTCCCAGTAAGAAATTTTGAAGGGAAAGAATGCATTCTAGCCAGAACAAAGGCTCTTCTGCAAGATGGGATCCTTATGTCATGGAAATAGTGGGCTATTTTACTCAATCGAGATTCAATGCACAGCATGCCAAGAGAGCACACATAGGGGTGGGTGAGTCTAAATTTGGAATATTCAATATCTAGTAATCTCTGTTAGATATTTTAAAATGCTACTCTTTCTTCCATTAAAATCAGATCGTCGGTAGCAATCACAATTTGCCTAAGTTTGTTCATAATGCTAGAAAACCAGGATGAAGGAGAAGGGTCTTCTTTGAGATTGATAGCAGACTCTGGGGAGCTGCTCTATAAAGGATTCTGAGACAACACTTTATTGTTGGGGTCCAGGCCTTGGTTTCAATCAAGCTTTGTCCTGTTTCTAGGCATAGGTATAATATGAGACACAGAAGGTTACATCAAGTAACTTCCTCAAAAAAACCTTAAATACCTTCTACATTTTGGTTGAAGGGACTCAGCCAAATGGGTATACCATATAAAATTTGGGCAAGTGATTTGGAATTGAAGATTTTAATTGAAGCGGGTACATACTAATTTCCTCTTGTAAAGTAAAAATGCCTGATTAGTGCTGATGAGCAGCTTGCCAACTGAGTTATTCCCTCTCCCCATGGGTTACCCAAGAGAGGTTATAGTTAAAGATGATTCCCAAGCACTTGAAGCTTCTGACTTGGTCAATTACTGTATTGCCAAGTAGCCATCTCTGGGAAGACCATCGTTTTGGAAAGGTTATCACCTTAGATTTAGAGTAGTTGATTGTGAGCAAGTTACTTTCGCAATAAAGATTTAAATGCCTCCAAATACCTTTGAAACCCTACTTTAGTATGAGAGCGGATAGAAGTATTGTCCACATATAGTAATACTGGAATAAAGGAGCCACCCAACTTGGGTGGATGGCCATTGATATGACTAAGTGAACTTGCTAAGTCTTTAAGAAATAGGTTGAATAAATGTGGTGCGAGTGCGCAGCCTTGTTTGACCCCCTTTTGGATAAAATTTTGCTGTTAAATTACCGTTCCTTGAACATTTAACCTGGCAGGAAGTTGCCATGTGGAGTTTCTTAATAGGAATAATCATCTTGGGTCAATATTTAGACTTGCCAGCTTAGTCCATAGAAGCAAAACTAAAGATTGTCATGCTGCTGCCCAGAATACTTCTTATCCCCTTCTTTAGCTTCAAGACTGAAAAACAAGGGTTTATCTTCTCATGCTCCCAATGGTGAGCAATATGCAACCCTGTTTGGCAGTGCATCAATTAATTTCCTGTGCATGATTTAACTGCAGTGAGACCAATTTTGTTTATTCTGCTATGCTTGCTTGCGAAATAGCTTTTTGGCCAGTGACTGCATGTATTATTATGCTTACTTAGTATGCTGCTAGCCAAGGCATAAGGCCAACAACTTGTGACAGAATTGTAAAGATATATCACCTTTCTTCTGAAACCTAGCCATTGCCAAACTTGTCCAATTCAGAACCTGTTCTTATGGTAGACACAGGGACAGACTAAAAATTCTACGGGCCACTAAATCACTCCTTTTCTGGCAAAAGAAGTGTTAAGATTGCCTAGATTTATTGCTTCAACCAATTTCAAGGTACATAACATGGTTTACAGAACTCAATCACAATTTCATGGACACAGAGAGAAATAGAACAGTCTGCAATAATTAATTCTAACATTTTGCTAAACACTCATTAGGCCAACATTTTGCACTTGACCGCTGGGATATACTGGCAGAATAAATTGGCCTATGGATCCACTGCCAACTGGAATCCAGTTTTCACTACTGACTTTGATTATCAGTCTGATGATACATGTGGAGCAGAAAACAGACCTCTCTGACTTAATGGTTTCTTACCCTTTCACTTTATCAATACAGTTTCTTCTGATTTACAGGAACAAGAGATAAAGCAGGAAGAGAAACTATTCAAAGATAGATCACCCAGAGACAACACTACAGGAATTTCTTGTAATGTTTGTTTTTCAAAGACTGTACTGTAGCAGCAATCATCTTGGTTGGCCTTCTCAGCATGGTTAAAAAGTTTGGGAGTGTAATGAGTCTCTATCCAGAACAGAAGTTCCCATTAACCCATACAGAGGTACAGTATTTCAATTCCCAGAAGCCCAAGTCCGTACACTGGCTGATCAGTGCTTTGAGAAATTGACTTAGGTTTCTGGGAATTGAAGTCCAAAAACTGAAGGCTGGTAAACAATGATCTTCAAACTAAGACCTTTAATGCTAGCTCCTTCATGGGATACCAAGAAACATTTTATATCCATACTTTTAGTACTACATTGGATTTCCAATATTTTTCAGGAACAATATAAGGCTTTAGTTTTAATCTATAAATCTTGAGCCCTAAATATGTTAGAAGACTATGTGTTAAATTTATTATGCTTGTGATTAATTTTAAGATCAAATAGCAGCAGTGTTTTGGGTGTCATATTCAAAGGCACTACAAGACTTGCAGACATTTTTTACCCTAGCACTCTCTCACGTTCTAACCAAAACGTCTCCCAGAAAGACAATTAAATTCTCCTTGCAGTCTTAATGAATTGAGCCAAGCAAGAGTGGAGTAATTTTAATTTTTGTATTCTTCTAATAATCTTTCCCCCCTCACTTCAACTATTGCCTTCTTTGAAAGAACAAGGGTAAATATTTAAATAAGCCAACACAATTCTTGGAAATAATACCTGCAGCACAGGTTGCAGCTAGAGAAGTTGATTTCCTTTTTTGTTGTTCAGCTGCAGTCAAGTCTGACCCTTCGTGACCCCATGGACCACCACACATCAGGCTCCTCTGTCATCCTCCATAGCCTGCCCAGATCTACACCTACTAGTGATGCCATCTCATTCTCTGCTGCCCCTTTCTCCTTTTGCCTTCAATCTTTCCCAACATCAGGGCCTTCTCCAGTGAATCCTCTCTTCTCATTTGGTGACCAAAGTACTTCAGCTTCAGTATTTGTCTTTCTAAGGAGCAGCCAAGGTTGATTTCCTTTAGGATGGACTGATTTGATCTCTTTGCAGTCCAGGGGAATCTCAAAGGCCTTTCCCAGCACCACATTTCAAAGGTGTCTATTCTTCTGCGCTCAGCCTTCCTTATGGTCCAGCTCTCACAGCCATAAACTACTACTGGGAAGACCATTGCTTTAACTATGCAGACCTTTGTTGACAAGATGAGATCTCTACTTTTTTATTATGCCTTCTAGGTTTGTCATAGCTTGCCTCCCCAGAAGTATCTTTTTTTAAAAATTTCATTGCTGCAGTCACCATCTGCAGTGATCTTAGAACCCAAGAAGGTAAAGTCTGTCACTGCTTCCATTTCTTCCCCTACTATTTGCCAGGAATGATGGGGCCAAATGCCATGATCTTAGGGTTTTTTTTATGTTGAGCTTCAGACCAGCTTCTGTACTCTCCCCTTTCACCTTCATCAAGAGGTTCTTTAGGTCTTCTTCACTTTCAGCCAACAGAGTACTGTCACCTGCATATCTCAGGTTGTTGATATTTCTCCCAGCAATCTTAATTTCAGCTTGTGCTTCTTCCAGCTCTGCATTACGAATGATGTACTTTGTATGCAAGTTAAATAAGCAAGGTGACCATATACAGCAGGGATTCAACCTGCTGCCCATGGGCCAGATGCATCTCACGGCACCATTTCATGTGGTCTCCCACTGCCTCCACCACACCAGAAAGTGCCATGTGGTGGAGGAAGGGCAAAAATGGCCATTCATAAACACTGGATAACAAAAGGAAATCCACAGAAAATAGTGGCTCGGTTTACAGAATGGATTATTTGGTTTTCATTGCATTCCTATGGAAAACTGCATTTCGGCTTTTGGTTTTCAATACATTCCTATGGGAAATTTGGTTAAAGTAATTTTCGCTGAAAGAAACGTCCTGGAGAACACAATTACGTTAACCGAGGTCCCACTGTATTACTAAAATGCATAGGTGAAGCCAAAGAAATTCAACACAGAACTCCAAATGTTCACATTTAGTCAAACTGATATGTGTTTGACTGAAATAATTCCAAAAAATAGGAGCTGAAATATCTCTCCAGCGAAAGAATAGAACTGCAACACAAACAATCACATTATCAGCACCCCAAACATCTCCTAGATGATAATGTTCATAAGCTACAATCAAACACGTAGCCTTAATAAGGCCATCTTCAAGCTAAAATTGAGGAATTCATATGAACTAAGCCCAAGTTATTTATACTAGACACTATCAAAAATTATTATGAAGGAAGGTCCAAATAATATAATAATAGCACCTGCTATAAATCTAAACAAATAATGTCATTGTTGGATAACCTAAGCTAGCACCAATGGATGTGAATAGAGTTGCCATAATTCACTCCCACAAAACCGAGACCGAAGTATACTTGACAAAAATGGGTGGATTATCTGCAAAATAGCTTTTTTAAAAACAAACATAATATAATGACAGCTATAAAACACTTTCACATTAAGTATATCAATATATAAACAAATTTATTTACAACAGTTAATTCTTACTGTAAACACACTAGTCACACCTCCTGGACAGTGATGTGAGGGGAGGACGTTAAGATTTGTCTCCAGGTATACTCCAACTCTAATGAGGCAGGAAATTGTTTGTTTGATGGTGAGAGTTGGAATTTATTTTAATGAGTGTTATAATATACAATCAGTAAGTTTTAAAAATCCTGGACTTTAACATGATTTTTATTGAACTGGCCAGGACAATTTTTCCAACTTTGAATCTGGGACAAGCCTGGTTTTCCGGGACATATGGCAATCCTACATGTGAATGCATAACCAAGTTGCAAACATCATTTTTCGGCAATGGCTAAATCTTTTGATTAATCAAATCTTTTCCTCCATATTACAAATTCTAGTCAGCTCCAGTTTTAGAAATCAGAACTGCAATACTATACTAACACAACCAAATTATTATTATAGATAAAACAGTTGATTTTAATAGGGTGGATATTATACTTCTGGATAAGCAACAAAGAAAATATATCTTGCAGAAGGGCAGGTTACTTACCTGTAACTTTAGTTCTTTGAGTGGTCAACTGTGCATTCACACAGGCCCTGAATAGGCCCTGGGACACTATGTATTTTCAGAAGAACTCATTACGGTAACTACACCAAGGTTTTAAGATCTTTTAAGAAGACCATTCTTTTGGTTATGCCACCCTCAGAGGAAAAGTTGGTGAGGATTCTGGAGGGCCTTTTCAGTCAGTGCCCAATTTTAGGTTGCAGGCCTCCCTTCAAGTACCTCAGAAGAATAGTTTTGATGCCCTCCTGTTATTGGACCAGCAAGCCTTTGTTCACTGAGTGAGCTGCAGATTAAAGTGTCTTTAATAAGGATGCTGTACTATTTATTTTAAAAAGTGTACCATATATACTTGAATATAAGCCGACCCAAATATAAGCCGAGGTACCTAATTTTGACCTGAAAAGCCAGGAAAATAGAGTGACCGAGGGTGGGAAATGCAGCAGCTGCTAGTGAGTTCCAATAATAAAAATTCATGAAAATATGGTAAAATTAATTAAATTCTTGGCACATCTCAATCCAGTGTGGTATTGGGACTATCATGGTCGTTGACTGGAGTACAAGCCTTGTCCTCTTTTGGGGGCTAAAAATCTCGGCTTATACTTGAGTATTTATGGTATGCCTTTTTTGGATGGCTAGATAACTCAGTGGTTTAAGCATCTGGCTATGGAGCTCAATTCTCCACTGGGCCTTCCAGAAGAGCCAGCCTGTGTAGTCATGAATAAGCTGCACAGGTCAAGGATGGCCCCAGAGGATGAGAATGTTAAACCACTTCTGCATATTCTCTTGATGGCACAGAATTACTATTATTATGGGTTTTTTTAAAATGCTTTAACTTTAATGGTTTTTATTATTATGAAATGTGTCCTTGCATTTTCAAAATTTTAATGTATGTATCTTTTATCCCTTTTTGTTAGCAGCCTCAGGTCCTGAATTAGAAGCAACGCAGCATATAAATGACATAAACTCAACTGAACAAATAAGAACAGGCTGATCTTCAGGCTATATTGTGTCTGAAGGCAGTAAGTGTCCTTAAACAAGAGTAAGGAGACAACGGCCAGTCGAGGTCAAACACCAAATAGTAAAGCTGAGGTTCAAGAGTCTACTTCAGGGGTTCACAACCTACGGCCTATGGGGCTTAATAATCTAGATCCCAACCTCGTTCCAGCTGTCCCCAGAATCGGCCATGGACTCAATTACAGCTGTGTAAATACATTTACACAGTTGTAAATGAGTCCACAGCTATCATAAATGTGTTTACGACAGCCATGGACACGTTTTACAGCACCAGTCTAGCCTGCTCAGTTGTCTGAGGGGGCATGGTCCAGCCCGTGGTTGGAAAATTGTCTACTTAAACAGAGTCAGAGACAAGAGCTAGTAGTCAAGAAGAGATCGTGTACATATTAATCTAATAGGGTTGAGAGGGAGTGAGTAGGAGCAGATCTACAAGTCAAGATCTATATAGGCCAATGCAAAGCAAGGAGAGGTAGAACGGAATGTGATTACAACACTGATTCTAGAAATTTGGATATGACTGTCCTGGTGTTATTTAACATGAAATTATTTTGAACTTGGGCTACCTCTCTTCTTCACCTGGCCCCAATTAGTTATTTACTGCAGGTGTCTCCCTTAACAATGTCCATGTTGTCTTTACTATTTTAATATCTGGCATCATCAGCATTCTCTAGGGATGACAGGGTCTTCATTCATTAAACTGTTTCTTAATTTTTGGTTTTTGGACTTCGATTCCCAGAAGCCTAAGTCAATTCCCCAAAGCACTAATCAGCCAATGTACTGAATTGAAGTCTACCAGTGATCTGCAGAACAAAGTTTGGGAAACACCATTCTAGAGGTACTGGATCTTCCCTAACAGGATCAGGAAATCTTCTCAAACTTTTTTTATTCAAAGATATTCCCAGGCATTTGGTCTCACTGCTGGGGCAGTTTATCCTCAGCCTCATTTTCTAAAGAAGACAAGTCCAGTTTAGGCATGACAACTTAGCTATTCCACTATTAATACTGTACCCTGAATTGTTCCACTGAATATAAAAGTATGAACTAAGTCAGAAAATAATCACTTGTGTCTGTTAAAATATAGACAGTTTGGCATAATTAAGAAAGAAAATCTTGTAAGGAGTACAAACCTATACCTGCATCATAAACTATTAACGATAACTTAAACATTCTACATTAATATTAGTTTGAGGATTAGAAGTACATCTACTGTTCTTTAGACAAATCTGTATTATCTTCAGAGTTAAATAAATGGCAGTTACTGACTTGCATCCCTGGCTCTGCAGGTACTCATCTATGAACAAATAGATCAAGGGCCTTCTCTGGAAAATTTTGAATTCTGAGTTTAAAACTCACCTCTTCATATTGCATTGGCTGGTATCTGTTACAAGTCTTATGTCATCACTAAGGATGAGATGTCGGGATTTTCTTAGGTACAAACACTATAATTCTCCATTCTGTACATGCTACTGAGCTTATAGGAGGGCAGCTTGTGGGAGATAACAGATGGTCACTCAAAGAATCAGTAACCAGTGAGCAACTTGGCCCACTACACAGGGGTGTGCTGGGCACCTTGGGAGGGTGGTGAACAGGAAGTGATGGGGTCACCTATTGGGGGGTTTAGGTGGAGAAATCCCATACATTTCCATTACCTCTGCCTGCCTTGGGGGGTGGGGCAGTCGCTGGGGTGCACCGGGATGAGTCCCTGTATCCCTGTTCGCCAGCACACCACTGCCTCTACATGGTCTTTGTGACTAATTCAAACTAGGCGGTGAACAAAAGCAAAATTACTGGAAGTGGGTAATGTAAAATCAGTATAGTGGCATGAGGCTAATATACTTGAAATTTCCATTCTATCAAAGGAAACATTAGGATAGGCCAGGACATACAAGCAAAAATGATGTATAGTCATGGAGGGCTGGGACTATCGCGTTGCTTAACAAATGTCTAATAAGAAGACACCATCTATTGTTACCATTGACTTTTGAAGAGATTATATAGGCACATGCCTCTTCATACCAGAAGGTGAGTTGTCTGATAAGTCAAAGCAACAAATTTAACAACCAAGTGTATAAAATGCTGGCAGGAAACATACAAAGCTTGATGCTACCCTGCACCACATAGGAAGAGATACAGTGCAAGGAACAGTGGAAAGAGGTAGTCCTTAAGATGTAAAATGTCAGAGCCCAACGATTACCCCAAGTGTGTAATGCATTCTCCAAGACAAAAGGTTTTGATAAAAGGCAAGGAGGATATTGTCCTGATTAATCTGACAAGAAAAAAAAAACAACCTTAGGGAGGAAAGAGAGAAACTACCTTGTCCTCATAGAAGTTTATATATTGAACCAATAGGGCATAAGGCACACCAACTCTGAAGTTCTACGGGTAAGAGCTATGGCATCAAGGAATGCTATCTTCCAAGAAAGATGATGAATGTCAGAAAAGGCTACAGACTTGAAGGGTTTCTTTCATTGGCTGGGAGAGTATTAGTGATAAAAACAGGAAGGGAATTGTGGCTGAAAATCTGGGATAATGTTTCTGAAGTTCTTCATAAATTTTTAAACTAGAGGTCCAAAAAAGAGCAATGAGGAATACAGTAATGATTGAAACAGCTGCGAAATAACACCTTGATAGAAGAAACAGCCATGCCATGCTCCTTAAGGAAAAAAAGGGAACTGTAGGACATGAGATACCTAGCAAGATTGTGGTGAGAAATTGCTTTCCATTTTCTTCTGCAAGAAAGGTTAGTAAAGTGTTTCCTAGAGGCTCCCAAAAACAACAGATGTTTCCAGAGGAATAGCCTCTGAATGCTTCATTCTGTTAGTGCAGTAATGGAAGATCCAACTGTCTGATACATCCCTGGCATTGTAAGAAAAGTTGTGGTCTCAAACAAAGTGGTACATCATGACAACAGCACAGTTGTAGTAAAACTGGGAACCAATAATGATGACACCACTACAGTGGAATCATAACGACTTAGGCATGATTCTCCCAGTCTCAAACAATGATTTTTGATAGAAGAGAAATGAGACAGAGAAAAATAGCAGTTCAGATCGAACTCCTGTTATCAAATTAGTGAATGACATCCACCAGGCTTAGGACTAACAAACACGGTGATGACTCAAAAGAAGCCAAGACTTGTCATCCCACAACATGTTGAAGATGCTGGAGGTACATGTGTCAAGGCTAAAGAGGGAACATGTGCTGAATATCCTGAAAAGGCAAGAGACAAGACTTCTCACTAAGCCACAATCCAAAAGACAAAGAAAAGAAAGTATATAGAGAATGTCCTTTAATTTGCTGTTAATTTTCACACTAGCTAGGTAACACATGCCTCAGCAGTCAAGGCGTCTATTTTGCCAGATTTCAATAAAATTTAAAATCCTACCCACCACTCCATAGGGAAATCTTTAAAATATAAGAAGACCCAGCCCCAAAACCCACATCAAAGTATTTTGGGGTTGGTCCCTCTATTCCAGAAGTTCTCAACCTTTTTAAGCCGAGGGCCAGGTCATGTTCCCTTAGATAGCTTTGGGGGCCAGATGGCCATTTTGCCCATCCCCCCGCCATTATTTACATCTGTTACTTATCCAGAGGGACAATATTGTTATAAAGTAAAGGTCTCCCTTTTTCAAAAGCCAATTGTGTCTGACTCTAGCCGGCAGTGCTCATCTGCATTTACAGCCAGAGACAGAGCTGTCATCAGACAGTGTCTACAGATGTTTCCATTGTCATGTGGCAGGCATGACTAGACGGCAGAGTGCACAGAAGGTCAACATTAAAGACACCAGAAGCATCTTAGTTGGTAGGTTATCCCAAATTGTTGGCACTGCCATTGAGGAGGCCCTTTGTCTTATTGTCATTTTCCAGGCCAACTTCAGTGACAGCACCTGCAGCTGCAAGGTCTGTGAGGAACATGTGGTGCAGGCATTAGATTTGCAGAGAAGGTGCTCTGTCAAGTAGCTAGAAGTTTAAAACAGCTATATTTTAAAATCAAATTAGCTGACTGCAGAACATATGGAATTTCCAGCCCTAGTGTAGCTATTCACACTAATGAACAAAATGAAAGCACAACAAAAGGCAGTGTTGAGGAATAGCGCAGGACAGACAGCTAGGTATAGATGGCTGGTTGTGGCAGAAAATTACATGCTATGTTAAAAGTCTACTATCTTATGGCTAATTTACACATTAAAACTCTCTTGGGCAAGTCATCATCAACATATAATTTTATATACTGGTGACTCCACCCGTAACTCACTTGAAGGACACTGTCTACTTAAGGATTCTCTTTAGGTTCCAGTTCCTGACCGACATGCCTTCCACTTTCCATTTTGCCAATTCAGCATAAACTTTATATCTAGACCAAAGGTTCTCAACTTTTTAAAGCCAAGGGCTGGAACACACCCCCTCAGACTGTTGACTAGCCAGACTGGTGTGCCCCCGCTGCCACCAACGGCAGTGTGTGTGATTCTGCCACTGCCACCCATCCTGAACCTCGACCATTCCCCCATGCCACCGCTGCTGCCACCAACATTCCCCCGTGTGCCACCAGTCTGGTCTGCCAACACTTCCCTCCACACTGCCACCGCGACCACCACTTCCCCACACATACTGCCACTGCCAACACTCCCCCATGCCACCAGTCCAGCCCACAAACACTCATCCCCATGCTGCTGCTGCTTTCCTGTTTATCGGCCTACCGTGGGTGAAGGCGGGGTCCTGCCTGTCCTTGCCCGCATTTGGCCAGAGCAGCACCCGGAAAGGATGCAGCCGGCCGTGTGTGTCTGCTGCTTCCACTTTCATCTTTTCCTCCTCCACCTGGCTTGGCATGTCCCTAACACCGATCAGTAGCAGGGCGGATGTTGTAAGCCTTCTTACAACATCCGCCCTGCTATAGTGGTGTTAGGAACACATCAAACCAGGTGGAGGGGGAAAGGACAGTGGAGGTGAGAGTGGCGACACAAGTGAGGGTGTGAGCCAGATGGTATAGGGACACGAGCCATAGGTTGAGAACCCCTGATCTAGACTCATATCCTGAAAATATGAAAATACAGCTGCATAAGTAAATACAAAAAAAAAAAAACACAGAAAAGGATAAGAGAATAGGTGATAGCATCCTCTGTGATATGGACAATTTTCCAGGTAAGCTTTTAAGGTACCCAGACTATAGAGCTATACTGTATTGATTTAAACAGTAGTCTCCAGGGTATATTTTCTGTACAACAAATCTAATCTGTATTTACACTAATTTGAATACATGCCTGAATTATATTTTAACACTGGTGAAATATAATGCTCTGCTAGTGCAATTCCAATTATTTCCTAATTTCTTGTTGCACAATCAGGCATATCAATTTGACAAACAGGTCTTCCATCCATGAGATACATCTTTGTGCAAGTGCAAAACATCTCAGATGTCGCAGTATTCTACACAAGCACTTCAGGCAACCAGAATCCTAGTCTTAGCCTTCTTCCATAGGATTCTAGCATTTTTATGAGATCAAGAATGATAATTACTCATTTGACAAATGAGCAATATCTATCTCTTTTCACCAAATGAAAGAACCCGAGCGTAATTACAATAGGAAGCTTTATGATAGCTGAACAGGTAAAACTGGATTACATTTACAGTGCAGACACCCTAAATAAAACTAGGCTGAAGACACACAGTGGTATGCAAAATTGCAGGTTTCCCAGTGATGAATGAGTCAGATGGCCTATTTAACCCAGACAGCAGGAAAGCTGTGCGCACCACAGAAAGGTTTCTATAGAATACTAACACTTTCTACCACTGCACTACTACAGGTTTTTAACTAAATACTTTGGAAAGGATTTACCAAGTGAAGAGAAAGTCTACGCCAATATCAAAAATGGATTAACTAGAATGAGAAAAGAATAAAAGGAATCATTTTTTTCTTCTATTATTCCAAATTGAAAGAGATTTGAGAACACTTTCAACCGGAAAATTTATTATTTTCTACCCGAAAAGAGACAAAATCTTGGAGGGGTTATTATTATGCAAAGGCCATTTATCTTTAATGCCCACAATTACTTCAACAGACAACTATTGTACAGTGGCACCTCGCTTAAAGAGCATAATGTGTTCCACGGGATTGCTCTTTAAGTGAGTTTGCTCTTTAAGTGAAACACCACTGTAAGTGACCAATTGTGACTTCTGGCGGTGGCAGGGATTGCGAACCCCTATTTAGTTGTTAAGTGAGTTTCTGGTTGGTTTTTGTTAAGCAAGGGATCATTCAGAGAAAATTCTGTTCTTTAAGCAAGTTAGTGTCTAAGTGAGGCGCTCTTTATGTGAGGTTTTACTGTATTAGAACATATGTCGATCACTTATCCTAAAATATAAGTATATCGGCATGAAATAATTAATTGGATAGAAAATCTGACAAATCAAAAAAATTGTGAATGAAATATTGTTATTGGTATTATTTTCATTTTATACTGGGGGAAATGAAAAGCTGAAAAATAAAGAATTGATTACAAGTCTTATTGGAACAGCAAAATATTCACTGTCTAAAGACTTTGGTTCCATCAGGTTTTAATAATGAGTTGGACCTTTCTTGTTTTGTATAATCTTTTGCATGGTTTTATAATTCTGAGCATGTTGTTGCATTAAAAATCAATCCATTTCTGTGTCCTTTCTTTAAAAGAAAAATTATTTCTCATTAATACATCACTTGACACACAATATCTATTGCAAACATTGTACAATATGTTTTAATGTCTTTAGGCTCATAATGATAGGATGTACTCTTCCCTGAAGCTAGTAGACGTGTAAAAAACCTTGGTAAGTATTATGTTTAGATAACTTAAGGCTCACAGCCAAACTATAATGTGTTGCCAGAGTGTATGATTTTGTTTTCATTCTATTGACTACAGAAAAATACTTAAGATTATGTCCTGATGAAGAAAAATTCTTTTGAACAACTGGCAATACCAGAACAGTTTTGATGATAGTAATACCTCAGATAACGTTTACCTCGGATAACGCTAAAATCGCATAACGTTAAGCAATCTGGGAGGGAGAATTGGATCGAATAACGTTAAGGTCCTATGGGATGGATCGGATAACAACCGCTAAAGCCTGTGCGGTTACAATGTATCTCTATGGAGCTTTAATGTTATCCGATCCATCCCATAGGATTTTAACATGCATCGGATAACATTAAAAATCGGATAACACCAAGACTTGTGGAACCAAGTCTTAGCGTTATCCGAGGTATTACTGTACAGTTATACCTCGCTTAAAGAGCATAATGCGTTCCACAGGATTGCTCTTTAAGCGAGTTTGCTCTTTAAGCGAAACACCATTGTAAATGACCAATTGTGTGTGTGTGTGGGGGGGGGGATTGCGAACCCAGATGTATTTGTTAAGCGAATTTTTGGTTGGTTTTATTTGTTAAGCGAAGCGAACATTCAGAGAAAATTCTGCTCTTTAAGCGAATTACTCTTTACGAGAGACGCTCTTTATGCGATGTTTGACTGTACATACATTATTTCTTCACTCCTTTGCATTCTTGCAGTAAAAGATACTTGAAAGATACCTCTGCCTCAAACGGTTTTTTTCTCTCATTTGCTGATGGAAGAATTGACTGATCAGGCCAGAATATACAGAGAGGAAATAAAACATAATCAATTTATGAAAACCTGGCAATCTTTATCAAAATCTGGCATTGAACCAATAAGGAGGAATATGTGACGGGAAATATTTTGGACTACTGGCCCGTAATAATCAAACAAGTAGGGAGGTTGTATTATTATTTAAGCTATTTTCTGTTTTCCCATGTTCTGATTGTTATGAAGTAGTATTGTGTATTATGTAATATGAGAGGATAGCCAATAAAAATTTAAATTAACAAAATTAATTCCCTTTGGGTCTAGGGAATTCCCAGATGCTATAAAGAAATTATATTATAGTTAAGGCCCTGACAACTGCTGTCATACCATGACTATGAGAAAACTTTTAAAGAAAATACATAACTGTACTAGTGCCTATGTATCTGTGCATTTTGAGCTATGGTTCTAACATACTTTTTGAATACATAGGAGTTCTTCTTGGATAAGGCCAGGATTGTTTGCTCACATCAGATTAAGAAACAGAAAATCAGATTAAATGTCAATTATGTAAACTCATGCTAGTTCTCCAAGAATGTAATAACAAGCAAAATTAATGAATTGTATTAAACTGCAAAGACCACCTAGTAATATCACACGAAAATATAATCCAAGTGACTGCAGTGTAGAGCGGTGGAGAGATTCCTGACTATCTTCCTTTGCTTAGTAAAGTAAATAACTATATAAAAATGACAGAATACAGAGTAATTACGCACTGTACACATTAACACATTATAACTTGTGAGATGAATGTACTACTCAAGGAAACAAGTTATTGCATAAGCCATGTTGATCTATGTTAGCCTCTTGAAGGTATTAAGGGAGTAATCTTCATTAACCAAGAAGGTTAAGGATCAGGTAAACTGTTCTGAATCCCAACTATGCCATGCCTATAGATGCTGAAAATCATTTAAGACTGACCACGTGTTAGTTTAACTTTGCGCTGGCATAATGGCTGTGTTTGGACTGGAGATTGTCAGATGGCGGTCAACTAAACTGACAACCCTGAGAACTAACGGCTTGGGTGCTGAAGTCCACAGGGAAGGGTGATGGTCGCCAAGTGATTAAATCCCACTTGAATACATCTTCATCAATACTGGCCTGGGACTGAGGAGGACTTTGTGTGCCAAAAGGGCTCAGGACCAGACTCGAGGAACTGGATCAGTGGTAGGGGTGTCATGCTGTGATGCAGAAAGCAGATGAAAGACCACTGCATTATATTGTTGGGACAGTCTTCATGGCTGATCACCATGAGGATCGCCAATATTTGGAAGAATAATAACAATAAGAAATCTTACAGTTAATATGTATAAGATAAAAACAGTAAGTCCATCAAAAATCAGAATACAGTACTCCACAAAAAATATATACAAACACTGTGATACTGGGAAAAGGGGGGGGGGAATCAGTACCAAACAGTTTCCAAGAAAAGGCTATTATTCTAGAGTCTCTGCATATGTAGCAACCTGTTCTTGTTTTTGATTCTTTTCCTGCATATAAACACAACCCCAAGTTGCACATTGTGTACCTGCTGTACAGAGTATCAAAAACATCATCAGCTCTAACAACACAAAGAATAAAATGCACAGACAAATCTGGACAACATCGTTAACCAGCTGTTTTAAAAGAGATGCTGCAAAGCTCTTCAAAGGAACAGATTCTCACTAATGTAGCAGTCCCAGGAGTGTCCTTCTGACCTTGAATTACAGGTGTAAGTGCAGATGAAATACCCAAGGGAAATATTCTCTTTGTATGCTGATCTCACACATTATGCCAGTAGTGACCAGACATTTACTTCAGACAGTGGCTGAAAAATGCCTGCCAGTGAAGAACTAGAATACCCTTTTCAAAATGGTTTTAGACTAGATCTTGTGATCCGATGCAGTTGCAGTGACAGACTGAATCAGGACTCCTACAAAGCACACACAAAGCTCAGCTATAATGGACATATTTTGCACACAAAATGGCCTCAGATGCAATCTGTGGCATCATCAGTTAGGCCTTAGAAAGAGTCCTGACTTTTTTTAAAAAAAGTCAATTGCTGCTTATAAGAATGAAGAATATTGAATAAGGTTGGCCAGTGGTTTGACATGGTATGAGACCTCTTTTCACCTCCCTGTAATCTCCCACCTGCACTATATACTCTGAAGATTATTCTTTATGAAGAACAGACAAATTAATCAATGTTGCATATGGGAGACAATGGTTGGGAGGTGTGGAAATTCAATTATACGGGGCTGGACCCCAACAGGGAGGGCTGACAAATATGCACACAACTAACCTGGCAAATATGCACACAACTTAATTAGTTCAATGGATTACTACTGTTTTGATTTATTCTATTTTTACTTGATAAATTTCATAGTTACTTTGATACCTGAACTTGGAGAAAAGGAATTTTCACAAAGAAATATCATGGGAATGGGGATTTCTCAGTAAATACTAATGATTCAATTTTGTTTAATACTTCTATCATACTTTCCACCACGGAGGTATTAAATGTTAAATAGTACTGGGGAAATAATCGACCCCTGAGGATCACCCCACAGAGCTGAGAGACATTCCCTAAACTGGACTCTCTAGGGACAATCGCTGAGGAAAGAATGAAACCACTGTAAAACAGGGCCTCATACCTCCCAACTCTGGATACCATGGTCAATGGTATCAAAAGCCGCTGAGAGGCCCAGGAATACCAGGATGGATGAAACTCCCTGGTCAGCCTCCCGGAACAAGTCATCTTGCAGTGCGACCAGTGTGGTTTTGGTGCCATGGTATGGCCTAAAGCCTGACTGGAACCCCTGCAGTTGGTCTGCCACGACCCTCTCAATCACCTTACCAAAAACAAAACAAAAAAGGGGCCTATTTGGTGGGGACCTGTGGCATGGCCAGAGATGAGGCAACGTACGATTTTATATCGTTCAGCTTGTCTGTTGATAGCCTCTTGTATATGGGCTGCATTATAGGTCTTCCTGGCCTTCCTTACGGATTGCTGGTACAGCGAAGAGGCCCTCCTCACCTGCCCAACATCTTCATCCGACAGGACCTGTCTCCACCTAAGAAGTATTACACTTATTGATTTTACAATGTGAGCAAGTAGCCATTGCATAGCTATGCCTGTGTAAAGTTAAGTTGTACTTACCAGTAATAACTTTCATTCTCGAGTATATAGTCTGTGAATTCATACTTTTGGGTTCTGCACCTGTGTGGAGCCATGACCGGAGCTTTCAAGCTGATTGAATAAAGTTTGAATGTTAGGGCCGCCCACCGTGCCACCCATCCTTAGGCACCATTTCGCGCTCTTTCCTCAGTTAATAGCTGTACACAGGATAAATTAAACTATCTCATCCGTGCAGCTCAAGTGGGAAGGAAGGGTGGGAAAGTGTGAATTCACAGACTGTATACTCGAAGAACAAAAGTTATTACTGGTAAGTACAACTTAACTTTCTCCTTTGTATAGTCTGTGAATCCCCACTTTTGGGAGATTAGCAAGCTCACACTTACTTGGTAGGCGGGCAGCTGGATGAGATGAATCCACAGATGAACACATCAGGTAGGCTGGATAGACCCTGACGGGTGTGTAGCCTGGAGCCCTCTGGCAAGGACGACTTGACCCAGTCTGGCATCCGCAGTGGCTCTGGTGTCCCTCCGGTAGTGCTTGACAAATATAAAAGGTCTGGACCATGTGGCTGCCTTACATATGTCTTCAATTGATGTGCCTTCCAGGAAGGCAGTACATGTGGCAACAGCCCTCATAGAATGTGCCCTAACGTGAAGCATAGGAGGCAGAGATGGAGCCTCATAGGCAAGGTAGATGATGGAGGAGACCTACTTGGAGAACCTCTGTGATGTGATGGGTTCACCTTTGGACTTTCCTCCATAAGCCACGAAGAGGCGTTGAGACTTTCTGAACTGCCTTGTTCTGCTGATGTAAAACAATAAAGTCCGTTTCATATCCAGCATGTGCCATGCCCTTTCTTGATCAGAGGTAGGGTTGGGAAAGAAAGCAGACGATATTGACTGTCCCAGATGAAATGGAGAGACAGCCTTAGGGAGGAAAGTGATGTCGGGGTGAAGGACCACCTGATCATTGAAAAACTTGGCAAAAGGTGCATTAGCTGTGAGTTTGCTGGCCCTTCTGGCAGATGTGATAGCCACGAGAAAGGCTGCCTTCCACATGAGGAGATGAATATCTGTAGTGGCTAGAGGCTCAAACAGAGCCTTGGTGAGCACAGTCAGAACGGTGGATAAGGACCACTGTGCTGCTGGAGGCTTTACCGGAGGAAAAGCATTACAGAGGTCCTTCAGAAACTGTTTCATCATTTGGTCCTTGAACGCTGTGGAGGCAATGGAACCTGTAGGAGAGTGCACCACAATGGCTGCCAAATGGACCCTTTATGGATGCAAATCCTAAGCCAGTCTCTGTCAAATGGAGTAGGTACTCCATAATGTCCTGGAGGCTGTCGTGGTTCAGGCTCAAGTGATTGGAGACAAGAGAAGAGCAGAACCACTTGTACTTTGAGGCATAGGATTTCCTAGTGGAAGTCCTCCTATTCATGTTGTGTATCACTGCCAGTCTGGGATTATCCTCCATGCCATGAGATGCAGGCTGGGCAGGTCAGAGTGGAGAATTCGACCGTCGTCCATTTGGAGAAGCGACGGAGAATCTAGTAGTGTGAACGATTGCGAGGACAGCTGAAGTAGAAGAGGGTACCATGGCTGCCTCGGCCAGGCTAGCGAGATGAGGATCGCTCGAGCTCGATGATGGAGCATCCAAATCAAGACTTCTGGATGAGTGGAAATGGAGGGAATGCATAAAGATAGTCCAAGTCCCACCATTTCATGACGGCATCGCCCTCTGAGGCTAGTCCGATCCCCGCTCTGGAGTAGTACCTCGGGTACTTGTGGTTGGTCTCCGAGGCAAAGAGATCGAACTCCGGAGTTCCCCATTGCCTCCATATGGAGTAGAAGACTTGATTGTCCAGTTCCCACTCGTGGGTCGTGGCTGAGCTCGTTGGCCAGGACATTCAGTTTGCCCTGAATGTGGACCCCAATGGGAAAGATGTGTCTCTCCAGGCACCATTTCCACAGCTGAACAGCAAGGTAAAGAAGCGTTGTTGATTTTATGCCTCCCTGTTTGTTCAGATAGGCTATCGCAGTGGTATTGTCCGATGTTATCTGAACCACCTTGCCGAACACTACCATTTCGAAGGACCTCAGAGCCTTCCAAATAGTGAGCAGTTCAAGGTAGTTGATATGAGCAACTGCCTCCATTGGAGTCCACAGGTTGTTCACCGTTAAGAGACCCGCAAGCAGGTCCCCATCCAAGATTGCTTGTGCCAGTCAGGATTTGCAGAGTGGGTTGAGGGGAGTAGAAGTGCTTTCCAGTAGCCATGTTTTGAGTTAAAGTCCACCAGGTCAACTGGTCTACTAGTTCCGGTGAGGGCAAAAGGCGTCTGGACTGGCTGTCCACCAGTGGGTCAAACTCGTGAAGCAGCCAAGACTGGAGAGAGCGAATCTTGAGTTTGGCGTGGGGGAACACGGCTGTGATTGACACCATCAGCCCGAGCAGTTGCTGAGCCTTCTTTGCCCGCACATAAGTTCTGCGTCGAAAGACCTTGACTACTTTGGGAATGCTCTTTAGGTGTTTTGGAGGGGAGTAAGCCCTGAGGGTGAGGGAGTTGAGTATTGCTCCAATGTACTCAAAGTGTTGGGATGGAATCAGCTTCGATTTGGTGAAGCTGATTCATAGACTGAGACTCTGCATAAGCTGTACTGTGTATCCGACGTCCTTGATGGCCCTCAATTTGGTGGTGGAGGATATCAACCAGTCGTCGATATTGGGGAAGACCTGGATCCCCTTCTGACAAAGAAAAACTGCCACCGGCGCAATGCATTTCGTGAAGATGTGGGGCGCTGTCGACAGACCAAATGGAAGGCATCGGTATTGGTAGACTTGGTTTCTTATCTGGAAACAAAGGAATTTGTGCCCCTCGCAGAAGTTGACGTAAAAGTAGGCGTCTTTCAAGTCTATTACAGTGAACCAGTCCCCCTGGTTGAGGAGGGGAAGGACAGCGTGGAGGGAAACCATCCAGAATTTTCTCGTGTGGACGTACAAGTTGTACCTCGCTTAAAGAGCATAATGTGTTCCACAGGATTGCTCTTTAAGCGAGTTTGCTCTTTAAGCAAAACACCATTGTAACTGACCAATTGTGACTTCTGGTGGGGGGGGATTGCGAACCCCGATTTATTTGTTAAACGAGTTTTGAGTTGGTTTTACTTGTTAAGCGAAGTGATCATACAGAGAAAATTCTGCTCTTTAAGTGAGTTACTCTTTAAGCGAGGCACTCTTTATGTGAGGTTTGACTGTACTTGTTCAGACGTCGCAAGTCAAGGATGGGACGAAGACCTCCATCCTTTTTCTGTACTATGAAGTACTTCAAATAAAAGCCATCACTCCGTTTTGATGGGGGCACGGTCTCTATAGCCTCTTTGGAAAGCAGAGTGGATACCTCCTCCTGTAGATGGGATGAGGGAGGAGTGTGACGTAGCTTGCCTACCGGAGGGACCTGTTCAAACTCGATGGTGTATCCAGCAGACACATTGAGAAAATTCCAGAGGTGAATATAAGGAAGCAGAGTAGGCAGGATCTCGGTCAGGGGGAAGTCAAATGTGCTGCTTGGACTTCCTGTCCGAGCGCTTGGTCTGTTGCTGATAAGGTTGATATCGTGTCAGTTGTGCTGGCGGTGAGGCTGGTAAAAGGTAGACCGCTGCAATTCGGTTGTTGTTTGGGCGGTGGCTGGTAAGACGGCGCCTGGTATCCTGAGGAAAAGATTGAAACCTCAGCCTGGAAGTGGACTGGCTGGAGGTTACCAAGCCGAAGAATTTGGCTGTAGTTTTTATTTTTAGTAGTTTGTTCAGCAGTTTGTCCATGTCCTGAGCAAACAGACCCTCACCATCAAATGGTAAGTCCTCAACCAATTTCTTCATAGGGTCCTCCAGCTCAGTGGAATGGAGCCAGGCATGCCTATGGAACAGGATGGATGTAAACATGTCCTTCACCAAGGAGTCATTTATGTGGTGTGCCGTTCTCATCTGCTGCTCTGCCGCATAGTCCCCTTCGTAATGGAGAGTGTTGAACTCTGCATGAAGGTCCGCAGGTAGCTTCACCGTGAAGGCTTTAGCCCGTGTTCCCAGAGGTGGGAGTTGTAACGCCCCATTGCTGTCAAGTAGTTGGCAGCCCAAAGGGACAATGATGCGGTGGCATATAACTTGCGGCCAAAAGTGTTAAGCTTCTTACCCTCTGGGGAAGATGGAAGAGGGAAAACACTGATGGGCATCTTGCTCTGAGAGACACCAATGACCATGGAATTTGGCAGAGGATAGGCCTGCAGGAACTCCACGTCGTCACCCAGCACGTGGTAGAAGCCGTCAACCTTTGTTGAAATCGTGTGAGACAAAACAGGCTTCTTCCAAACAGCCTTTCCAGAGCTCAGCAGCGAAGGCAGCATGACACTATGGACAGGTCGGATGGCTTTCCTGTCCAATTTTGCGGTGATCTGATCCTCCACAGGCAATGGAGGATGGTCGGTCTGGAGACTCAGTGCCGTGCCAAGGCGGGTCAGCATGGCAGTGGACGACTTTTGGTTGTCTCCACGAGGCGGATCAGCAGCTCTGATATGCGTATTGGGTGTCAGATCCGCCTCAACCTCCACATCCTCCTCCTCCGAAGAGGACTCAGACTCATCTGAAGACGGTGGAGGGATCCACGCTTCAACGTCAGAGCTGCACCAATCCGGCCTGGGCAGGTCGACGGAGCGAACGCTTGATGCCCTGGAAGGTGGCAGAACTACGGCCAAATCCTGGCTTGGAGGCACTGTGTTGTCTGACTCTTGAGAACATAGAACAGGGATGGAGACAGGAGCACTGGACAGACGTGCAGCGGCAGCTGCCAGTTGGTCTCCAAGAGACAACATCACAGTCTCTAACAGCGGCTTAAGAAAGTCCAGTTGGAGAGGCTGTGGAGACGCAGTTGAGGCTGAGACGTTAGCACGTGCAGAGATCGAGCACGAAATGGTAGCCGGAAGTCCATGAGATGGTGGCAAAATGGAGGCCCAACAAAGCAAGGATCGTCCACAAGGCGGAGGTGGTGCATGTCAAAGAAAATACAGTACCACAAAAACCAATAGAGAACTCTCAACGGTCTCCTGCTGCTACGGCGGAAAGAAGAGAACTGAGGAAAGAGTGTGAAATGGCGCTTAAGGGTGGGCAGTATGGTGGGCGGCCCTAACATTCAAACTTTATCCAACCAGCTTTAAAGCTCCAGTCACAGCTCCGCACAGGTGCAGTACCCAAAAGTGGGGATTCACAGACTATACAAAGGAGAACCTAAAGTTGCACAAGTGGTTGTGAAATTCATGACAAAGCAGTTTTACAGGTACAACTGGACAACTGTTAAACAGTTGAATGATCAATTGCACAATTAGGCATTCAAAATGTACTACTTAGATGTAACTTCTTGAGAACTCCCACATATGTGACCTTATCCTATGCCAAGCATATATTCAGCCAAAATATGTTCATTTGATAGCGATTACTTCTGTTTTAATGTAGTGAAAGCTTCTCATGTGGAAGATAAAAACCATTAAAATGGCATCACAATTTCACTGACCAATGTGGCTGTACATGATCCGAGTACAGGAAAACCCCAGGTACAACCACCTTGGTTTAAGTTTGCTGTGGTTTACAATGGCACATCCTATGGAAATGTAGTCCCAGCTTACAAAATTTTAATGTATTTTTTCAGTTTACAACAATCAATTCAGGACTTTTATCCCCCCAATGCATCCCTATGGATGTTTCAGTTTACAATTTTTTCAGGTTACAACGGAGGCTGTTGGAACAGACCCTTGTCGCAACCTGGGGTTTTACTGTACAGTATTTCTCTTTTTCAGGTAAGGAAGCATGACAGGGGCCTCACCATTCTGAAATTCTGCACCTACAATAATGTTTTCTTCTAAATAGCTATTAAGAACTGTTTTCAGGTCACTAAAAGAAGAAAAAAACCTAAAGTTCCTATCTAGGCTCTATATTTTATTAATTGTTGATTTCCCAATAGTTGTGTACAATTTCAAACATTTATCAAACAATTCAACATAGCTTTATGTACTAAAGAGGCTTGGGATATTTGCTCTCTTCAGGCAAGCAATTACATCTTCTCTATTCAGGTTTCCAAAGAAATATTCTAAATTCTCCTTAATTATGTCATATAATCAATGCTCTTAGTTTTAATGGAACTGCTGTACTCCTAATTAATCTAAATTTAGTAGCCAATATGCTACTAAACTGCTCTTTAGAAGGCCACTTTATAATAGTTTATATTTCCTGTCATCATGACTGAAACCTAAAAAAATAAGCTCTTTTGAGTGTTTTTTATGTGTACTACTTCTTTCTGACCTTTTAATTTCTTCTATTTTGTTCTCATTAGGGTTTCTCCTTGTGAGTTTCCCTTCCAATTTTGTTGACTAAATTTTCCCTAATAATAATTTTGTGTCAGAAATTATCCTGGATTGAAAGGATTTTTGCTGGAGAAACTCTGCTCAGGAGATGCCCGAACGAGGCTCCTTTCATGCCCCCAAGAGATGGGACAGAGACAGACGCTCAATCTGTCATGCAGTACCCGGGTCTCGAACTTTCCCTATGCTCACTTTCCCTATGCTCAAGGGCCCTGGACTGGGGGTAGATGTGAAAGACCAACTCTTCCTGGTATAAGAAATCCTTAGCAAAGACATCCAAACAGATTAGGCTGGTGAGCATAGCACATAACTACTTCTGTAGAAGCCCTGATTATGGAATTCCCTCCTAAGAGAAATCAAGCTGGTGCCATCCTTAGTTTTTGGTGAGCAGTCCAATATATATTGCTCTATCTCAGTGATAACCAACATAGGGCCCACACCTCACAGGGGGACGTCAATTCCCAGAAGCCTAAGTCAGTACATTGCCTGATCAGTGCTTTGGGGAATTGACTTAGGCTTCTGGGAAATGAAGTCCAAAAAACCAAAGGTTGGGAAATACTGCTCTATCTAGTCTTTGCTTGTAAAAGTTGTTTAAGTTTGTTCTTTCAGAAAGAGTCTGTTATATATTGCATTGGGGGTGGGGTGGTGGTAGAAAAGCAATTAATGGCCCAAATCCTCTTGCATAAATATGTTGATGCAACAGAAATGATATCACTAGCAATTGCATATTGCAGGCAGTTGAAGATTCCCTGCTTTGATTTCAGACTGTGTGTGACTTCATCTCATTGTGCTAGTCACATGCAATCTAAAATTTAGTTACAACCTGCCACTACTAGCAGCACCACTCCCATGATAACTATCCAATACAATATAAGCCAATATATCCTGATTTTTTTAAAAAAAAAATAACATACTTCCTATACTGTATTGGACTCTCTCTGGTACACTTAGGGTAAGGTATTTTTCTCAGCTTTATTCATCACAACAAGCATCTACTATGAAGGCTGTTAACTGAATAAATTACATGGCATATGGCCAATAATCTGGTATCTCCATTCATTCACATACACATTCTTAGAAACATTATTATTTTACAGAACAGGTGTCTATAGCTAGAAACAGCCCTTTAACAACATCCATAGCTGAACAATTTTGAAAAGTGATGTTTAGGTTAAGGATTTAACACTATCCTTATGCTCTGAGTAAATGATACATACTGAACAAATCTTAATTTTCAAGTTAAAACCAAAAGAAACACATATTAATTCAACAAAACAGACTTTGAAAAATCAAGAAATTATGATAACATAAACTTCCTTATCAATTTAAATATAAAATCTACTTTAGGGGATTGAACTATGTGGGAGTAAAAAAGAATGAAGAAATTGACAGTTATTAAATTAAGTCCATAAATATATAATTAGCATAAATTAATATTTAACATGATTAAACAAAATTTTAAATCAATTATGTTCTGCAGTATGTCCCTCCCCCGTGATAGAAGGACAGAAAGAAAATTAATAATAACAGGCTGTGCTAGCATACCAGTAACTGTGAAGTATTTATGTCTGTAGATGCATGGTAGAAATGTGCATAGACTCATTTACATGCACACAAACCCAAGCTTGTTTACAATACAGGTATTAAAGAATAAAAAATATTTTTAAATTACTGTATGTGTGATTTTGCCATACAGAATTTAGAATGACATTTATTCAATTAAGTATAACCTTCATTCTATTTTACTATCTACCCCAATGAAATGCTATCATTATTACATTTTAGCCATACAGACTCCTGATACACATTAATTTTTCTGCACTTGCCTCTAACTAGTAAATCCAAGTGAGATATTTACAGATAGCAATATTACCTGCCGCTTTATCTTGTTCCTATTTATATTTGAAGAAAGCATTTGAGAAAGGTAATGTAACCCATACACAGAATGATATCTGTACTGATAACTTGTTGAAAGCAGCCATGCTCACTTAATGTCATGCTTAACTCTGAAAACCAGCAATGAGAGCAAAAACCATGTGATTTATACATTGCAACCACTATGCTTGATTAACATAAATAAATACATTACAAATGAATCACCCTGGGTCCCCTTGGGAAGGAGGGTGACAAACAAAATTAAATAAATAAACAAATAAACAAATAGAAGCTAAATACAGTAATACCTCGGATAACGCTAAGACTTGGTTCCACAAGTCTTGGTGTTATCCGATTTTTAGTGTTATCCGATCCATGTTAAAATCCTATGGGATGGATCGGATAATGTTAAAGCTCCATAGAGATACATTGTAACCGCACAGGCTTTAGCAGTTGTTATCCGATACATCCCATAGGACCTTAACGTTATTCGATCCAATTCTCCTCCCCAGATTACTTAACGTTATGTGATTTTAGTGTTATCCAAGGTAAACGTTATCCAAGATATTACTGTATCCTTAAAAGTTAAATTCTTACTCCATCAGGTGACTTTTCTTTAGGTACTAAATACATTTGAACTAAATTTGTCCTTTACTAATTTTGCCTGCCAGAGATGTCTCTGATACATAAATAACTCCACGAAAGACTATTTGGAGTCACCTTACGCTATACATTTTCAGGGTTCTCCTTCCCTCTTTCTCTCAATATGGTGGTATGGGGAACAAATTTAAAGTAGGAAGATTTGTTTAAGTAGCAAAAGACATAAGTGTAAAAAAAAAACCCGTATAGTAATAGTATCATAAATATTTGAATATTCTCAAGGACCCTGAAAATGATTAAAAACATTAAACAACAAAAGAGAGAAACAAAAAGGAAATTTAAAACGTGGTGCATTGTGTGTGTGTGTGTGTGTGCGTGCGTGCGTGCGCGTGTGCGTCCGTCCGTCCTGCCCAACGCTCTGTGTGGCTTACAAATATTAAATCACAGAGGCACAATAAATAACGCATCAGATAAAAAACGTATCTCCAAAGCTTCAGCTACAACAGCATCATTAAAATCAGTCAATCTCCTTCATAAAGCACACAGCATCTGTCTGGGTGACATCGGACATAAAAAGTACAGCACTGATAGGTTCAGAATGGAGTAGGAATGTTTTCACTAATTTCCAAAATGCCAGGAAGGTTGAGGTAGATCCGTTGTCAATTCATTCTACAACTTGTGGGCTAAGGTAGAAAATATTCTAGACCTAGTTACCATCTTTCTAATTACTTTGGTTATTAATTTACCCTTTACAACGATAAGATATGCTTTTTTAAAAATAAAGACAAAATTCAAAATTACTGTTATTTGTTTTCAAGCTTTGGATACATGGCAAAACACAGCTCTTAAGTAAGTGAACTGAGAACCAGGAAACATTTAATGCATTCCTCATCAAAGAATAAATTAATTAGACAGTGCTATACAACCATCATGCCTTAGCTCAGATATCAAGCCAAATCATGGTTAAAGAAGCCCGCTTATGATTTGAACTGGCAGGCCACAAACATTAGCAGTTGCTGTGCTTCTAGGTTACCAGAGACTAGAGTGCTGAGTAGAAAAAAGGTTTTAAACCATTATTTGTGTATGTCTGGAATTTCTGATTGAACTGATTACATTTCAGATTCGCGTACTGAGTTGAAATATGTATTTTAATTTATGTAATAAAGTATATGTAAAATACTTCGAACCATCACAAGTAATATGCAAAGGTTTATGAATCGGAAAATTAAGAGTAATTAACAAATAATGTTGAAAGTTAATGACTGCTATGTCTATAACGATACAGACACAGGCATGTAACTTAAATCAAGATAGATATGACTTTTTTTGGGGGGGAGCAGTTGCAACAGATCTCAGAAATCTAAACAGTTGCAAATAATGTGGTTCTGCAATCTTTATCAAATAAAAAACCCTGGGAACTTTTTTTTGTATAATAGATATCAAACACCCCCCCCACACACACACAACTTTATAAATTACTACAGACATTTTTAAAATGACCTACGCCCTTAATTATATAAAACTGCCCCCTCAGAAAACACCATGTACAGTACGCTTACCTTTTCCATTTATTGTTAATGCAGAGGCAATGCTTGCTGCTACAGGCACAGGTATCTGTGGCACTAATGGATGTATTCTTGGTCTGCTCCCCATCCTAGCACGTTCTTCTCCAGGTCCCAACAAAGCTCCAACAGGTTTTTCTGCGGCCACTTCTGGTGCCACAGAATCTTCCTGATCCTGTTCTACACGGTCCAGCTTATCAGGACTTTCATTCTGAAAGCCATCCACTGTTGTCCGACTCTTAATAGGACTTTTGGGCACAAGAATTTTGATACCTGACTTTGAAAGATCCATGTTTTTTCTACTAGAGAGTGGAGTATTATTTTTCCGAAATTTCTGGCCAGCAAGCAACTGGTTTTTTGATTCATGGTCCTTTCCAATAACTAAAGTCTTGGAGGTCTTTGAAAATGAACTGTTAGTAGATCTAGAAATTTGTTTCCTTGCGTTATTTGGAGATGTCCTGTTTGTTCTGGTTAATGTGCTTTCTTTTTGCTTTTCATTGTGATGTCTATTGAATTCATGTATATATTCCTCACAATTCACAAGGTGCTGTTCAGGTTCCCACGTGTCATCTTCGCTCTCATAGCCTTTCCATCTCACTAAGTACTCCGTCTTCCCCTTCTTGTTTTTCCTTTTATCAACAATTCTCTCTACCTGTTAAAAGAAGAATTACAGATGGTGATGAAGATGTACTTGGGGAAATTTTAAAAGGCAGATCTAAAATGTACAATGACGTACTTTGGAATAATATACCATTAATTATCATCTTGCCCATCCAGAGGTATCATATGCTCCAAATGCTGGCACTCAGTATAATTGAGCACATCTTTTCTTGCTACTTTCATAAGATCAAAGATTCAATTATTTTATATGTATGCATGTACTGAAAGTGAGTAACAACTTCTAATGGTGATAATTAAAAGAAAAATTGCACTATAGTTACCTAACTTTATCTTCTATGATGTTCACTACAATGATCATTGGGCCTCAGTCATAAATTGGAAACCACACTCCCTCTGAATACCATAACGATAAGTAATCATGATATGTAATATTTAATGAAATACCTCTCTGTTGGCTTGAAACCACAACAGCAGAAACCTTTCTCTCTAGCTGCTAAACAGTTCAAAAGGTCTTAAGACAAGTCATGACTTTACCACTTAAACCAGGGTCCTCAATCTTTTTAAGCTGGGGCCAGGGGTCACGTTTCCTCAGACTGTTGAGGGGCTAGACTGGTGGTCCCCCAACCACCACTGTTGCCAAAGGTGGCAGCAGCAACCATCTTGAGCCCCACAAACACACCCAAAAGCCCACGACTCCCCCTGCTCACCAGCCTGGAGGAGCTGCATCATGTGGGTGAAAGAAACATGGCCGCCGGAAATGCCCCTGCAGCCACTTCCGCCTCCTCAATCCTTGTCTCCTCTGCTTGACTTGGTATGTCCCTAACAGTGCTCCATAGCAGAGCAGAGATAAGGAATGAGGCGGCGGCAGTGGAAGCGGCAGCTGGAGCAAGGGCGCAGGCTGGATGATCTGGTGCCACAGGTTGAAAATCCCTGACTTAAACTATAGAAGCTGTCTGATGAATAATTTAAATAACTTTTAGCCAAACTTTTTCATCACTAATCCTACACTAAAAATATTGGCCCCAGCCCATCTGTATGCAGAGTGGATGGCAACAAGGATTTGAAGGTGAAAGCAATCAAGTACGTCAGGAGGTAAGAGAGAATGGAGAAATCAGCATTGGCACAAGTCTACCACTGGATAAAATCCATAGGATTAAATCTTCCATTTTCTTCAGTGGATTATACTACATATCAATATTGCAAGGCAACACAATAATACTCTATTATTGTATTTCTTAAATCTGCAGAAAATATATTTATTATGCAACTCATTCACATTGAAGTTTCTATGAAAATTAACATCTTGTGCTAGTTGTAACTTCTTTTTAAAATCCAATGTGTATTATCCTTCACCACACCCAAATTAAACATTTATTATATTCAAAGAACATTTGGCACATAACAGACTTTATGTAAAAAGACCTGTTTCATAGGCCTCCTATGAAATTCAAGATCTATAAAGCAATCAGAAAGAAAGGTGATGCAATAAATATTGATACCTGAGATTCCTTTAAGATGGTTTAGAATTTTTGCCTCTAGTCTAGCTTCTGTCCATTCACTCCAAAGAATTCCACAAGACGTAATTCTTTTACTTACTCAAAATGTATACAAAATGTATAGAGTCAAACCTCGCATAAAGAGCATTTCGCTTAAAGAGTAACTCGCTTAAAGAGCAGAATTTTCTTTGAATGGTTGCTTTGCTTAACAAATAAAACCAACCAAAAACTCGCTTAACAAATAAATCGGGGTTTACAATCCCCTCCACAACTGGTCATTTACAATGGTGTTTCGCTTAAAGAGCAAACTCGCTTAAAGAGCAATCCTGTGGAACGCATTATGCTCTTTAAGTGAGGTACAACTGTAAGTTTGTTTATTCATGTTGTGAAATACTGCAACGTCTAGCACTACGATTCTCAAACAGTACGACCAATTCTTTAATAAACTTCACAGAAACTCTTGACAGCAGACATTTTCAAAGCATCATTAAGACTAACTAGTAACTTAACAATAAAAAAGAAACATATAAACTTCCTAAAGAAAACTTCCAATTTTAAAGAAAGCATACTTTTTATGCTAAAGATTATAATTTTAAAGGCATTCAAGGCTGAGAAAAAACATTAGTTCAGGGGTTCCCAACTTACCACCCACGGGCCTAATCCAGCCTGTGGAGCTCATTAATAAGGCCCACGGTGGCCATCCCGGCATCTCCAGAAGCTCCCACCACCACTGGAAGTCCCAATACGTCACTTACCACGGCAGTGGCAATCATGCCATTTTTGTGGCTTCTTGCACAGCCTCCGCTGTTCCCAGGGTGGCAGGGAGCATTTTGGAGCATTTTTGCTCCATTTTGGGATATATATATTTTTTGCCACTTCTCCACTGCATTTCAGCAGCTAAACCGTGGCTGTTGGGAACTTCTGGTGCCGGGCAGAAGCGGTGAAAATATCCCAAAACAGAGTGGAAATGCTCCAAAAAGCCTCCCGCTGCCCTGGGAAGCAGTAAATGACGTGTTTGCCACCACCACCATTGAAAAAAAATAAGCAGTGGGAGCAAACATGATTCCAGCCCCCACAGCTGGAGTGTAAGGTCTATGGTGAGAAAATGTTGGGAACCCCTGTTTTAGTTTGTTCTTATGTGCCATCAAGTCACTTCCAACTTGTAGTGGCCCTGAGTGTTTGAAGAATGTGAGAGGTTTGTTGCCATCCTTCTCAAGGAGCTTACATGAGCAAGTGTCTCTTGAGACCTATTCCCACACTATCAACTACACCTCATGGTCCCTTCATATTTTACAGTTTATTAAACATAAATCATTTTGCAAGTATTCAGACATAATTTTCCTGCTTCTGTTTTGATTTTCCTTAACACAAAATTTGAAAACCTCTTTCAAACACAGTACAACACAGCAAGTGATGGATCCAGCTGCACACTCTTGTACAGACACTTCTAGTGAGGACATAGGAAATAATCTTTTAGTGGCTGTCCCTAAGCAGTGGAATTCTCTTCTATGGAATTCTAGCTTAACTCCCTTTCTTCTATCATTCTGCCAACAGGCACATTTCCTTTTCTTCTTCAAATAAACATTTGACGATTGAAAAGGAAAAGGAGCAGGAACAGGGGAGAGGGCTTAGTGCACTTTCATTAGGCAAACAAGGAAGATTAGCCGTGTGATCCATATCACACCATGAACATTTTAATACATGCCTGAAGAAATTGTCTTGAACCACAAAAGCTCGTACAATGTTTTGTTTTTCTTAGTGATCCAATAAAGGTATCACCTGCCTCCTGCATCTTCTGCACTTTTAAAAACCTCTATCTTGATTGATGCCAAAAAGATCCAACCAGTATTTAAAATAATTCTAACCTGGAATTATTTCAATAATGTTATATGTTTAATTCCATTTTAATATCCAAATTTAATACTGCCTGAATACCAAAGCCAAACTTAGTGCAAGAAGAACATCATCAGGAAACTTGCAAACTATAAATGGATAACTAAACCATCCACAATGTACACATTTGGCACTGAGCGTCTCTGCAGTTGAGAATACTGCTCCAGTATGGAGCACATCAGCACACGCAAAACAAGTTGAGATTGCTGTTAATGAAACCATGTGTATAGTGACGTGATGCCTCAAACCTACATCAGTCGAGAAAATATACCCTCATTGGTATTGTTCCATCTAAGATCAGGAGAAAAATAGCAGTGGACACTGAAAGAACTAAGCAAGAGCTTTGACAGCATCTGAATGGATATGAGCCTCAGGTCCACCGGCTCAGATTCAGGAAGAGCTTTAAGGCAAGAACAAACATTGTTGAAGGTACACAAGAGCAAAGCCAAATTAGAAGATGGAGGAAGGAGTTCACTGGGCAAGGTACATCATTAAAGGAGGATATAGCTGAAGAGCTCAATCTCCCCTACGTGTCTTGGAGAACCTTGAATAAGCTGAGGGTTGGAGTTCCTAAATGCAAGACCAACATCTCAAGTGGGAACTGCTGGTGGACAACACACAGTGTGAATGTGGAGAGACACAGAGTCCAGCTCATTTAATAGCCTGCCAATTATTGCCAGAAACATGCAGTGATGATGACCTGGGTTTGGCCAATGACAAAGCAAAGAAAGCTGCTTCATTTTGGCAGTCCAGGATTTGATTGGGACACGAATGAAGTATAATAATCAGAATTTATGTATCTGTTTTCTGTTCATTTCTTTAGAAGTCTTTGATCCCACTGCTGGAAGATGGGTATGCTTTTATCAATTCTCCCCATTCCACCAGCTCTTTGAATTCTCAGTAAATCTGCTTTGAAGGGCCCTCAAATTTGCAGGTTCTAGATCAGGGGTGCCCAAACTTTTTGGGCCATGGGTCGATCATGTGGTTCAGGAAGCCGGTCACTAAGGAGCAACGAGGGCTTTGCAGGCCGGATGAATTGGCGTCAGGGGACGCACCCAGCCCTTAGTTTGAGCACCACTGTTCTAGATGTTACTACTTATTTAATTTCTGATTACAAGTGTTGTTTTTTTTTTTTTTTAAAGATCTGAACATTTCAGATGCAGTATGTGGTTTAAAGTTAAGTCGAATAGACATTTATTTGTTTGTCTATTGGATTTTATAACTTTATCTTTCTTCCAAAACTGACATTCAAGGTAGTTAACAATGTTAAAATGCAGAACCGGTGTAAAAGACAAAGAAAAGCTCAGTGGCTGAAATCCTGCTGTTCAGTTATGTGTAATTCAAAGTTATGCAACGAGTAGAGAAAATCACACTGACAAAGAAGTGTTATTCATGAAGGACTTCTGCAGGCATGCTGAGCAATAGCTGTGCTGTGAATTGCGCAATCGATTTTTGCAATGTGAACTGCCTGGGCATAATGCCTTACACAGTTCTGCAGGTTTAATTATACTGTATGCCAACTTCAACAGGATTTCAGTCACTGACAACGTACAGAGCCCACTTATTAAAAGTTCATTCTACAGCAACCCAGCTCAATTGCCAGTCACATTACCCATATAAAATGTACTTTTCCTGCTACTAAAGGACAACATTTATGAGAAACAAGAGAGGTCACAACCTGTGAACAAGAAAAACCTAAGAAATCCCTGATTTGTTTACCCACCAAACATGCCTCAAAGAATAATGGCACTGAAGAAAGACTCTCTCTTGAAGATCTCAAAGCTTGACAGACTCATCTGGAGAATACTGTTTCTTTGGCAGTTGGTAACTAAACCGTTTAAGTCTTTAAGACATAACCAACACTTTGAGATACAGTATATCTATGAACAGATGGGATTCCATTTGAAGCTGGCACAAAGGGTTCACATACTGTAACTGTTCCCAGTCAATGGCCCAGGCTAGCTGAGATTTCAATAGCAATAGCAGTATCATTTATATACAGTAATACCTTGGATAACGCTAAGACTTGGTTCCACAAGTCTTGGTGTTATCCGATTTTTAGTGTTATCCGATGCATGTTAAAATCCTATGGGATGGATCGGATAACGTTAAAGCTCCATAGAGATACATTGTAACTGCACAGACTTTAGCGGTTGTTATCTGATCCATCCCATAGGACCGTAACGTTATTCGATCCAATTCTCCTCCCCAGATTACTTAACGTTATGCAATTTTAGCGTTTATCCAAGGTAAACGTTATCTGAGGTATTACTGTATCACTGCTTAGCACACTTTCTGGGTGGTTCATAAGGTAATTAGCATTTCCACACACACACACATTCTGGGTACTCATTTTATCAGTGTCAGAAAGATGGAAGGTTGAGTCAACCTTCAGTCCCATCAGGGCTGTACTCACAACATCAGCAGTTTTGGCTGCATTACAGCTGTTTAACCACTGTGCCACCAAACACTTCGAAGCACATGACCATATCAAATAGCCAAAATGGAATGTGATGCTATGGGTTGCTGTGACCAGATTAAATATCTCTAACAACCAGCATGGTCAGGCAATATAAATTTGAACTAATAAAATAAATAAATAAACTTGGCTCAGCCACACGTTTGGGGTCACACTGAGACATGAGCATCCAGATTCAGGACTGAATCCAGGAGTGCATCTAAGTTCAGAACCTGGGTATTCAAAGACAGTGTAACCTCATCTAACACAGATAAAGTCTTTATGCCCTTATGCAGGGATTCACAACCTGTGGTCAGTGGGTCAGATGCAGCCCATGGTACCATTTCATGTGCCCCCCCCCACTGCCTTCACCACACCAGGAAGTGCCATGTGGTGGAGGAAGAGCAAAATGGCCATCCGGCCCCGGAAGCTGTCTGAGGGAGTGTGACCCAACCCCCGGCTTAAAAAGGTTGAGGACTCCTGCCCTAATGTGTCTTTCATCCAAATAGAGGCATTTATCTTTAGTTTGGATTAAGTGTCATCTTGTTTTCCTTCATCCAATTCTATACCAACACCAATTAATTGATTTTGAACCAAAACTATTTTAAGAGAAAACAAAAAGAAAAAATAGAGTTGGGTATCATCAGCAAACCAATGTTTAACTCTCCTCCACACAGTGGTGGGATATCAAAAATTTTAGTACCCCACCGTGATGTCATCACAGTGTGGGCAGAGCTAACATCTTGACTTCATGACATCATGGGCGGAGCCAATGTCATGACATCATGATGTTGTGGACGGGGCCAAAGAAAAATAAAAAAATAAAATAAAAATAAGCGCGCACCCACCCACAACACAAACCCGTAAATAAATAAATTAATTAAATTAATAAATAAAATAAAAAATACATTAAAATACATCCACCCACCCAAACACCCACCCACCCCAAACACAAATCAACCAGAGCATTTAAACCAGAGCTTAAAGTTTATTCTGGTTAATCTTTCTCACACTAGTCAGATGGAAGGAACTACAGAATGAACTCACCACAAGATGGCTTCATTTTGGCACTTTCCAACTTTTTCAACAGTTAAAGAAGTTAGGTACTAAGTACACTCAAACCTCGCATAAAGAGTGTTTCGCTTAAAGAGTAACTCACCTAAAGAGCAGAATTTTCTCTGAATGGTTGCTTTGCTTAACAAATAAAACCAATCAAAAACTTGCTTAACAAATAAATTGGGGTTCGCAACCCCCCCTCCCCATAATTGGAGACTTACAATGGTGTTTTGCTTAAAGAACAAACTCGCTTAAAGAGCAATCCTGTGGAACGCATTATGCTCTTTAAGCGAGGTACAACTGTATTTGCCTAACCAGTTCTCTAGGATAATATGGCTTAATGTAAATGTAAAACAGCTGTACCTCCTTAAGGGTTCTCCAATTGGAACAGCAATTGGAACAGCACAGGTGTAGCTTATTGATGAAGTAACTCAAAGACTTTGCTTAAAAACCCCAAACCAGGCCACCAGGCCTGCCGGCTGCCAGGCCTTTTTAGGAACTGTGGTAGTACGTCAATATAGGTAAAAGTATTAAATACACATTAAAACACACACAGACACACCACATCCAAAGGTGAGTCACTTACCCTAGGGAGCAGGCTATAGGGAGCTTCAGGCTAGCAGCTTCTCTTCCTCCTCCTCGCTTGGGAGGACATCAAGGAGGCCGTGCATACGGGCCAAGCACTGTAGGCATGCATGCACACCAAGTGCTTGGCGTGCATGCGCAGTAAAAAGGTAAACCGCGAACATGGTTCCCCCCAAAAGCTGCTACTGGTTCTCCGGGACACTGGGAAAAGTTACTACCGGTTCTGGTGAACTGGTGCGAACCTGTTACATCCCATCACTGCCTCCACATAACCTCTTCCAGCAATTTACTGAATTGCTGACAAATACTATAGTTCAGTCAAGACCACCTTGTGAATTCATCTCCTAAGAAAACTACTATAAGAAGAACTACTATAAAATGGTATTTCCAAGTCCCATCCTAGGCATGCATTCCAGAAGCATACAATTGTTAATAGCATCAAACAGATGATATGATACCCCTAGAACAAACAAGGATCAGTTTCCACTGTACAATATCGAGTTCAGACTCTCTACTAAATCCCCATCCCATTACAGGTTCAAACTCGAGGAGTATTTAGTCATTCTTTACACAGATAAGCACAGCACACTGACAGAAAAGCAACTAGCTTCTCCATTCCTTGTCATTACTTTCTCCATGCAGCACAGCATTGTTCACAAGAACCACCTAATTTTTTAGGGCTCATGCTCATATTTAGGGCTTATACACAAATTGGAACAAAAACAGCATCTTTTTTCTGCAATCATTGTCATACAGCAGTACATTTCTAAAAGGTTGTAATCTGTCCTTAGTTAGATTTATTCCATATATTCCCACAACATCACTTTATCCAATGTTTCAACTGTTTCATCAGCACCAACATCTTAGAAGATTATTCTTTTCCCTTCATTTGGCTGCACCAAGCAGAAGCAAAAACTCAAGATCAATCACATTTACAACCTGAACCATTTTCTCATTTCTGACATCAATTAGAACGTTGACAGAACTGACTACTCCAGCAACAGGTAAAATCTACAGGAGCCATTAGAAAACGATCCAGACTGCTCAACCTCCTAGAGCAGACCATCACAATCTTTCCCCACATGGCCAAGGCTCCAAGTTAAAACCGTCTCTCCACCCTTAAATCACTATCATCCCACTCAACACTGATAACCAGGTCCAGAGTAATGCTCAACATCGGATGCCAACTAAGCAAAATCCATCATGTGACTCTCCCAACAGATGTAGCAATCTCTCCGGCAATGCGTGAGACCCAACTCCCCAGACCACCAGGCTAGCTTAGTTGGGTGGACACTACACCATAAGAATCCCTATTTTGTCCAGGGCATGTCCCTGCAGATTCACAATAATGAAAACAGTAGACGATGGAACACATGTTCAAGACAATGAATTCAAAATGTACCCTATTATTCTGCCTCCTCTCCCTGAGTATTACCAGTTATTGTAATAACTCCACTGGCTCAGATCCAGAAAGAGCTTTATAGAAAGAATAAACTTTTGCTGTGTTCACAAGAGCAAAACCAAATTAGAAGATGGAAGAAGGAGCTCACTGGACAAGGAACAACATTATTGGAGGATATGGCTGAGGAAATCAACTTCCTCTACGTCACTTGGAGGACCCTGAATAGGTTGAGGACTGGAGTCCCTAAATGCAAAACCAACATGCTCAAGTAGGGGCTGCTGGCAGACAACAACACACTGTGTGAATGTGGAGATACAGAATCTGGTTCCTTTACTGGTCTGCCAATTACTGCCAGAAACATGCTCCAATGAGGACTTAAGTTTGGCCAAAGATAAAACCAAGAAAGAGGTTTCATTTTGGCCATTCAGAGTTTGATCAAGACATGAAAGAATAAGACCAGTTATTGTACAGAGAACCAGGATGCACGAGGTTTGGATAAATTTAATTTCTTCTTTCCAGGTTTTAGTGACACAAGCCAAGCTGGCAAGCTTCTCTAGGACAAGGACTTGGATGACTGTTATTTTTTCTACTAATCAATCTGACCTGCAGCAGTTTATATTCAACCAAGAGAACTTTTTCACAAAACTATTCAATCTGTCTGAATTGGGAAGCATTAAATACTAAAATGGAAACATGGCATTTTCCATTTCTCCGCAATTACTGTAAAAAAAATATGTAAGAAGCCACTAATAAAGTTATACAGTTATGACATTTTAAGCAATACTTTTGCTTACACAATCTCCACGACCACCCCAGGAACATCACAGAACTCTCCCTGCCTGTTGGGCAGGGAGAATGAGGGGCAGGTGTGTGGACCAGCCAGCCCAGCCATAAAAGACCTTGCTGCTGCTGCCTCCACAACCACCCCAGGAATATCGCAGAACTCTTCCTGCTGGTCGGACAGGGAGAATGAGGGGCAGCTGTGTGAACTGGCCAGCTGGCCGAAGACTGCTGTTTCTCTTGACTGTACTGTATTTTTTCACTGTATTTTATTGTATTGTTTTATTGTTTTTTCTTTTTATGTAAAATTATTGATTGCATTATCTGTGCTGCATCTGTTGTTATATTTTTATATTATGCTGTATTTATATTTAATATATGTTGCTTATATTATGTGAACTGCTGTGAGTTGCCTCAGTGAGGTGAGTAGAGTGACATACAGTAATACCTCGGATAACGTTTACCTCACATAATGCTAACATTGCATAACGTTAAGTAATCTGGGGAGGAAGAATTGGATCAAATAACGTTAAGGTCCTATGGGATGGATCGGATAAGAACCGCTAAAGCCTGTGCGGTTAACAATGTATCTCTATGGAGCTTTAACGTTATCCGATCCAGCCCATAGGATTTTAACATGCATCGGATAACACTAAAAATTGGATAACACCAAGACTTGTGGAACCAAGTCTTAGCATTATCCGAGGTATTACTGTGTAAGTCTAATTTAATAATAATAATATAATAATAATAACCAGGAAAGTTGCGTTCAATTTTAAAAGCAATTCTGTATTTTACAGTTCATTCTAGTCCAGTGATTGTATGCTTTATGTGCAAAGAATGTACATATGGTCATTTGATACAACACATTTGCAACCATAACCCATATTTTGTATGTCTAGTTTTGGAATTATAACACCAGTATCATTATTTTCTGAGGGGTAATCATTGTTTGTATGTTGGACTGAAAGCCAATAAAAATTTTATAGGATCTTAAAAAGTAATACATTTATAAACTATCATAGACAGCGTTCATTACATCAGATGTTTTAAGTGCCACTGTGTCAGCAAACTTACATACATGTTAGAATGATCGCTAAAAAACAGGACCAGAGGGAATAAAAATGCAAAAAATACAGTGATAATTGTGTAATAGAACCATTCACAAAAAAACTACTGCATCAACATAGGCATAATTATGACTAAGGTGATTAACATATTGACATCTCTAAACCACAGGAAATTCATCTGATTTATGAAGTGTCATGTTGTTTATGATACTTGTTGCTAAACTGTTGTTTAAGAAAATGAGTATACAAATGCTTGTGTGGGCAGGGACTGTAAATGATGAGGTCAAAGAGAATTAAAATTGAAATACCACACAATACCATATAGTCCCTGCCCATAACAGTTTAATAACAGGTATCATAAACAACATGACACTTCATAAATCTGATGTGAACTGACGCAAAAGCAGATTTCTTAATTCTTAACGTGCTGTAACTTTTCTGCTATTTCAGCACAATAGCAGTTATTCACTTCCATTTAAACCTCGCCCTTCAAAAAATATTCCTCAAAGTGAGAAACAAAAATACAGAATTTAAATAACAGCAAAAACATAATCTAAACCAGTACATTAAAGCTTCAGTTAATAGTCCAAAATAAGGCTGATATAACTATCTTTTAAAACTGCTGAAAGGAAGAATGCAGATACAGTATATAAATATACCTGAACTTTGATTGAATACTTCATAATTTTGCCATCATCATCAAACAGACCCGTGGCTGATATACATACATTCCTCCTCTAGATCACAGACTCCCAAGAACACCCTGAGCTCAGCTGATATTAATGGTGAGGATTCTCCAAAGGGAGAATAGTCATTTATTTATTTATTTAAATTTATATTGCCGCCCACTTGCTGTAGCAACTTAGGGCAGCTTACAAACAATACATTACAATACAATATGGGGTGGTGGTGAAGCCATCAACTGCCCAAGGTGCGGGGCTCCTTCACCCCACTGGCCATTGGCAGGTGCCAGGAGGTGGCATGGAAATAAAAAATTGCAATAGTCACATTAGACTGGTATGATAAAACCAATGAAGAGCTCTGTGGCACCTTAAGTGACTAAGTAGTTTTATTTGGCATAAGTTAGCTGGAGTCCATGAAGTGTTCCTGCTAATAAGCGTTGCTAACTTTTAAAGTTCTGGAGGACTATGATGTTAAATGTTAGGTAATTTCACAAAGGCGCAGATGATATTACTACTATACCACCTGAAATCTCTCCCCCCCCTTTCCATTTCCATTCTAGGTGGAGAAAGACACAGTTACCACTGAATGGGTTAATACTTGATCACTTCTTCCATACATATAAAAGGAAACAATGAAAATACACATACAATCTCATTTTAACTTACAAAATTCTTTGTTTTTCTTCCCACATCTTAGTTCAATGATGGAAGAAAAAGCTTTGAATTTCATCTTGTGCTTCTATAAGCTACACAGCAGCCAAGAAAATCAAAATGGGAATTACAACTACAATCTGTCCTAGAGCATTTTTTGGTCTGAAGAAGTGGACTTGATCCACCAACGCTAGCAATAAAAATATAGCAGTTAGTCTTTAAAGTGCTACAGCATTTTTATTTTATTTTGTTTATTTTGTTTTGTTTTCTGATATGTCCTAGAGCAGGGGTTGCCAACCTTTTTCTGTCAGGGGCCAGGTCATGCTCCCTGGATTTGGGGCTGGATTTGGTGCTGCAGGCCGTAAATTGCCTACCCCTGTCCTAGAGGGACAGAAGGGGCAGTCACTACCTGCAACCAATGGGTGGATCATTGTCTACTTCAAGCTTAGATTGGAAATATAGACAAGGACTATCTTTTTAAAATTTGTGTGGCTGAAATTCACCCACCTGCATTTACCAGCAATATTGTTATGGAAATTTTCAACATTTCCCAAAAGCTGGAAAGTGAAAAAAGAAAGGAACACTACAAAGACTGCAGGTGTTAATTTTTATGAAACAACTTTCAGATACAAGACTGCAAAATGAAAAGTAGGAGGGAAACTCACGTAAGAACACAGGTGAAACAGCAGCACCTCTAGACACCTGGGAATTACGTACTGCTATAAAATCCAGAGCATTTCACCAAGCATTTTACATACAGTATAGTGTTGTCAGATATTTACAAATTTTTACACTTAACTGCTCAGCAACTCATGTCGATATAGGGTGGTGTTGTTTTTTCCAGTTACTGGAGAAAAGTATATTTGAGAGTAAATAAAACAAAACAGCAAAAAAAGACAAAAATGTTGTGGCACCTTAAAGACTAACTCCTTTACAACTAATTTATCAAATATGCATAGCTTATTCGGTCTAAAATACAAATGCTTAAGTCAGGGCCATAGCCAGGATTCTAGATGGAGAGAGGCAAATATTTCTTTCTCTCTCTCTCTCTCTCTCTCTCTCACACACACACAAAAGATTTGCGTCCCAGGGTGGGCAGTTACCTCGGGGGGGGGGGGAGGCTGATCCACCCGCTGGCCACCCCATGGCCACGGCCCTGGCATAAGTTTTAGTAAAGTGAATTTGGAATTCATTTTTCAGATTAAGAAAAAGTTAATAAAATTCAGCAAAATCTGAAGGGGGCCTTACTGCTGGTTCCAGGTTTTATGGATTCTCTTAAACATTTGTGGTAGTATTTCTCCCTTGGCAATTAAACATTATTTTCTCAAGAGAAGATGAAAAGTTGATCAAGTACATGGAGCTACTTGTCTGAAATTTTCAGGGGGCAAGGTTCTTGTCAGCAGGAGGTAAGTCAATAAGTCAACTTTACTGGCAATACCAAATTATTTTGGATTGTTAAATCAAAAATGGACAGTAGAGGACTTCAAAGGGATCCTTTTAAGCAACAGGCATTAAATTGGCATATGTGGTCCAACGTAAGAAAGGATAAATTGGTGCATATTAGGAGGGAAATTGATTCCACATATACAGTGATGACCTGATAATCTACTGAAACAAGGATCTTGAGATTCTACAGGCCAAGGAAAATAATGGCTGGTGTGAAAAAGACATATTTCGTGTTTCAGTTATTTGGGAAGCAAGTAAAATAGAAACACAACTACACTTAGAGCACTGAGTCACTCATTTGCAAAGAAAAGTGGAAACAATGGATCCAAAACAATATGAGGCCTGATTTTACTCCTGTATGATAAATTACAACTTCTAGGATTTTTAGCTGAGAAGAAAAGGTAAGGCAAGTAACAGTAAGAATATGATACAATAGTATGCATGGTCTGGGGGAAAGGAAGCATTAGGTACATTATTCGGTACATTCTTAGGATCCAAGATCACTACAGATGGTGAAATAATTAGTTGCCATGAAATAAAAAGGCAACTAATTCTTGGGAAGCAAGCTATGAGAAATTGGGGAACATAGTTAAAAGCAGAGACATCACCTTGCAAACAGAAGTCCGCATAGTCAATGCAATGGTATTCCTGGTGCTAATGTATGGTTGTGAGAGCTGGACCATTAGGAAAGCTGAGTCCAGAAAAATAGATGCCTTTGAAATGTGGTGTTGGAGGAGAGTTTTGAGAGTACCTTGGACAGCGAGGAGAACAAATAGGTTGATCTTAGAAGAAGTCAACCCTGACTGCTCTTTAGAAGGTCAAATAGTAAAGATGAAGCTAAAGGTGTACGTGACCAATTGTGACTTCTGGTGGGGGTGGGGGGGACTGTGAACCCTGATTTATTTGTTAAGCAAGTTTTTGGTTGGTTTTATTTGTTAAGCGAAGTGAACATTCAGAAAAAAATCTGCTCTTTAAACGAGTTACCCTTCAAGCGAGGCGCTCTTTATGTGAGGTTTGATTGTACTTTGGACATCAAATGAGAAGAGAGGATTGACTTGAGAAAGCCTTGATGCTGGGAAAGGTGGAGGGCAAAAGAGGAAAGAGTGGCAGAAAATGAGATGCTAGATGGCATTGTTGACGCAATGGGCACAAAGCTGGGCAGGCTGAGGAGGATGGTGGAGGACAGGGGTGCCTGGTGTGCAGTGGTCCATGGGGTCACAAAGGGTTGGAATGACCGTGCGACTGAACAACAACTAGAATTGAAGATCATCCAATGAAGCAGAACATTGCAAGACCTATGACAAATAGAAGGAAGTACTTCTCACAGTGAACTATTAAACTGTATTTTTCTTTTAATAGTAGCCATGTTAGTCTGTGTTTCAAGCGTATCAAAGAGGGGGAAAACATTGTGACACTTTAAAGACTAACTGCTGTATTTTAATGTTAGCTTTTGTAGAGCAGGTTCACTTCATCAGACATGGGAGTGAGACTTCACGGCATAAAATTATACAAATCAGGTAGACGTTCAGAATGGTTAGCATAACAAGTAGCTATGTGGATTTTTTTTACAACTGACAATACTTGTTATTCAGATTAGGGGTGATGTTTTGCCACACATTTGCTAACGAGTTTACACTTCAGGCCTAGCATCTATTCTGTAATTGACCCAGGCCATACATCTGCTGAAGATTTGAGAGGAAGCCCAAGGCTGTGAATGAGAATTCCACTGAAGTAGTTTCTGTGAAGTTAGTATTAAACTGTAGGATTTGCTTCTACAGGACACAGAACCTGGTCATCTTTAACACAGGATTAAATTAAATAACTGGGAATCAAATTATGAGTCATGATGAGATAGATAACTTTTGGGATCTGGGACAGTATACCTATAAGCCAGCTGCAGGTGAACATATATAGAAGGCTGCAACTGTTTCCTACCTGTGGGCATCTGCAAACCACTGATTCGGAACTTTTTCCATTTTACATCCCACCAGTCACCCAAACAAAGAAACTGATTGAGACAGAAACAAAATGTTCTTATTACTTTTTATGGTAATTCTTGGGTTATGGAGAATGGAGGAATTAGGAGAGACAACATGTGCCTGCAATTGCTACTAGCACATCAAAACATCACAGATGGATCAACATCAGCAGGCGGCACTGGTAGGAGATGGCATAATATATGTGTTGGAAGACATGGGCATTTGAAGGACAGAGAATTACCAGTAATTAGTGTGAAAATCCTGCATCCTTCCTCCAGATTTTTGTTTCTCTCCAGCAGGACATGTATGACTGATTAAAGACTGCTGCCACAGACAAATGGCTGCCCACCATAATGGCTTCACACAGTCTGAGATTATCTTACAGAACACCATTAGTACACATCCAATGTAGTTAATGGAAAGCATATAGATTTTGGTTGTTAATATTTATTTGTGAGCTTGGTGAACTTTCAAACATCTTTTGAAATGTTCCATGTTTCAACACTCATTTGAACAAAATTATCTAGAATATAATGAAAACACATTTATGGCAAATAAAGGTTAAAATGAGTTAACATATTCTAACAGCACAAATATAATTTATGTATGAACTCTAGGCGTATCTAGGCATTAACGCAATTAATAGTTTTGCTGTGTTACAAAACAAATGACATACTGAACATTTCCCAGACAAAAGAAAATGCATCAAGGAAGCCTTGATTATCCATACCACACTGTTTAACAATTTGAATTACACTGAATTTACTTATCTGAGTAATCAGATTTACTCAAGTGATGCAAATCAAATTATCTTGTGCATATTATTTCAATGGCTGAAATCCTCTTACTTAGAGTTGGCTCTAAAGTAGGTCCACTAAATTCCTGAGGATTTGCTGAGTCAACTCTTTCATAAATACCATTGATTCAAAGACACCTATTCCAGTGTTTCCCAACGTGGGGCACAATGCAGGGGGACATTAATTCCCAGAAACCTAAATCAGTACATCGGCTGATCAGTGTTTTGGGGAACTGAAGTCCAAAAACCAAAGGTTGGGCCTATTCTAACAGTGACTCATTTTATCACAGTAAATCACTAGAGCAGACCCATTTCAGTCAACAGAACATTAGAGAAGTTGACTCACAGTATGCATCCTAAAGGTTCTCATATACAGTAAAACACCGGATAACAATTGGATCGGATAACGCTAAAATCGCATAACATTAAGTAATCTGGGGAGGAGAATTGGATCGAATAATGTTAAGGTCCTATGGGATGGATCGGATAACAACCGCTAAAGCCTGTGTGGTTACAATGTATCTCTATGGAGCTTTAACGTTATCCGATCCATCCCATAGGATTTTAACATGGATTGGATAACACTAAAAATCGGATAACACCAAGACTTGTGGAACCAAGTTTTAGCGTTATCCGGTGTTTTACTGTACTGGAGATTAGACTAATAGATTAAAAAAAATAATACCAATGCCTTTTCCCTCATCTTTCTAACCAAGGGATCAGCAAACTTGGCTATCCAGATGTTCTTGGAATTCAATTCCCAGAAGCCTTGATCAGCAGGTGTACTGACTTGGGCTTCTGGTAATTGAAGTCCAAGAACACCTGGAGAGCCATGTTTGCTGACCCAAACCATACTATAGATCAGTCATGGTGAACCTTTTAGAGACCAAGTGCCCAAACTACAATCCAAAACCCACTTATTTATCTCAAAGTGCTGACATAGCAACAGGGGAGGAAGGAAATGCTCCCATTGGACAGAGGGCAGGGTGAACTCTGTGCTGGGGGGAGGGAGAAAGCATTCCCATTGGGCTGCTGGGCAGAGCGCCGGGTGAACTCTGTGCTGGGGGAGGGAGGAAGTGCTCCCATTTGGCTGCTAGGCAGAGGGGAGGGGTGAACTCTGTGCTGAGGTGATTACATAGGTGCTAACAGAGAGGACTCAGAGTGCCACCTCTGGCACGCATGCCATAGGTTCAGCATCACTGCTATAGATTATCTACACATAGCATTTCTTTCATAAAAGTCTTCTAAGCCCATCTAGCAATGGATGTTATGGTAAATAAAAAATAAGGAGCAATAGTCTTTTCCAGAAATATTGGTTATGGTTAAAAGACAGTTTTTCACTAAAATCAGAACTATAGGATTACTCAGCAAATAATTTAACCTCTGTCTTTAGCCATTTCCTTACTAGAATTCTGCTTTAGTCATATTGATTATTATCAAACTCTTCAGTCAAAAACATTTTAAATACATTTAAGATCTATTCAAGCGTTACAGTTTCCTGAACAGACATAGAAGGAAACAGACAGCCTTGCCCCCTCCGCCATCATTTCACCCTCGCTCGAAAGCCAGTCGTATCTGACTGTAGGGTCCAGTGCTCATCTCTGTTTCAAAGCCGAAGAGCCAGTGCTGTCTGCTTCTGCAGATGTTTTCCATGGTCAGGAAACCTGGAATTATCTATACGGTGGACATGCCCTATCCATCTAAGACAGTGTTTCCCAAATGCTGGTGTTTGGACTTCAGTTCCCAGAAGCCTAAGCCAGTATATTGATCAGTGATTTGGGGAATTGACTTAAGCTTCTGGGAATTGAAGTCCAAACACCAGCATTTGGGAAACACTGATCTAAGATGATGGCCTATGATGGAAGCTTCAATGCTACTTACATGTGCCTTCTCAAGAAGTGTGATGTTGGTAACATATTCATCCCACTTGATGTTCAAGATGGACCTTAGCTTCTGTTGGTGAAAGTCCTCAAGTTTTTTAATGTCTTGGCGAAAGAGAGCCCATTTTTCAGAGCCATGCAATAACATTGAGGTAACAAGAAAAATGGTCTACCTGTCCCAGTGTTGAATATGATATGGTAATACAGTACTGAACTCTGTAAGGACATTTTTCCTGTTTGTCAAATACAAGTCTATACTAACATAATAAACATTAACACATTTTTAATGTGGAATTTCCTCTTATTGAATTCTTATACAGTAGTTCTCAATCTCAAGCTTTTGTGACATGTGCTAAAATAGCAAAGTCCTTTTAAGGCTATATTCGACAAAATTTGGGAGATATACTGTATTTTTTTCACTTATATTGCTAAATGCTACCATATGGCTCCTGACTACTGTGCTAGACCTATCAATAGAGATGCTGAAAATTCAGTTTAGTTTAAATGACCAGAATGCCATTTCTCCAAATCAACTCCATAAATGTTGGAACAGTAAAGCCAACTGAAACTATCCAGATTTCAGTACTTTCCTACTCAATCAAAATAAACTATTATATGTGCAAATTTGTTACTGCTTTTACTCAAAAAATGTGGAAGTAGCTGTTTTCAATTATTTTATCTACTATCAGTTTCTTGTTGACTTTTACTCCTTCCAAAGTCTATGCAGTGTCCACCAGCATGTTTATATAATTATATGCAGCAAAATGAAACCACTTGAATAAATGATCACATTCTGGTTTAATAAAAGTCCCAATCAAGTGTCCTTTGCCTTCTGATTCCTCACTACAAGATTACTGATGCAAAGACATCACCGATACCAAGAATATTAAGCAGCATAACCAAATCACATGTACCGTATTTGCTGGTGTATAAGATGACTTTTTCACCCTGAAAAACATGCCTCCAAGTTGGGGGGGGGGGCAATCGTCTTATACACTGGGTGCACTTCAGTTGAGACAGACATAGCTGCCCATAGTGGCCTCCCGATGCTCACCCACCTCATTCTACATACCATCCAGATGAAGAAAGAAGCTCTACATTACAATTGTGTCTCCCTTTCAAACTGGTGGGAAAAAAGAAAGGGTTTCACTTACTAGTACCTTCTGCACAAAATGGAGGAAAAAGCCATGCTTTCTTCTTTGCAGGGGAAGCAAGAGGCTAGGCTAGAGCAACACTTCCTGCCTCAGTGCAATTGACCTGCCCACCCACTTTACCTGCAGCGCCACCACTGGTGGGTGGTGCAAGTACAGTTCTAAAAAAATCAATAAAATAATTAATATTACTGTATTTTAATTACTGAAACTCACTAACAGTTGCTACATTTCCCACTCTTGGCTTATACTCAGGTCAATCTATTTTCCTGGATTTCAAGGTCAAAATTGGGTACCTTGGCTTATATTCAGGTTGGCTTATATTCATGTATATATGGTAGATAAATAAGTACCACTTTGCACTTGCACTTTTATATTTACTGTACATGTTTGATAACATACAGCCTTGTGACAGTTTTTCTGCATGTCATAAGCATTTGAATATAAATTAACATGTTGAAATCAAATCTGATGTTCTTTTACGTTTTATTTGGTGTGTGGAAGGTGTGCAGAAGAGAGGGTAGTCTTATACAGCGAGTATATAACAAACTCTATATTTTGAGTGGAAATGTTGGGGGGTCGTCTTATACACCCAGTCATCTTGTACACCGGCAAATACGGTATCTTAACTATAGAAATACTCCATAAAAGTATTTTAGTTTCATTAAAAACTTCTTTACTTGATGGGAGCAGGACTGATATCACCTCTTCTTTTTTGTCCTAATCAAACCTTGGACTGCCAAAATGAAGCCACTTTCTTTGCTCCGTCATTGCCCAAATGCAAGTCCTCATTGGTGCATGTCTCTGGCAGCAATCAGCAGACCAGCAAGTGGGCCAGACTCTGTGTCTCTCCACATTCACACCGTGAAGAACACAGAGGAGCCTCTATGAAGACTGTGAATACAGTCAGGCATAACCCGGGTGGCAACCTTATCGGCTAATCCTTCAAACATCAGATCAGACCAAAGGAACTGATATCACTTACAGCAGGAGTTCTCAACCTTTTAAAGCCAGGGGACGGGTTACGCTCCCTCAGACAGCTTTGGGGGCTGGATGGCCATTTTGCTCTTCCTCCACCACATGGCACTTCCAGGTGTGGTGGTGGCGATGGCGGTGGAGGAAATGGTGTCTCGGCCGCAAGCTGAGAATCCCTGACTTACAGACTTCTGTAATTAAAGAGTTGCTCTTTTGATTCTGGACTGTGTGTGGCTCACGTGCAAGGAGATAAATGTTTCGCACTACCAAAATTCAAAGTAATTCTTTAATCAGCAACAATATTCAGCTGCTAGTAACATTGTTCCTTACACCTGCAGAGCTACAGAACAGGATATTGGCCAACATGTAACACTTAATGAATTATGAAATCCAGTTATAACAAATGAGCACAGTTCAATCTAGCATACTACCACAACACACTCAAAATTAACACATGTCCTTTGCCTTCATTCCAATCTTCCTTAATAAAACCAATCCTGTTTGCATGAATGTCAAATCTATTAAGAATTATGTAACTTCTGAATAGTCACTAATTTCATGTAGTTTTCAAAATAAAGAGTGTTCTTTATAGAATTATTCACTGGCCTGGTATTTATCTTATTATGTTCAATTCCCTAGCTAACTCCAACAAGAACAGCTAGCTGTTAAGTCACAGGGCACCACCAAAAGAAGACTAGTAAATCCCTTGAATGCTTTATACCTAGTAAACCCTGGCAAAGGACATCAAGGTAGCTATCAAATTGAGCAGTTTAAAAACAATCAGCAGTGTATGCTTCAGCAATGACGGAAGGAATTCAAACTCTATCAAACAGTGTACTTAAACTGGGTGATATACAGAAAGTGCTTCTGATAATTATATATTCAAATACTATTAGACAAATTAAAAAGAAAAACCCCTAACAGTGCAAGCAAAGCATTTTAAGAATAGTATTCTTGTAGCAATTATATAAAGTAAAAAAAAAATCAACTAAGAGGAATGTTGTGTAATTTTCAAAGGGCGCAAAAAATGTGGCTATTTTTCAAAATGGCAGGGAAATGCTCTTCTGAGCCCCTCCCCCCCATACATCCAAGGGAGCTTTTGGAGGAACAAAAAAACTGGAAGCACCTCAGAGAAACCAAGTGATGAAATTGGCACTTTTTTGGGCTGAAAAGAAAGCAAAAAATCCTTCCCTACCCCACCATCGAGTCTGCAAATGCAGCTGAAAACAGAGCACGTTTCTGCCGCTGCCCCTGCCGCCACAAAGGTAAGGACTGGGACAACTTTTTGATGTATGAAAAAAAATTGTACTATGAAGCACAATTTTTCCTTGATTTCCTTTAGTAGTACAATGTTTTCGTTGTAAGAACCTTCATTGTATGGGGTTTTACTGTACAGTATTTGAATAGCTGTTTTGGACTCTCTATGTAGATTTAGAGTAGAACTGTTTATGCATGTGCTTTAGTTTAAAAAGACTTTCAACATTTTATAACAGTATTAAATGATATTAATGAAGATTTTTTTCATCCTTCCAGATATACAACCACATACAAATATAAGGTGGCCATTCTGTTCCATTTAATGCTGATTCTTTTGCACTTATTAGGTTTGATTGGCATAATGTGGGACATATATTAAAGCACTTTGTTTTGTTTTGGTATTCTAAGCAACTGCTTAAGCCTCAAGCCATATACTGTATTTAGTTCTTCATTTTAAGTGTATCAGTCAACATTCTCTATAGAAAATATTTTGCACTTCAGTTTTTAGGTTCTAGTAATAATATGAAGATAATCTGAAATAATATTCTATCACTTACTTGCTGTAATCATCAGGGCACCTCAATATCTACAAAAGAAATTGGAAGAATCCCATAAATAAACTGCATACTTAAGTAATGGAGTTTCACGTCAAAAGGAATTTAAGAAGTTGCACATAAGATGCATCAGAAATTAGTCAAGCCTCAGGATTACAGTGTTGTGCATAAGAACCATAAATGTATTGCAAAACTGTGATTTCAGAACTTAGATGAGGACTAATATGAAAAACTACTAAAAAGAAATCACATTTGAAAAAGGAATCACATTAGCTCCATTCACAAACTTGCTACATCCAATGCTGTGATTACAGTACGGTCATAGGAAATTCACTATGGGAAACAGTCATTCAACATCCTCATTCAGGCATCTCCTAAAAATCCTTTCAATCCAGAGTAATCTCTGACACAAAATTATTATAACATCCCAACATGGCCAACTACTAAAGTTGTCACTGCTTCAAAATTGTAAAAATCCTTGTCATTATGTTTAAGATTTCCATATCAAAGACTTTATTCTGCCACTTGATGTTGAGAATTCTCCAAAAACAAGTAAGGAAAATACTTTGAACCATCTTGCATGGTGCTGATAGATAGTGTCTACTCTATAAAATACTGAGGATAGAACAGTGATGGTGAACCTTTTAGCGACCGAGTGCCCAAACTGCAACCCAAAACCCACTTACTCATTGCAAAGTGCCAACACAGCAACAGGGAAGGAAGGAAGCATTCACATTGGGCTTCTAGGCAGAGTGACAGGACAAACTGTGTGCTGGAGTGACTGCACAGGTGCCCACAGAGGGCTCTGAGTGCCACTTGTGGCACGCATGCCATAGGTTCGCCACCACTGGGATAGAACAACATCATTTTACATCTTCAGCTTAACAGAACGTTCTACATCAATTCCACACAGAGGATGAAAATCTTACAAAGGAAATGGTGGCTTTAGAGATCCATGAGGTCACGTTGTCAATGAGAAAATATGAAAGATGCATTGTTAAGACATAGCCTACCAACTTCAGTAAGGGGATGTTTATATACCTTCAGAAATAACTCCTCATGATCTGTTCTTTTGTCTGTTTTGTTAATTTCCACCCAAAAAATTAAAAACAAAATATTTTTTAAAAAGAAATCAACTCCTCATAAGGTATACTCACTACAGATTGATACATCTATGCATCATCTTATCAGAACTGATCTTCAGGCTGAAACTGTTACAAGTAGAGAACAGTTCAAAAGTTCTATGCATATATAGATGTACAGTTGTACCTCACTTAAAGAGCATAATGCGTTCCACAGGATTGCTCTTTAAGCGAGTTTGCTCTTTAAGCGAAACACCATTGTAAATGACCAATTGTGGGGGGAATTGTGAACCCCGATTTATTTGTAAAGCAAGTTTTTGGATGGTTTTATTTGTTAAGCGAAGCGAACATTCAGAGAAAATTCTGCTCTTTAAGCGAATTACTCTTTAAGCGAGGCACTCTTTATGCGAGGTTTGATTGTAGTTGCATTGAAAATGCAATCATTAGCAAATAAAAATTCATACATAATGTGACTTTAGTCATAGCCTACACCAGACTGAACAGTTTCCCATCAGTGTGAGATCAAAGGTCAAAACCAGTGTTTGTTCCCTGTAAACATCCCAGGGCATAGAGAAAACATGAGACTGAACAAAGCTAGAGCAAGAACACAGCCGCATTTGTAATGGGGAAAATCCATATTATGACTACACTAGGATCTGTTAGAATAGGGATGCCCAAACTTTTTGCTTCGTGGGCGTATCATGTGGTTCAGGGAGCCAATCACTAAGGCCCAGGAGCTGAGTGCGGCCCCCGAAGCCAATTCATCCAGCCCGCGAAGCCCTTGTCGCTCCTGCGAACAGAAGTAAAACGTGCCTACGGGTGCATTTTACTTCCACTTCCAGGAGCGACGAGGGTTTCGTGGAGCGGATGAATCCACATTGGGGGCCGCAACTGGCCCCCGGGCCTTAGTTTGGGCACCACTATATTAGAATAAAGGAAACATATTATTCCATCTTCCTCTGCATGTCCTTAAAATTTTCATACCAGGAGGATCCTTTAAAAAAAGCTATGGATGTCATTGTTGACAATGCAAGCTTGAACACTGCTATGGAATTTTTATATGTGTGAATTTCTCAGAGCTTCCCAATTTCTTCATTATTTTCCATTAACCTTCTCTGCATACTGCATCACTAGTTTTACTTAAATCTATGAATGCTGTATAGAGACTGGCATGCTGCTCTTGACAATTATAGCTGCTAAACAGCAAAGATCATATTAACAGTCTGAGTGGCGCTTGCACCAAAAGGGCAGGGTATAAATGTGAATAAATAAATTGTTCTTTACATTTCCATTGGATTTTAGCCAAAATTGCAACTATTCATGCACAAGAGATTGCAAAACCGGTTGATATTCTCCTCTTGCGTATGTGAGGCTGCAATTCTGGTTAAACTGGGCTAGTTATATGGACATCCATCAGCTCATTACTGTTGAATCTTTACTATTCATTTCTTTTTTCTTAAAATCTAACTGACATTATTTTCCTTGAAAACATTACTATTGATCTATCAAATGCATGCAATCCTAACAGGGGTTTCAAGGTGAGATATTTAATTGTTTTACCAGTACCACTCACTGACAAACTCACACACAGACACACACATTGAGTTTTCATAACTGAGCAGGGACTGGAACTAGTTATGCCCTGTATTTGGGGGTGCCCCAAAATGAAAACATTCTGAAGGGAAGTGGGTTGTCATATTTCAAAAATATCTAATCAAAATATTGAGCTTTATGGGGCTTTGTTATATAGTAAAACCCCTACTTACGCTAAAAGTCTGTACATAAAGGCTTTTATGTAAATCGGTTTTTTACTTAACTCGAAGCAAACCCATAGGAAAAAATGAATTTTTTATGTAACTCAAAGCAAACCCATAGGAAATTGTGTTATGTAAATCGGCACATTTATGTAAATCGGGATATGGTTTTTGTGCAAAAATCATTATGTAGGTCTAATTTTATGTAACTTGAGGCATATGTAAGTGAGGGTTGTACTTTAAGTTGTCTGTCTATATGGGTCCTAAAGAACACATGATCACAAGGAAGGAAATGATTCCAAAAATGAGATGGTTGGATGGCATTGTAGACACAATGGGCACAGACCTGAGCGAGTTGAGGAGGATGGTAGAGGACAGAGGTGCTGGGTGGACAGTGGTCCATGGGGTCGCAGAGGATCGGAATCGACTGTGTGACTGAACAACAAGCAGTAACACAGCTAGAAATGGCAGCATGGTAAAGGATACAAGAGGGCCTGACAACAGAGAAATTAGTTCAAAAGAGTATGGCAGAAAATGCTGACAGAAAAATTAACACATGCTCTCAGACTGTCAAAAGGGATAGGCAAACCAAACACTCTCCATGCAACATGAAACCCTTTTATTAAGTACATCATGGAATCTAAACAAAGCCATACATCATGGAACTCAAACCAAAAGAACACTGCCTGAAATGTTGGCAAAGTGTGTTATAAACCAACCATCTATGCCTGCGAGTCTTGGAAGGCATCAACAAGTATCAACAAGAGACTTGAAGTATTCCAGCAGAGGTGCCTTCACCGAATTTTAAAAAGTCACTATTTTAACCACATTACTAACAAGGAGGCGCTTCGTAGGAGTTACTCATGCAAATTACGTAACATCGTTGCACAAAGAAGACTCCAAATAGCAGGCCACATTTTCTATATAGAGGAAGACAGGATCCCTAATATGGCAATAAGTTGGACCCCTCCCAGTGCCAAATGACGAGGACACCCTTGAAACACATGTTGTTTTGGCAGATTTAAAAATCCTGAACATGACATGGGAGGATGCTGAAATTTATTTATTTATTTATTTATTTATTGTTCACATTTATTATCCCGCCCTAATCGGGTATACCCTTACCCAAGACCGATACGCTACATAGTATGGGAGGCTCTAAGACTAAGTGTTATAAACTCAAATTTGTACTAAAATTCCATAAGCTACAAACTTTACTCTAGCTAGGTTCTATATAGTGGAACCCCGTATAACGAACGCTTCGTATAACAAAAAATTCATATAACAAAGTGTTCTGTGCTACTGCCAATACCCTGCATAATAATAAAAAAATTTGAATTGTTTTCGTTATATGGCGCTTTCATTAAGTGAGGTATACCTCACTTAACGAAACCCCGTATAACAAACATTTTATTTTCATTATGTGGGGTATCACCAATAACGCTTCCTATAACAACAAAATATATATAACAAAGAGCCTCGAGGAACTGAGTTTTTTCATTATATGGGGTTCTAATGTACTTACATTTATGATTGTACTGCTCAGGGACTGAAGTGGCTCAAGAGGCTAAGATGCTGACTGAAAGGCAGAAGGTCAGCAGTTTGATAACCGAATACTACAGGATGGAATGAGATCTCGTTTTTGTTCCAGCTCCTGCCAACCTAGCAGTTCAAAAGCAAGAAATTGCAAGTAGATAAATAGGGACCACTTCGGTGTTAAGGTAAAGAGCGCTCCGTGCACTCCAGTGTCTAATCATGCCTACCACATGACCACAGAAACCTCTGCAGAAGTGTACAGTGCTAGCTTTTTGACTATGAAACAGAGAAGAGCACTGAACCCTAGAGTCGGATACGACTGGCTTTCGAGCAAGAGTGAACTTTACCTGTTTGTACTACTGTTATGAAACTGTTTGATTTTGCATGATTTTAAAATGTGAATATATTTTTTAAAATGAGAAGAAAATGGAAAATGCTGTTGGAAGAACCAATTTCTGTTTCTTCCCATAGTTGTTCACTTACTGGTTCCCTTTAAAAAGAATATAAAAATTTAAGTCTCAGATATATTGAAATATCTAGCATTAAATTTGTGCTAAGGAAAAGTGGTTTATCAAGCACCCTTCATCGATTTTGCTGTAACAGACTAGCACAACAATTACTCATCCTCAAAACAATCTCAGTAAGAAATAATATCACTTGCTGTTTAGGTATATTGACTCAAAATAGAGAAACTGGATGCAACATGATTTTATGCATTTAAATGGCAGTTTAATCTTGCAGATATTTTCTCAGAAGCAAGTGTCATTGTGTTTAGTACGATGCAAATTTAGGTAAACAGCAAAGGATTGTAGTTTTAATTTATTAAAATTAGCTAACAAGTTGTGAGTGCTGAACTGCTTGAACAAATGCTCTTCTACTGCTATATTTTTCCATGTTTTCATTGCTATAATTGGGATATACAGAAAGAGCCTCCCCGAAGATTGTGGTATTTTTAAACCACAATCGGGCATACCTTGGTAACGGCAACCTTGTGTTGCCAGCTGATCTTTCTCACACTAGGTCAGTCAAAGGAAACTGCAGAATGAACACACCAAATGGTAGCTTCATTTTGCCAGTTTTACATCTGGCCTAAACATGACAGAAAAAAAATAGCATAATTTAGCTTTTAGTTTACATGCTACAATCACACGAGTAGGTGGATTTGCAGGATCCTCGTGTACAGTAGGCTTTTGATGCAGTCATAGAATGCTGTATAAAGAACATAATGAAAGAGACACAAGAATGTAAACATTACACTGTACTGTTCGTTTTCATGTCAGAGATCACTCTGGGTTGAAATAAGTTTTGCAGGGGACGCCTGAAACAGGCTCCTTTCATGTCTCACATCGTGAGGCTCTCGGGGATCGAACCCATATTTCCAGTCTCCAAGCCTAGCGCCTTAACCACTAAGCCACTGGGGGAGCTGCCACACTGTACGGTAAATAGCTGGAACTCATTCCTGGCTCCAAATCTTCGTTTGCCCAGTTTACAACTCCAGGTGTAGTCTAGGAAACAGATGCTACTGCAATAACTCAGCTCCCTTTTTAAACCTTTTATGCTACATATCAGTCAATGGAGAGAACATTTATAAGCAAGCATAAAGGGCAATTGTTGCAATTTGGTGTTTGGAAATTTCAGCAGGTCCAAAAAAATTCCACATCATATTGCTAACTGGGGCTGGTTACAGAAATCATATAATCCCCATTACAGCAGTTCCACTGAACAGAATTCAAAGTGCTAATTTTGACCCCAAACCCTAAATTGTTTTGATCCCTGCTATCTGAAGGTCTTATCTCCTTTTATGAGTCTTCCTGGTTGTTGTTGTTGGTTGTTGGTTTTTTTTTGTTTTTTTTTTTTTTTTGGGGGGGGGGGCTTTCTGTTGGTTCCAACACCTTCACGGATGCATCTGGTGGGAATATCTGGTGCCAGAGTTGAGGAGGATGGTGGAGGACAGAAATGCCTGGCGGACAGTGGTCCATGGGGTCGCAAAGGGTTGGAATCGACTGTGCGACTGAACAACAACAACAAGAGTCTGAAACTCCCTCTCCCATTTGAGACCTGCCTGTCCTCGTCTTAACTGTCCTTTCACGAGCAGACAAACATCTTTCACTTCATGCAGGCTTTTTCTTAGTTACTATCTGTCAGGGGTTTTTAAAAATAAATCTATCTATCTATCTATCTATCTATCTATCTATCTATCTATCTATCTATCTATCTATCTATCTATGTTGTTTTTTCTTATTGTGGATGAAATCACGTGTCAGGTGATGGTTAACTAACCTGACAACCCTGAGGACTAACAGCCTCGGGTGGCAAAGTCCACAGGGAAGGGTAATGGCCCCCAAATGGTTTAAATCCCATTTGAATCCATCTTGATGGAGGGTAGCAGCTTCATCAATACTGGCCTGGGCCTGAGGAGGACTTTTCATGCCAAAAGGACGCAGGACCAGAAAGTGACTCACAGAACTGGATAAGTGGTACAGGTGTCATGCTGTGATGCATAAGGCAGATGAAAGGCCACTGCATTATATTCTCAGGACAATCTTCATGGCTGATCACCAGGAGGATCACCAATATTTGCATTGGGATACAGCAGAAGAAGGAGGATGAAATCACACGGAGGTTGTATGACTGGTTAAATGACTGCAATTCGTTGTCACTGAAAGTTACGTCACTGGAGTTACACCAGTGTGTAACAGTAAACAGGATTCTGGCCATTAAGAAACAGGTTGAAAACAAACTTCGAATGTTCCACTTTTCTGAGGCAAGGAGACTTCCCTGGCTCTGGGTCTGGCAAGAGCTATCACTAAAAACAAACTGTGTCTATCCACACAAAAGAATGAGGGGAGAAAGAGATAATGTTTAGGCTCTGCAAAATAATTAAACTAAAGACAAATCTTCCTTGTGAATTAAAATCTATACACTGTGACTCCCATTTTTTCTCCTGATGGATATGGCAGCTCTAATGTCTCCATCCTTTCTTAACTCAAGTTTATGGGGATCATAAGACTGGTATTAGAAATAAATGACCTCTGCAATATTATCAGAGAGGATGAGCAACTAAAAGTAACATTTCAAGTCAACTTTTATAGTATTGTACTTCAACAGTATACATTCCCAATTATCTCTCTCTCTATATACAGTTCATTGCATTTTTATAGTTAACAAAAAGAGCACCTTTATTAGACTTAAGAAGACATTCTGCTGTGTGCTTCATGTATTACAAGAGTCATCTTTTTAAAGGCTAGTTTTCTTATAGTGAATGGTATGCCACAGTTAAGAGGTAGGTTTAGAAGCACAATTAGACAAACACACTAAAATAATCTGACACTTTTACCATCTAACCAGATTTTTGAAGAAAATAAGAATATATGGCTAAAACTGCCAGTTTCAAGTTCTACACACCTGGCAAATATGCAGCTGAAAATTTTATGCCAAAATTAGATTAGTACAAAATTACATTTTGTCATTTTGCACTGCAAATATCATTCCTTAAATCATAATTCTTTTAGTACTGCCATTACTTTTATGATCAAGAACACTACAAATACGTACGTACGTACGTACGTACATACATATATACATACATACACACATATTACAAATACAGTCAAACCTCGGTTAAAGAGTAACTCGCTTAAAGAGCAGAATATTCTCTGAATGTTTGCTTCGCTTAACAAATAAAACCAACCAAAAATTCGTTTAACAAATAAATCAGGGTTCACAATTCCCCCCACCAGAAGTCACAATTGGTCACTTTCAATGGAGTTTCGCTTAAAGAGCAATCCTGTGGAACAGATTATGCTCTTTAAGTGAGGTACAAATGTACAGTACTGTACATGGAAACATACACACAGAGAAGACTTACATTGCAAATAGTAGAAAAAACATTTCAAATTCCTGTGTGATATCACCATGCTTATAGGCATCATGATGAGATGATTTTGATCTTTTTTTAGTATTTTATACAGCCAACACTGCTGATGCCTTAAAATAGTGGTTGCCTCATTCTATAAATGTACTTGTCTTCATAAGCCTGGTAGGTTTACTCTAATGTAACTTCTAACTCTGATGTGGCTATGCTTACCACTGCTGCTTTTATATAATCTACAAGACAATTTCTAAAGTAGTTAGGGGAAGATAAGTACTGTATGTCTAATCCTATCCATAGTGACATAAAGCAATGCTTATGAAGCAGAAAGATTTGTACTACATGGTTCAAGGTCTCGAATGTGAGCTAATAAAATCTAAATATTATCATTGTACACTAACAGAAGTAGCTAGATGATATCCCAAAACCTGTTCCAGATGTTTAAAACTACATGGGGTGTGATTCCAAAAACGGATTTTTTATAATTTGTCTCCTTCTTACAATAACTACCTTTCATACATGAAGCCACAGATGAATGATTAAAAAATAGACTTGCTATAGTGCTGCTTTATTACATTATTAGCTGTAGTTTTTAAGAACATTAACTTTTTTCAAAATGTCAGGATGGCATATTTAAAATTAAATATCAAATTGTGAGCCCATCATCAACAATATCATCAACCCTTTCTGTATTTGAGATGAGCCCACACTTCAATCAGACTGTATTTATTATTATTATTATTATTATTATTATTATTATTATTATTATTATTATTATTATTATTATTATTATTATTATTATTATTATTATTATTATTATTAAACTGTATGGATGAAATTGTGGGTTAGAACAGAAAGCTGCATTCAAAACAGTTCTACTTTATTTGTTTATTTATCCAAGTCCAAAATATTACATTTTAACACCAACATAATTTAAAAAACACTCATCATTTAAAAATGTATGCAAGCATAAACTACATATTTACACACTAAATTTATACTTCTCCAATATTCAGCAGTTTGAATAGTCTCATCATTTGCCTCAAACAAATCATCGTCGTCGTCATCATCTTCACATTTATATGCCCCCCACTCGACTATGCAACTCAGGGTGGCTAACAAAGATGCAAATCATAACAGCGAATAAATTGCATAACAGTAAATAAATCACAATATAAATAACCACATCATAAAACACCATAAAATATTCATAAATGTTCATATTCATAAATGTTCATTTAAAGTCCCATAGCAGCGCAAATAACACGTCCTCATCCCTCCAAAGGGGCCACAGCAGCTCCTAGCCTATCACGAGCGTTTCTTCTCCCCACCCCAGGAGGGAGGAGCCCAAGTCAGCTAGGCGGTGGTCTCCAGCTGCCCTCAGAAACCGATAGCTTTTCCTCTCCCCGGCCTCAATAGTTTTCAAAGTTGGAAAACTATTAAACTTTGCTAAGCTTCCCTGAAAAGTAATCATTTAAATTAGCTAATGATCCTCCCTACATTTTAGCTATATTTTTCTATTTCAACACAATGTTTCTTCCTTGAAGCATTCAATGTTTTATTTCTTTAAATGCTTTTTTGTCTTGCTCTTCTTCCATTGGCTCCCCCAAATTGACCTCAGCTGTACTGAGCAAACTTTAAATGTGCAGTATATACAGAATATATACAACATATATACAGTCTATACAAATCCCTGATATTTACACCAGTGGTTCCCAATTAGTGGTACGCATACCCCCAGGGGTACGCGAGATTGCATCAAGGGGTACGCGCAGCAATCTCTTAACTAAAATATTAAATCCTTAAAAAACAATAATGCAATAACAATTGTCAAAAAACTATTCAATTTAATTAAACGATCAGTAGGTAAGTCAATCGTATGCATCAAGCACTTTCTCCCGCGGCGGTGGTTTTCCCCGCGCCTCCAGCGTCACCCGATTGTGGCCACCCCCGTTCCCGCCTATTTGCTCATCATTGTCAATCAGTCAGTTCGGTGCGTGTCGCTGTGCTCGTTGTGTTGTTTTAATTGTGAATTAATAAATATCTGTTGCACTGTGTCGCGTCGATGAGCCTTATATACCTACCTTGGTAAACGGTAAGATGTTTTAAAACTGTTTAAATTTGCACTTTCACTATAAACTGCAATACAATGTAATAATGTTTAGAAAATAAAAATAATATTCAAGCTGCTTTTTATTATTATTATTATTATTATTATTATTATTATTATTATTATTATTATTATTATTATTATTATTATTATTATTATTATTATATTTAAATTTCTATACCGCCCTACTTGGCAGAGCCAACTCAGGGCAGTTTACACACATGTATAGTTACAGTTACAAGTTCCTAAATACAACATATCAATAAATCAATAGTCAATATCAAACAAAAATAGTCAATAAATAGTCAATATCAGTATCACAGAACATCAGAATATAAATATCATTACAGTAACAAGAAATTCAATAAACAGTAACAAAAAATTCAATAAACATCAATATCAAGTAGTAGTTAAAAATTTCCTTATCTCAGTCAAATTTACACAAAGAAACAGAACTAAGCAAAGCACCACGACAAACTAAGCAAAGCACCACGAGTTATTTTTGACTGAGCAGGGACATGCCGAGTACTAACAGATGCTGATTGATCCTTTGTGGCTACAAAAATTGGCTTGTCAGATATTTTTACAAAACTGAATGACTTGAATTTGGGGCTTCAAGGCCAGGATACAACCATATTCACTATGCAGGAGAAGGTTGAGTCAACAATCAAAAAAATGTTTCTCTGGACATCTTTGATCGACAGATGTAAATATGATCAATTTCCGAATTTAAAACTTTTTTTTGGAAACTACTTCTTCATCAGTGAATGAAGATGTAAAATCAGCCATAAAATGCCACTTGCAAAATTTGTCGACCGCATTACGCACTTATTTCCCAGAAATATCATCGCAATGGAACTGGGTAAACAACCCCTTTGGAAACTGTCCCACCGATCACCTATCCATCTCTGATCAAGAGGAATTAATAGACATCTCATGCAACAGTAGACTCAAAAGTTGTTTTGCGGAACAATCACTGGTTAATTTTTGGGCTGGTCTCAAAGACGTTTATCATGTCAGCGAAGTAGCAATAAAAAATTTACTGCCATTTTGCACGACATACCTTTGCAAGAGCGGATTTTCCGCAATGACAAACTTAAAAACTAAACATCGTCACAGACTTCAATTCGAAGACGACTTGAGATTGAAGCTGATCAAAATGCAACCAGATTTTTCAGAGTTGTGCAAAGAAAAATGTGCACATTTGTCACATTAATGAAACATGTGTTCTCTGTCATTAGAATGTCTTTTGATGATAATATAAAATACACCTGATTTCATTTTTTATTTAACATGCCTGCAATAAGGGGTACGCAAGTTTGAGGTCTTTCTTGAAGTGGTATGTAGAAAAAACTAATTGGGAACCACTGATTTACACCATTCAGGCAAATTGCTGCAGATTAGCAAAATCTTCTCTCTTTCCACATTCACATTGTTCACCATCTTCAATATACCGTAGTTCCACTTACAAGAGGACAAAGAGGATCCAACTTACACAACAATAGTCTACTAGAGTGCTAAAGTATGAAAACTGTCAAGAAACAAGCAGGGTTTCTTTTAAGATATAGAAAAGGACTACTCAAATAGGTTTTATTTTTACATAATTTTTTTTTAAAAAAGAGGAATTACACTTTGAAGCAAAGTGCTAAAGTACAGATGTTCTGACACTACAATCAACACCTCACTGATGCAAACATATTTAGCTTTGTTAGAAAAAACAATTGCAATATTTTATGTATTTTTGTGCGTTGTCTTTGAAATGCTTTTTTGTATTACAAAAATGTGATATTTTGTAACTCTTTTTATTGTATTATGGTAATTGTGATACTTTGTGATTCTTTGTTAGCTACCCTGAGTCGCATTGCGAGTGGGCTGCATACAAGTTGAAACAAATAAATAAATGTCTGGGTTGGGGTGGCCAACCTATGATACACAGGCTGGACTCGGCCCATGGCACCAATTCATGTGACCTCCAGCTGCCCTCACCACTACTGGAACCAGAAGCAGATGCATTTATGACAGCCATAAAATGCGCCAAGACCTGCGTAAATACGCCCACGCCTGCCATAAACGTTGCCATAAATGCACCCGCAGCTGTCATAAACATGTTTATGACAGCCATGGGCATGTTTTACAGCAGCATTTATGGCAGGAGAAACCATGTGACCGGCCCACTCAACTGTCCAGGGGACATGGTCCAGCCCACAATGTGAAAAGGTTTGGAACACCTAGTCTCAGTGAATAAGCTACTTTCTAAGAACTTATTATTAGTCAAAGCACCTAATACAGTAGTTGTCATTTTACAGTAAATCTAAGTACAATAGTTGATCATAACCTGAAGAGTATACAGTAAAACCCCGACATACGAATTTTTTCTGTTACACAAGGTTGTTTGTATGTCGAAAAAGATTGTATGTCAAAAACACATTGGATTACAAGAAGAGGCCTCTAGATGTCACCAATTTTTATATGTCGAATTTTTCCTCTTAAAAATTTATATGTCGGGGGGGGGGGGTTGGCCAAGATTTCTATTTGTATGTCGATTTTTTTTTTAAGTCAAAGCATTTGTATGCTGGGGTTCCACTGTAATTCCAAATGAAAAAAACTTGTTTCAGAAAAGCTCAGGCTTTCAGTTAAGCCAACACAAAATGCAGAGTTTAGTCACCATTTGACGCAGCAGTTGGATTTATTATACAGAAACCTCAATCTCCTCACATGTCATGAAAGTATAAAGCATGGGAGAGAAGAATATGTTGATAAAAATAGAGAAACACATTCCAGGTTATATTAGAAATAAAGATAGGAGGAACGGGAAAAAAAATCAACAATTGGAGATATGATTCAAGAATTTATAAGGATAAGAATCACAAAAATAAAATAATTAAAAATTGGGAAGAAAATTGGCAGTGGAACGACAATGGGGAAGTAGGTTTTAATACGGTTTGGGACACGATGAAGGCGATATTTAGGGGAGAGAGTATTAAACTTGCAAGTATTATAAACAGACAGAAGAGAAATAAAGATGAGGAGTTGGAGAAAGAAATTAAATCTCTCCAGAATAAACATGCTAAAGACAGGAATCAAGAAACATTCGATAAAATGCAAAAATTAAAGAGTGAACTAGTGGGGAAAGATATAGAAAAAGTAAAAAGGGATTTAATCTATTTAAAAAGGAATACTTTCAGTATAGCAATAAAAATTCAAAACTCCTGGCAAGGGCAGCAAAAGGAAAAAAGTGTAAAAGGGAAATTTTGACATTAATAAATGAGCAAGGGAAAAGATGCAATAAGACAACAGAAAAATTAGAGATAGTGGAAAATTTTTATCGGAAATTATACTCTAAGAAAGAAATAGATGAAGAGGAATTGAAAATGAGATTCCTAGAACAGAATAAAACAAAAATAAAAGATGAACACAAGAACAAAATGGAGGAAGCAATATTGGATAAAGAGGTTAATGCAGTGATAGGAAAATTGAAGTTGGGAAAAGCCCCAGGGGAAGACGGACTCTCGGTGGAATTCTATAAGGAATTTAAGGAAGTGGTAGTTCCAAAATTGGTGAAACTGTATAATTACATTCTTGATGGAGGAGAGATTCCGAATTCCTGGTATAGATCTATAATTGTATTAATCCCGAAGCCGGGGAAAGACCCAGACAAAATAGATTCATACAGACCCATATCTCTAATAAACATAAGACGCAAAAATTTTTACCAATATACTTTCTAACAGGTTGAATACATTTATATATATGTATATATAAACAAGGATCAGGCGGGTTTCGTAAAAGGAAGACATATGGGGGATCTAACAAGAAGGGTTTAAAATTTGATAGATATAGCGGAACAAAAGAAAGAAAATGTGGGTTTTCTAGCTGTTGATATATTTAAAGCTTTCGACTCACTGCAATGGGCATCTATAAAGGAACTGACCGAATTATATGGATTTGGATATAAATTTCAAAAAACTATTGGTAAATTATACAAGAAGGGGGTAGCTAGGGTTAGAGTTAACGATACATACACAGCAGATATCCCATTAGAGGCGGGAACAAGACAGGGATGCACACTATCCCCAACACTATTCATAATGGCCATGGAACTACTTGCAAATGCAATAAGAAATGACAGGGAAACAATAGGATTAGAAAATAATAAAATAAACCTATACGCGGATGATACCTTAATTACTATAAAGCACCCCATGAAGACACTAGAGAGAATACAATTACATTTAAATATGTTAGAAAGAATCACTGGCCTCAGGGTAAATTGGGATAAATCCGAAATGATATTATTTAACAGTAAAAAGGATGATCAAGACAAAATAAAAGTGAAATATAAAATACAGGTTAAAAGTAGTCTGAAATATTTGGGTATTACCATCGCAAATAAATGGGTGGAACTAAAAAGTTTAAATTATAATAAAATGAAGAAAGAATTAGAGAGAAAGATAAAACAATATCAAAAACTGAATCTGTCTTGGTTCGGCAGAATTGCTCTTAGTAAGATGATGTTGATACCAAAGATTAACTTTCTATTCGATACCTTACCTATTAGAATATCGGAAAAAGAGATTAAGGAACTTCAAAATATATTAAACAACTATTGCAATGGGAAACGTAGAGTAAGGATTGCAAAAAGCTTATGGTATGTATCCCAGCAGGAGGAGGGATTAGGCTTACCAAATCTTAAAAATTATTACAGAGCGTTCCAGATAAAAAATGTCATGAAAATTTTGATGAGGGAGAAGACAATATGGCAGGAAATTGAGTTAAAAGAACTGCGACAACTTGGGAACGCAATATTTTTAGATAAAGGAGTCAAAGCCGTAGGAATTAAAAATAAATTGTTAAAAACCCTGTTGGAAGAGAGGAAAAAATTAAAACAAGTACTGGCCCCAAATGTATCCCCAATCACCGAAATTCAAGATATTAAAAATTTTCCCATAAAGATTGACATAAAAGTTGATATTCTAGAGAAAGGGGGTGCAACGTTGGTAAAAGACTGGATAAGGATATGTAAGGATAAGATAAAGAAAACTGAGTTGTTCAATCAGTTGGGATTGAATTGGTTTCAACGAATCGTAGTAGACAAGTGGAACAATAAATACCTGTCAGAAAGATCGTTAGAAAGATCGAATACAGAAATTGAAGAAATAATATTTAAAATAAGGAAGGGGGAAATAGGAATTAAGGGGTTGGTTAGTAAAATATACAAAGTATTGAATAAAGGGAGCAAAGCTCAGGAATTATTGAAAAAAATATGGGAAGAAGATCTGAAGGTGAAAATTTCAGATAGTGATTGGAAAAAAAATGGAGCAAAAGAATAATGAGAAATTTATCAGTAAGAGTAAAAGAACATAACTACAAAATGTTATGGAGATGGTATTTGACACCTATAAGATTGCACCAGATGGATGAGACAAAGAGTAACAAATGTTGGCGATGCAAATCTACACTGGGTACATATGAGCATATGTGGTTAGAATGCAAAGTGGTAAAATCCTATTGGACTAAAATAGAAAAAGAGATGGTAAATATTATGGGAACACGAATAGAATTAGATTCAGACATAGTGTTATTGACAAATGTGGAAAAAATTAAAGTGGACAAAGACAAAAAAGAGTTGATTGCCGCAATGCTGTCATCAGCAAGGCATTGCATTGCCAAAAATTGGAAGAAGGATAGTCAACCCAATATGGAGGATTGGTACAGGGAATTGTGGGAATTGGCGTTGAATGATAAATTGACTTGGGAAGTGAAAGTAAGGAAGGGAGAAGTACAGGAGAATAGATTTTGGAGGATATGGTATCCATTTATAGAACATTCATTGTATAATGATGAAATAACACAGCCAGTACCGGATCAATTGAGTTTTTGGAAGAATATTTGACCTTGGATTATTAGTAACCTCTCTGGACATTGTAAATAGCACAGGGTGTTATTATTTAAAATGTATATATTGTCTTGTAATGTTATGTTATATACGTTTTTTTCTTTTTCTTTTTTTTCTCTCTTTCATTTAATTATTACTATTATTTTTTTCTTTTTTTCCCATCTCTCTATGGCTGGTATTAATCGAATTTACATGAGTTTCAAAAGGGTTATGGTTAAATAATCAAATAAAATATAAGTATAAGTAAATAAAACAATGGATCATAACGTGAGAAGTATATAAGCCAAAGAAATATACTCATTTTATATGTTAACTTAGCCATATTTTAATGTAATATTCATACTTATGTCATATCTCAACATACTATCTTTATACTGTTTGTAATGCTATGTCATATATGTTTTTTTATTATTTTTTGTTATATTTGTCTTGTCCGTTTAATAAAAAAAAAAGACACATTGGATTACAAGAAGAGGCCTCTAGATGTCACCAATTTTTATATGTCGAATTTTTCCTCTTAAAAATTTATATGTCGGGGGGGGGGGGTTTGGCCAAGATTTCTATTTGTATGTCGAATTTTTTTTTAAGTCAAAGCGTTTGTATGCTGGGGTTCCACTGTAATTCCAAATGAAAAAAACTTGTTTCAGAAATGCTCAGGCTTTCAGTTAAGCCAACACAAAATGCAGAGTTTAGTCACCATTTGACGCAGCAGTTGGATTTATTATACATAAACCTCAATCTCCTCACATGTCATGAAAGTATAAAGCATGGGAGAGAAGAATATGTTGATAAAAATAGAGAAACACATTCCAGGTTACTGCAACCGGTAACAACTAACAGTTCACCAGCATGTCGCTACTTCATTCTTTCATTCAAATTTTAGCTTTTTCAGTAATAAACAAAAATTAACAAGACCTCACTCACAGATGGTAATTACCTTTTACTCATGACTAAAATATGAAGATTTCTAGCATTATTATACCACATTATTGCATTTAAGATCTCTAAAATACTGTGAGGAACCATATGTGCAAGGAAGTGTTTTTAAATGGAAATGTGGAAATAGAAGCATTATCACAAACAAAATTATTCTGGGGAATTATTCATGACAGAATATCACCTTTGGAAATTGTTATTTATCTCAAAGTCTTGCATTCTGTGTTTCTATCACTGCAGCCCCTTCCTCAAGCAGCCTGCAGCCATATTAAAATTATTTTGTAACAAAGCAATCAATTTAAGAGGGGGGATCCATGAACAAACCAAACAGAGCAACAACAACAATAACAAAGTGTTGAGGTGCAACTCAAGGATTCCAGCAAAAAGTAAAACATCAGCACCATTGCCACAGATGTAAGTAAATAAACTTTAACTACTACCTAGAGGTCAACAGCAAAAGTGTGTAACAGAAATATCTGAAGAGAACATTCCAGGGAGAATACTGGAGGTTTCATATCCTACAGAAACTCACTTCACTTCAGAAGGCTGGCAACACCAGAAAACCTTAGACAGCTTCAAGTGGTAAGAGACTGTCCTTAATTTACTCCAGCAGTCTTTATATGCACTGAACTCACTCAAACAAACTGGTCTCATCAGTCAAAGCATTAATGAATAATCCTTCTACACTATTCTCAACCCAGTGATCTTTCTGTAAGTTTGCAAATGCAGAGCCTTGTTAAAAAAAATTACAGATGTCTACTCTGAACATTACCAAAATGTAGGTAACAATGGGAAATGATAGATCAGTCTCCCCCTCTCCATGAAGACATGAGTACTGGTAAACTAACAAATCTCTTGTCTAGGTTAGGACTGTGTTCCAATAGCAACCAACAAAATGCCAAAGAGAAGCTCACAAATAGGACAGTAGTAAATGAGCAATCACCCACTTGTGCTTGCCAAAAAAATGCCACTGAAGGGCAAAATGTATTTTAATTAGCAGACACCGGTGTCTTATGCTTCCTTTTCAAAAAGTGATTCAGGTTGCTACCACTGGATCTTGTAGCAAGTTTCATGTTCCAAATCTATGTGACAAAATACTTCAATGTCTCTGTTCAGACTGTCCCATTACTGAATATCATAGATTGGTGTGGGGCTACAGTGTTTCAGTGGTTAAGAAGCTCATCTTGTTAGCTGGAAGGTCAACATGTCAGCAGTCCTAGACCTGGGTACTGCATGATGGACTGAGTGCCCATCTCTGTCCCAACTTCTGCCAACCTAGCAGATCGAAAGCAAGAAATTACAAGTAGATAAATAGGGACCACTTCGGTGGGAAAAGATCTTGGGGACATGAAAGGAGCTTCATTCATACTGTGTCACGTTCTTGTATTTTGAGCTTCTAATTCATTCTCTCTACAACATGAACGTGCTATGTTTCTCATTTTTAGAGAACCAATCACATCTCTCTCTTTCCCCCTCCCTGTAGTTTAAATACAGGGAGGGAAAGAGACAAGGAGTCTCTGCGACTGCAGTAGGGTTGGGGGAAAGGCGCTTTCCCCAACCCTACTGCAGTCGCAGAGACCGCTGTGCGTGGGGGTGGCTTTAAAGGCAGGGAGGTCTCTTTCTTTCCCTGCCTGCCTTTAAAGCGGTTTGTCCCTGAAGTCAGGGCTTTTTCTTTATCGTTGTTCGATGCATGCATCGGACAATGCTAAAAATCGGATAACGTCATGACTTGTGGAACAAAGTCATAATGTTATCCGGGGTATTACTGTACAAGACTAACATGCACAAGTGGGGCCTGCTAGCAGACAACAACATGTGTGTGAATGTGGAGAGATACAGCATCCAGCTCATTTACTGGTCTAACAATTACTGGCAGAAACATGCACGGAAGAGGACTTAAGTTTGGGCAACACAAAGCCGAGAAAGTGGTTTCATTTTGGCAGTCGAGGGTTTGACAGGGACACAAGAAAAGAAGCACCAAACTTAACAGAGTTGTAGCAGTCAGTCTACACTGACACATTTGGGAAAATTTAGGCAAGGAGTGTTTGATTGTGACTTTTTAAAAAGGCTGTTTTAAACTCCACCATGCAGAAGCAAGCTACCTTATGTGTCACTAGATTGTAAACAGATCAAATAAGCTACAAAGACCAATCTTACATACTTTGAAGAACAGTTAGTCTGTTTCTGACGGTAAAAATATTTCCAAAGATATTTTTAAAAGTACTGTACAGTATAGAGAAAAAAATATTCAGATACTAACTCATTTAAGCAGAGAAAGTATTGGATTTTGCTTTGTAACTTGGAGTGTTAACAAAGCTTTGGTGACCATTGCACCTGTCTTGTCAACTATATATTTTTACCAATTAAGAGTGGGGGGGACACACCAAAGATGTTATGTCCCATCAAGCTATTATGAGTTAATGACCTCCAAAATGTCCTTCCAGTTACTGCTCTGCTCATATCTTGCAAATAAACAGTCACATGTTAGGTTGTTCTCTCTTCCTACCCACCACCTTCTAAGGCAAGGGTTGGCAACCTATGGCCTGCGGAGCCAAAACATCTGGCCCGTGCCCTCACTCCAGATGGCAGCGGTGGCAGAATCAGCCATAGTCATTTACAACAGCTGCAAATGTGTTTACGACAGCCAGGGGCGTGTATATGGCGAGAGGGACCACCAGTCCAGCCCCCTCAACTGTCTGAGGAAGCACGACCTAGCCCATGACTTTAAAAGGTTGGCGACACCTGTTCTAAGGAATGTTTTTTCCGGTAAGTTCTCCCCACATTTTACAAACTAAAAGCTTTGGCTTCCTTTATGGCAGGGGTTCTTAACCTTATTGAAGTTGGGGGTTGGGTCATGCTCTCTCAGACAGTTGGTGGGCTGGACTGATGGTCCAGCCATCACTGCTGCAATCAGCCACGGACTCATTTATGGCTGTTGTAAATGCATTTACAAAAACTGTAAATGACTCTGACCGGTTCCAGCGGTGGCAGCAGCGGCTGGATGGGGGCATGGGCCAGTTGATTCAGCATCATGGGCTGGATCCAGCCAATGGGCCGTAAGTTGAGAACCCCTGCTTTATGGAGTTAACTCATCTCATGCAAGGTCTTCTGTTCCTACCTCCCACCCCTCCACTTTTCCAAACAATATTGTCTCTCTGGCCAGTTCTGTATTTTCATTATACAGTAATACCCCGGATAACGATTGTACCGGATAGTACTAAAACCGCATAATGGTGCAAGATTTTTGGAAAAATCTTACCTCGGATAACGCGATTTTTAGCGTTATCCTGTACAATCGTGGGGGGGGGGGAGGTTGGATTGGGTAGAACATCTACCCAATCCAACCCCCCGAGGGCCCGCCCACACAATGTTTGGAAAGGGTACGGGTCCCCGTACCCTTTCCAAACACCGTGCAGGCGCGTGTGTGTCAAACGGGGTTTGGGGAGGGTACGGAGATCTTCTCCGTACCCTCCCCAAACCCCCTCTTACACCCCCGCACCCGCCCGTCCAATGTTTGGAAAGGGTACGGGCCCCCATACCCTTTCCAAACACCGTGCAGGCGCGCACCAGTCAAACGTGGCTTGGGGAGGATACGGAGAAAATCTCCGTATCCTCCCCAAACCGCGTTTGACACGTACGTGCCAGCCCGCTTGATGTTTGGAAAGGGTACGGGCCCCCTTACCCTTTCCAAACACCGTGCAGACCCGCGCCTGTCAAATGAGGCTTGGCGTTTGACACGTGTGCGCCAGCGCGCCCGATGTTTTTTAGCGTTGTTCGGTGTATACCCCGGACAACGCTAAAAACCAGATAACGACATGACTTGTGGAACCAAGTCATAACGTTATCCGGGGTACTAGTGTATGCGCAAGGTTGGATAGTCCCTATTTTCACATTTTTTCTCAAGTGAGAATTCAGCCTTGACTTGATTGAGCACCCACTTTTTTATCTTTCTGGCTATTAATAGAATCTGTAAGGCTCTTTTCCAACAAATTTCAAATGACTTAAACACACACACACACACACACCCATCTTTCTTCTTTATCTTACTTTTAGATAGTATGGATGATTTTGACCTTGGTCTCCAGTGAAATCAGTTTGCTCCCAGCTCTCTCTTTAAAAAAAATTTTTTTTTTTAAAGTAAGGAGACATATATTGGAAACAATATACACAACATATTCAGAAGCTTTTGGTCTGATATAACTTTTCTTCCTCTGGTTTCCTAACCCCAGGAAAGGATTGGAAAGTGGAATACAGTGGAACTCCGAGTTACAAAATTAGTTCATTCCTCAGAGGTTTTCATATCATGAAAATTTTGTATATTGAATCACGGTTTCCCATAGGGATGAATTGAAAACCATATAATCCATTCCAGCAGTCAGGAAAAAGTTTTTAAAAATGTACTTTTTCTGTTCAAAACTCTTCATAAAGTGTACTTTGGAATATTTCACCACGTTTTTACCACGTTATAAAGAATTTTGAACAGATAAAATACTTTTTTCCACTTTTTTTCTGATCTCCGGAATGGATTACATTGGTTTTCAATGCATTTTCAGCACTTCTGACAGTAGTGGCCAGCTCTGGTAATGTGCCGGACCCATCCCTGACAATTAGCTGTGTTAAAAGACATTAACAGGCATGCAAACAGCGAATCTCAGATCCCTACTGGCTCCAAAATACGATGAAAAAATGTTCAAAAATCTCCACACTCGACTCCACGTGCTACCCACAGAGTCTAGCATGCACAGGGGCAATGCTACATACCCCCAGGCTAACTGCACCCTTGGGAAACTTTTTTGTATCTTGAAAAAATTGTATCTTGAAACATTTTTTCGGGATTTTCTTTCATATCATGAGATTTTCATTACTCGAGCCATTCGTAACCCAGGGTCACACTGTATAGCTTTCAAGATTGCATTCAGAAGTTTGCATGGCAACATAAGAGATTAAATGGTGTGTCTGTTTATCTGTTGTATGTGTTGCACTTAACTCACATTTTTGCTTCACCATTTCATTAAGTCCAGAACGTGCTTCAAAACGTTTTGGCACAGAGGGACTATAGTCACATCCCTGCTTTTCTTGCTTCTGTCCTCTCCTATCAGTCATAATAAAGATCATGTGTGCATCTTCTGAGATCCACAAGCACTGGGTAATTGTATGTGAGTTAAGTTAAGAAAAAACATCAAAGACTTAGATCACTCTTGAGTCAACTACATTATCCTTGAAAGTTAACTAAAAATCTGTAATTTTGCACATCCTTTGTGGGATTACAAAATGTTTACAGTAATACTAGATTATAAAGAGTGTCACAAACTGCCAAGAAGTTAGGAAAAGCTACCCTTATGAACCTCCTAGTTGCAAAGCTATCAAGACATTGCATTAAATGCAGGATTCATACAGCACAATTCTTTCAGCTCTAAAGGCAATCTGTTGTGAGATGAAGAGTGGTTCCACTACCTCAGTTAGACAATAAAGAAACATTATTTCCGTGGGGATCTATCTGCCTCTTGGTTTTCAGAGGAACTAAGGGAGCTTAAACGGGCTAAGAGACGCCGAGAGCGCCGCTGGGTGAAGACTCGGAGTGAGTCCGACTGAACACTAGTTAGAGCTGCTATTAAAGACTACCTAGTGGCGATGAGGGTGGTGAAGTGCCAATACTTCACCACCCTTATTGCCTCCGCAGATAATCGCCCAGCTGCCTTGTTCCGGGTGACCAGGTCCCTTCTCGGCAGAGGGGGGCCGGGCCCTGGGTGGCAGGGTTCGGCTGAGGATTTTGCTGATTATCTGGCGGAGAAAATCGCTCAGATCCGCTCGAGGCTTAATCCCGGCGTGGAACATTCAGAGCTGGGGTTGACCATAGCACAGTCTAGCCATGTTACCTGGGATCGGTTCGATCCTGTTGGCCCTGAGGAAGTGGACAGGCTTCTTGCATCTGTTCGTGCCACGACCTGTGCACTGGACCCATGCCCCGCTTGGTTAATTAAAGCCTCCCAGCCTGGGGCAGGTGGTTGGATCGGGGCGATAATTAATGCTTCTCTAAAAGAGGGGCACTTTCCAGGACCGCTTAAACACGCTTTGGTGCTCCCCCTCTTGAAGAAGCCGTCCCTTGATCCCACGGTAATTTCCAACTACCGTCCAGTGTCCAACCTACCTTTCTTGGGTAAGGTTTTGGAGAAGGCTGTGGTGCAGCAGTTGCAGGAGGTCCTGGATGAAGCGGATTATCTGGACCCGTTTCAGTCAGGATTCAGGCCCGGATATGGTACTGAGACCGCACTAGTCACTTTGGTGGATGATCTCTGGAGAAAGCGGGACGGAGGGGAGCCGTCTGTCCTCGCTCTTCTCGATCTCTCAGCAGCTTTTGATACGGTCGATCACGGCATCCTTCTGGGAAGGCTCCAGGGTCTGGGGATCCAGGGCACGGTGTTGTCCTGGTTTTCCTCATTCCTGAGGGGCAGGACCCAGTCGGTGTGCCTGGAGAAGGAGAAGTCCAGCCCTAGGCCCCTGCAATACGGGGTGCCTCAGGGTTCGGTACTCTCTCCTCTCCTGTTCAACATCTATATGAAGCCGCTGGGTGAGATCATCCGTTCCCACGGGGTAAGGTATCATCAATATGCTGATGATACCCAGCTATACATCTCTGCCCGTGGGGACCCAAGCGGTGCGGTGGAAGTCCTCTCCAGGTGCCTGAAGGCTGTAATGGTCTGGATGGGGGACAACGGGCTACAGCTGAATCCCGGCAAGACTGAGTGGCTGTGGGTAAGGGGTCCTGTGTTATCAAAGGAGCTTCCACCTTTGGTTCTGGATGGGGCAGTCGTGCCCCAAACAGACCCGGTGCGTAATCTGGGGGTCCTCCTGGACTCACGGCTACTGTTCGAAGAGCAGGTGGCAGCCGTGGCCAGGAGGGCTTTTGCACAACTTCGTGTAATTCGCCAGTTACGCCCCCTCCTAGACCGGGATGCCCTGCTCATGGTCACACATGCGTTGGTCACCTCCAGACTTGATTATTGTAACGCGCTCTACATGGGGCTGCCCCTGATGACCATCCGGAGACTCCAGCTGGTCCAGAATGCGGCGGCCCGGGTAGTGGTGGGGTGTGGGCGTTATGCTCATGCTTCGCCGCTGCTCTGGGAGCTGCATTGGCTGCCAGTATGTCTCCGGGTGCAATTCAAGGTGCTGGTTATTACCTTTAAAGCCCTATATGGTAGTGGGCCAGGATACCTAAGAGACCGCGTCACCCCAAGAACATCTGCCCGGCCCACCAGGGCGGATCGGAGAGGCTCCCTTGTTATTCCCTCGGCGAGGAAGGCGCACCTCGCCTGTACTAGGAGGAGAGCCTTCTCCGTGTTCGCCCCAGCCCTCTGGAACCTCCTGCCCACCGAATTGCGCCTTCAGACGGAGCTCCTGCCCTTCCGAAAGGGCTTGAAAACCTGGCTGGCGGGACAGATTTGGGGACCCGGGACCATGGGCTCCCATACCAAGTGGCTCATTTAAGGACTGCCCCCCCTGGGTTGGATCATGGGATTTTATTGGTATCTATCCCTGTGTTGTTTTAATCTTCCGATTGTTTTAACTTTGACGTTTTAGTGATGGTTTTATTCTTGTTTTATTCTTGTTTTATTCTGATTGTGGGCCACCCAGAGTCGGGTTCTCCCGATTGGGGCGGGGTATTAAATTTAATAAATAAATAAATAAATAAATAAATTATTTCCAGGATTCTGTAAAGGTGACTAAGCAGTGAGATCAGTCTGAAATTGTTTGGACCTGTGGCTTTTCTACTGGATTTCAAGATAGCAATCACTCATGATTGTCTCCAAATTTTCAGAATTCTAAGAAAGCCAAGACAACTATTAAAGAAATTAATTAAGGACCCATTTTTGCTACTGTGCCAAAATGTTTTACCTGTTCTACTTGGATGTCATTCAGACTGCTACCTTGCCAGTTTTGGAGCTACAAATACCTTTTCCCAATTCACTTTAGTTAAATGGTCTTGAAAGCTTACTGGTCTACAGTTGCTGATTTCTTTTACATCTAAATTTTGATTTCCTACAGTGATGATCTGATTTACCATTAACGAGGAGTTGATGGTCTACGTCAGGGGTGCCCAAACTATGGGCCAGGGGTCAGATCCAGCCCCTGATGCCAATTCATCCAGCCTGCAAAGCCCTCATTGCTCCCAGAAGTGGAAGTAAAATGTGCACATACTTCCGCTTCCAGGAGCGACAAGGGCTTCATGGGCCAGATGAGTTGGTATATGGACCAGATTCATCCCCCGAACCATGTGACCAGCCCATGGCCCAAAAAGTTTGGGCACCCCTGGGCTACGTGATTTGTTGAAATATTTGCATGAGTAAGGCAAGCGATGAGAAACCTGGGGAACATAGTGAAAAGTAGAGACATCACATTGCAAACAAAAATTCGTATAGTCAAAGCAATGGTATTTCTGGTAGCAATGTATGGTTGTGAGAGCTGGACCATTAGGAAAGCTGAGTGCAGAAGAATAGATGCCTTTGAGATGTGGTGTTGGAGGAGAGTTTTGAGAGTCCCCTGGACAGCGAGGAAAACAAATAGGTCAATCATAGAAGAAATTAACCCTGACTGCTTCTTAGAAGGTCAAATAGTAAAGATGAAGCTAAAGTACTTTGGACATCAAATGAGAAGAGAGGATTCGCTTGAGAAGGCCTTGATGCTGGGAAGGGTGAAGGGCAAAAGAAGAAGGGGGTGGCCAAAAATGAGATGGCTAGATGGTATTGTAGACACAATCGGCACAAAGCTGAGCGAGTTGAGGAGGATGGTGGAGGACAGAGGTGCCTGGCGGACAGTGGTCCATGGGGTCGCAAAGGGTTGGAATCGACTGTGCGACTGAACAACAACAAAGGCCTTTAGATGGATCCTTGTTAAGCTTCTTTAGGAAGCTCAAGGCCTTCTGCTTGCTTCTTCACATGTTTGTTTCTTATATGAGTTTTATCCAATCATCTTTTGGCTTCTGAGACCAAAGAAATAATTGATGCTCAACCATGTTTTCTTCGCTCAACATATTTGTTCAAATTTTGAAAAACAGACATCTAGATTATTATTTCCAACATTAAACCTTGGAGGTACAGTATTTTGTTCTCTGTCCTTTGCATGTGGACCATGAGATGATTTTTTTTTCTAACTCAACAAACTGATTGTAGGTTTCCTAGGTCAGGCACATTTAATATAATTCCATACAGTGCTGTGCAGAACTTCTGCCAATTAACTTTTTAAAAAGAGCATCACCTGAGGAATGGTACTGTTGATAGTCAAAGTGTTGCCATGAGTTACATATTATAAGCCAGTACAGTAATACCTCGGATAACGCTAAGACTTGGTTCCACAAGTCTTGGTGTTATCTGATTTTTAGTGTTATCCGATGCATGTTAAAATCCTATGGAATGGATCGGATAATGTTAAAGCTCCACAGAGATACATTGTAACCGCACAGGGTTTAGCAGTTGTTATCCGATCCATCCCATAGGACCTTAACGTTATTCGATCCAATTCTCCACCCCAGATTGCTTAAAGTTATGCGATTTTAGCGTTATCCGAGGTAAACATTATCCGAGGTATTACTGTACTGCATATTCAGAACTGCGGTAGAGACTACTTTCATGCACTATTAGACTTTACATTTACTAGGAAATATCAAGTCAAGTTTACAATTTGGTGTGCTTTTAATCTTTTTAGATTTTAATTTTTTATTTTAACAGTTTTATATTTGAGGTTTTTAGATAGTGTTTGTGTTTTTATTGTGATGTCTTTTATTACTTGTAAGCCGCCCTGAGTCATTTCGGTGAGAAGGGCGGTGGATAAATATGAACAAATAAATAAACAAACAAACAAACAAATCTTCTGGTTTTGAAAGATTGTGTGTGTGTTTGCAATAAGGATTAAGAGCAGGTTAGAAGATTTCTGGCATTATTAGCTTCTCCATTGTTATCATCAAGTACACTTTTTTTATAATCAAGTGCATAGTGTGCTCATCAAAATATCTAATATAAAACAAAAACTATCTATGAAAATTGTCATGGATTTTAAATGAAAAAACTCCTTTAGGCAGTTTATAAACATAGGAGTGTGTGCTGTTGCTCAGCTCAACTTTTATTATTTCCATATCATGCTTATACACAGTACAGTAAAACCTCATATAACACTAAAACCTGGTTCCACAAGTCTTGGTGTTATATGATTTTTAGTGTTATCTGATCCTCTATGGGATCCATAGAGATACATTGTAACCACACAGGCTTTAGCGGTTGTTATCTGAAGCATCCCATAGGATCTTAATGTTATCCGATGCAATTCTTCCCCCCAGATTCCTTAATGTTATGCGATTTTCGTGTTATTCGATACTAATGTTATATGAGGTATTACTGTATGTCTAATATACTAGAGATTTGCAGCTGGCTGTACCTGTGTGTTTCTCGAATATAAAGTATATCACAATAATGTGTCTGGCATGGAAGAATGAGCAGCTCATCTCTAGATGTTGATAAGTCCTCTATGTTAGTAGAGATCATGGTTAGCTTTGGCCCTGATAAGGACCCTTTCAGTACTGATGGCTGCTTACAGGCTATTGTTAAAGTCACATAGTCATTCATCCATGATGTTTCCAAAGTAGAAGAGTCAGCCAATAGGGTTCTGTACTGTCCAAGCAAATATCTGAATCTTAGTACAGTATTTTGTATACTTATTTTGGAGCTTGTTCATGGATGATAAGGTTGGCCAATTAGGTGCCAAGTCAACTGAAGACATGCAACTATTTTGGATAGTTTGAATGAAAACTGATTGAGAAACCATCCAAAAAGATTAACCCAGTGGTCCTCAACCTTATTTTGGCTATGACCCAGCTAAGAATCTCTAAAATCCTGACACCACCACCATGTGACATATAATTCTTATTATTCAAAAAGTAAACTCCTATTCATGTGGAGGAAGCCTAAAAGGCTGTTCACTGTGAATAACGCATTCTCAAAATACCTCCCTTAAAAATGAAATTGCTTCCCTATGGGGCATGTGCTCCACATTGGGAACCATGGGATTAACCCTTTCCAAAATGAAAAGCAACAGCTGGATAATACTTGCTAAAGTTCCTACAGACCCCTGACTAATCATCTCATGTATGAGCATCCAGTGTCTCACTGCAATAATGTGGGGTACACAGAAAAGGCCTCCTTGAAGACTGTGGTACAGTTTTGTTGTGCCAGCTAATCTTTCTCATACTACTAGACCAAACAAAAGGAACTGCATTAATTGTGTGCAAGCTCACATTCTTTTTCCTTCCCTCATCTGTGTACGGTTTCCATTTTCTGGGGGGAAATTCTTCCCTGTTTTCCCTTTATTCACACTGCACACTAATCATTTTGGTGGCTTACACTTGAAATCATCTTTCAGGTCTGCAGTATGTTACACCTTGGTTCCTATTACTGGCATGTTTTTATTAACCCCAAGCATTATGGAAAAATCTGACTCTACTTGCTTTGTAACCTCTTTCTTATCAATCTCTTCATTTTTGAAATTTCTCTTAATGAGTTATAATGGTGACAAATTTCCAGAGCAATTTGCACATATATTAAACCTAACAAAATGCATTCATTATTTTCAAGCTATTCAACAACACTTCAGATTCATATTCGATCCTGGGTATTACCTGAGATAATGGCAGACCTGGGAAATAATGCATTAATTAAACAGGTTACCTCTTTTTGGGCCAATGAAACAAGATGCCATGAACGCATGAAGTGTTGTAAAAATAGCAAAGTAACATTAATATAATTTTAAGTCATTAAATATCATTATTTCTGAAGAGGCCATATGTGTTTGCACACATCCCTCTTATGAAGAACTAGTTTAGAAGTAATGCTTCCTATAGTCTGATGTGTTTTTGGACTATAATGCCTATACAGTTGTACCTCGCTTAAAGAGCATAATGCGTTCCACAGGATTGCTCTTTAAGCAAGTTTGCTCTTTAAGTGAAACACCATTGTAAGTGACCATTTGTGGGTGGGGATTACGAACCCCGATTTATTTGTTAAGCGAATTTTTGGCTGATTTTATTTGTTAAGTGAAGCCAACATTCAGAGAAAATTCTGCTCTTTAAGTGAGTTACTCTTTAAGCGAAGTGCTCTTTATGTGAAGTTTGACTATATTCCCTTATCAAAAAAAAAAAAAAAACAACTTGGGGAGCTGCTTACCAAACTTGGGCATCTCAGCTCTATATGGAGTGCACAGTTTATTAACCACCTACACTTTCATTATCACAAGCTACCATAGAAGTCACTACAGAAACTAGAAAGAACGGAACAACATCTGAGCTTTCACTTCTACACTCTCTCCTGCATTGCTATTTCAGATCACAGCAACCAATTCATTAACAGATATATCCCCTCCACACAATGCAAACCTCTGGTTCATGGTAGAAAAGGAAACTTTGCAGACACTCCCATAAGCAGAGCCACTCACATTAAAAAGTACTCTAACAAGAAAGCTCTCCTGGTCATATGATCCATTTATAAATACAGTAATACCTCGGATAACGCTAAGACTTGGTTCCACAAGTCTTGGTGTTATCCGATTTTTAGTGTTATCCGATGCATGTTAAAATCCTATGGGATGGATCGGATAACGTTAAAGCTCCATTGAGATACATTGTAACCGCACAGGGTTTAGCGGTTGTTATCCGATCCATCCCATAGGACCTTAACGTTATTCGATCCAATTCTCCTCCCCAGATTACTTAACGTTATGCGATTTTAGCGTTATCCGAGGTAAACGTTATCTGAGGTATTACTGTACAGTGATATCTTGACTTACAAATTTAATGCATTCCCCAGGATGTTTCATATTATGAAAAATTCATAACTCAAAACAGTTTCCCATAGGAATGCATTGAAAACCTTCCCCCCCCCCTCCGGAACAGATTAATTAGTTTTCAATGCATTCCTATGGGAAACCACATTTTGAGTTACAGATTTAAATTGGTAACTCGAGGCATTATTTTCCAAAGGATTTTTATTTCGTAACATGAGGTGTCCAACTTGCAGTACCACTGTATAAAGCTCCAGATGAAGAGTTATGAAGACCTTTAGGATTGTAATATTTGTATCCCTCTAGGTCTCCTATAAAGTTACTGCCCATCCTTGAAACTTGCTTTCACTTTCTTTTCTTGTAATGTGCCAACAAGTAACTTCCAACTTTTATCAATTAGTGGCCTCCAAAAGGCTTCTAGTTGGATCCATGCAAATCATCTTAGCTTCCTTTTCCACCTTCAGTAAGATACTGTATACTATTGTTTTGTCTGCATTGCTCAAGCTTCTAACAATATTTTTCAGAGTCAATTATCTGCTGGAAGACTGGAAGCCAATGTTTTCTAGCTGTGTGAGTTTCACTTTGAGCAGGTACACATGTATGATAGGAAACTAGTCACTGTTCAAGAAACAGGATTTCTGTCAACATCTCCTCCATATTCTAGAGTGGTTTCTACAGTAAGATAGTGTAGAAATCTATGTGGAAAATGGATGGCTCTTAGTTCTACTACATACCAGTTGCACTGTTAGTAAGTCATGATGTTGCTCCCCTCCTCCCTGCTCTGGCGGCCTTTTCTCTTCCAGCTCTGGGGGAAAAGGAATGGCATTACATTTCCTGAGGAGAGGAATGAAGGAGGGGCCACATCTCCATCCTCCGCAGAGGAATGGCATTACTTTCTGCTGCTGGCGTTACTCTCCTCAGGAGGAGACCTGGTTCCTATTGTTGAACTGACTGCGTAAGAAAGAACATAGTGTAGTGGACTGCCTAGACCTAAAGAATCCTCAAATCTCATGTGCTAGTTTTGCCCAACCTAACTTATACTGAGAAGTTGGAAGAAAAACTGGAAGTATCCGCCTACTGCCAGGAACATCTGCGGCCGGGCGGAGAGGCTGCCGCCGCGCTTAACTCCGGGACTCTTTCCACCTGCCCCGGGGCCCCACCCAGGCTGGAGGCTTTAAAAGCCGCACGGCGGCAAGACTGTTTCGCCCCGCCGCCGCCAGGAACATCTGCAGCTGGGCAGAGAGGCCACCGCTGCACTTAACTCCTGGACTCTTTCCACCTGCCCTGGAGTCCCGCCCAGGCTGGGGGCTTTAAAAGCTGCACGGCAGCAATACTGTTTCACTCCGCCGCTGCCAGGAACATCTGCAACCAGGCGGAGAAGCCACCGCCACGCTTAAGTCTGGGACTCTTTCCACCTGCCCCAGGGTCCAGCCCAGGGTGGGGGCTTTAAGAGCCGTGCAGTGGCAAGACTGTTTCGCCCTGCCGCCGCCAGGAACATCTGTGGCCAGGCAGAGAGGCTTGTCACTTTTTGTAATCTTTGCAATTTTTAATAATCTTTGTGTGAACTTGATTATGATTTGGAACTTTCAATTATTACTTGTTATTGATGCCTATAGAATTTTCGATGCTGTAATGATATTGTGATTTTTTTTTGATGTTTTGTGGTATTAATGCTAATTATTGTGATATTTACATGTTGTGTTTACGAATCTGTAATTTTATATGTGTTGTGAACCGCCCTGAGTCGGTCCAACCGAGTAGGATAGTATAGAAATTGAAATAATAATAATAATAATAATAATAATAATAATAATAATAATAATAATAATAATAATAATAATAATAATAATAATAATAATGATGATGATGATGATGATGATGATGATGATGATGATGATGATGATGATGATGATGATGATGATGTTTGTTTGTTTCTGTAGGAGTAGAATAATAATATCCTGCATTTTAGCATAAATGGTCTTTCCCAACCTCAGTTTTCAGTTGGGTTAATGTTTTTATCATCAATTAGCAAGTGAATTGTGGAGTTTGTAGTCTCTTTAGGAAAAGACACTAGAGCTATGGTTCCCAACGTGGGGCACATGCCCCACAGGAGGGCAATTTGATTTTTAAGGGGGTAAATTCAAGAATGAGTTATTAAAGTTAATGGCCTTTTAGGTTTCCTCCACATGAATAGTTCACTTTTTGAATAATAAAAATTAAATTCACAATGGGTTTTAGAGATTATTAGGTGGGGGATGGCCAAAAAAAGGTTGGGAACCATGGCATTAGAGCAGGGGTGCCCAAACTGCGGCCCGCAGGCCAGATATGGTCCCTGATGTCAATTCATCCGGCTCATGTGCATCCAGAACCACTTCTGGGAGTGGCACATACATGTTTGTGCATGTGCAGGATATCCGGAACCACTTCAAGGAGTGGTGTGGGGCATCTGCACCACTCCTTGAAGTGGTTCCGGACATCCCCGTGCATGAGCAAACATATCCGCGCACACTCCCATAAGTGATTCCAGACGCGCATGCACAAACTCATCCTGTTCCAGCGGTATGGTCAGGCCTGCTCAGCTGTTGTGTGTGGTCAGGTCCCAGGTGCAAAAAGTTTGGGCACCTCTGGACTAGAGCATGGAAACAAGTTTCAACCAACAGGAAAAAAATACTTTTGTGGGAACCAATAGCAAGTGAGACATTACTGCTCAACATATACCCCACATTTTAATTGGGAACTAAATTTATTTGAGAATTATCAGCTGGCAGTCTCTAGAGAACCAATCACATCTCTGTATTTTTCCCCTTCACTTTTTTTTTCAATTCAGGAAGTAAAGCAAGAACAGCGTGCTCAGTCGCAGCTCAAGAACATTAGGTAAACAGAGCTGGGGTGGATTCTCTGTGCCCGAGCAGGAAGTAGGGTGTCCCCAAACTGCTCCCCCCCCTTTGCTGCAGTTTTTTAAAAAAAGCCTCCGATCAGCTGGCAGTCGGAGAAGGGAAAGTAAGCAGAGGAAGACTAAAGTAGCAGGGGGGGAGGCACTTTCTTTCCCTGCCTACCTTTAAAGCGGTTTGTAACTGAAGTCAGGGCTTTTTTTTTAGTGTTGTTCGATGCATGTATCGGACAACGCTAAAAACCGGATAACGTCATGACTTGTGGAACCAAGTCATAACATTATCCGGGGTATTACTGTATAGTAAAAGAAAAAGTGAGGTCATCTCAGGTGTTGCCAAAATGAGCTTCATGGAACTGTTTTGTATATCCTAGTAGCTATACAAGTTTAAAACATAGTAAATATGCTCAACCTGCTTATTTACTAAGCACTATGGTTGAAAATTCTATAAAATAATCACAGCTTGTTACTGCTGTACCATTATACTTGTCTCACTGTCATTATTTGAATCTTAATGGCATTAAGTTTCAGTACTTTGTTTTGTACTACTAACCCCAACAGAACAATATATAACTATATTGAACATTAATATAATGTATATATTATATGTTATCATTTGACCCTGACAGTGAACTGACAAGTCAATTTTTTGATCAACTGCAGTTTAAGTACAAGGCAACTTCAGAAAAATAAACAATGCAGCAAACCCTAATGAAATTATATGTTTCAGCCTAACACAATTGCTGCATTTATTATGTGCAGTTTCATTTTAAAATAGACAAGTTTTTTTCATAAATTTTATTCCATGTTTTAACAGATAGACTTTGTATATATTTTAAATAGTGATGGGATTCAAAATAATTTACTACCTACTCTGTGGGCGTGGTATGGTGGGCATGGCAAGGAGAAAGCCCTGTGTTGCATCCCAATTAGGACTACTTTACAGTAATACTTCAGATAACGCTAAGACTTGGTTCCACAAGGCTTGGTGTTATCCGATTTTTAGTGTTATCCGATGCATGTTAAAATCCTATGGGATGGATCGGATAACGTTAAAGCTCCATAGAGATACACTGTAACCGCACAGGCTTTAGCGGTTGTTATCCGATCCATCCCATAGGACTTTAACGTTATTCGATCCAATTCTCCTCCCCAGATTACTTAATGTTATGCGATTTTAGCGTTATCCAAGGTAAACGTTATCTGAGGTATTACTGTATTTCAAAACATGGATGGGCGGTGCCAGATGGAATTTCTGCTACCGGTTCTGGTGAATTGAGGTAAACCTGCTGAATCCCACCACTGATTTTAAAGCATAAACACAATTTTCATAAATGATCTTTCAAAACTGTCACTTCACATAAAACTAGAAAACCAGAGTCTGAACTATACAGAGAAATTCACAACCACCCTTCATCTTGTTCATATACACAACCAAGACACCATACTTCTCCTCCAGGAAGAACCCTTCATTCCCAAAAGAGTGTTCTCTACCATCATTGATATGTCACATTCATTAGCTTTTTGGCACATGTATCACCCTAACTCAGGGTGCCCAAACTATGGCCTACAGGCCGAATTGCCGCCAACATCGGAAGTAACCCGCCACAAACAGAAGTCACAAAATCAGGCCAAAAATGTGCTGGAATGCTGCAAAAACCCAGCAAAATTTTCAAAAAATGCGGCAAAAATGTGCCGCTCTCGCTCCTGCAGCCATGGGAAGCAGCGGAGATGGGAAAACACACAAAAAACATGGTAAATTCATGTGGTGGCAGCACTGCCGCCACCACCACCACTGGGAGGAACTGCTGGGAGGAACCACATGGCCGATCCACTTAGCTGTCTGAGGAAGCATGGTCAGGCCCCTGGTGGGAAAAGTTTGGCCATCCCATGCTGGATTTTGATTCTATACACTCTAAAGACTGTAATTCAAGGGCTTTAAGGAGAAATTAGCTAAATCCGTTAATACCAACTCTGACATCCAGTTCATGATGGTGAAAATATGATATCCAGTTTAATACACAGTGGAACCGCACATAATGAACGCTTCGTATAGTGAAAAATTCGTACAACGAAGCATTCGTATTATCTGTGCAATACCCCACATAACAAACAATTTTTTGTTATACGGGGTTTTCATTAAGTGGAGTATACACCGCTTAACAAAACCCCATATAACGAACAGTTTTCCACTAAATGGAGTATCACCCATTTGATCCACACAGTGAAAAGATCTGCATAGTGAACAGTTCTGTGGAATGGAGCTTTTTCGTTATGCGGGGTTCTACTGTACAGTGGTACCTTGCCTAAAGAGCATAATGTGTTCCACAGGATTGCTCTTTAAGCAAGTTTGCTCTTTAAGCGAAACACCTTTGTAAGTGACCAATTGTGACTTCGGGGTGTGTGTGAAACCCGATTTATTTGTTAAGCGAGTTTTTGGCTGATTTTCTTTGTTAAGTGAGACTACCATTCAAAGAAAATTCTGCTCTTTAAGCGAGTTACTCTCTAAGTGAGGCGCTCTTTATGCAAGGTTTTACTGTACTTTGCATTGGTCAATTAGCACATATGAGGACAAGCAGGCTATGAACCAATTAACACTTAAAAGCACTTGGTTGGACACTATCACTAACAGAATTTTACAACAAATCAACCTGTCCTGGATTGATCAGTATCCATTTTAACATACTTCTAGCCCATAGTCCCAAGCAACTGGCATTCATTACCTATGCAAGAAAATCCACTGCTAGATAAAATACAGATTACAGCTTCTTTATCTTAACTTCACTATTACTGGCTTTTATTTTCTCCCATTTATCCTTTCTTGAAAAACAGTGTTCTTCCCACCTTTACCATTAAAGATGTTCTACTAATCTTGCCTGACGTTACCCTCTTCCGACTCAATCTTCAATATAAACAATTCTTTATATTTTGTGCATTATGATTGATTTCAGGGCAGTTTTCTTCCCTGTCTGTACTAATTTGTCTCCTCAGTCCTAATAGGTTATGAATTCTGTACAAAGTAGCATTCCTATTCTAATGACAGCTGTACAGCTGTCCACCATGACCTCCTTTTTTGTGATAGAGCTTCATATTTAAATCTCAAGACTCACATAGCAACTAAATGTGTGTTGCTTCATCCACTAAATAAAACACAATATTACCTGATACCCATAAATAACATAACTAGGCCAAAGTCACTTGGCTCATCTTAGGATCACATTGCTATCTAACATAGGCCAGAATTGTCTTAGTTCTTTACACCAGCCTACTTTGCAATGGTGGAAAATGCAGCAGCAACTTGCAACCTGTTAACAAATCACCACTTGTATTCCTTGTTGCATGCCAAGTCACAAGATTGGCACACAATGAGGAATATAAGCAGTGACTCATAAACTAACAGTAATTCACTGCGACAATTTATAACTTATGCCAAATGGTGGCTTCTATGTTTTTTATGTGTTTGTTTGTTTGTATGTTTTACCACTTGGGTCTTACATAACAAGAGATCCAACTTCTCCTTCCACCTCCCATTGTAATTCTCAGTTCTCTTCTCCTTGTTCTGGTCATTCTAGCCATGTGTCAAATCTGAACAACAAGGTCGGTTTCCTTTTTCTCAAAAAATTATCAAAGCTAATCAAATTTTAAGAAATTATTTTTTCATTTTGACTGTCATTTGATAATAAATATTGACATTTAACAGGGTTGACAGATTTGAACATACATTTTATCTTGTATGCTGCACATGTTATTATTAAAAAAAATTGTCCCACACTTAGCAAACAATGTAAGGTCGTGATATTAAAAAAATAGTATTAATGATTAAGGTAACTCCAAGAAGTCCATTTACTCATCTCGTAGATTAAGCAATTAAGATACTAACCTATAATTTGTTTATTAATGACACTTTAACGCCACCTTTCAATCTGACAGAAGATTCCTAAACAGGTTCCATACCACATACAAATGACAATGCAATTCTAAAGATACCGAAATTAACAATACAGGTACAATAAATGAAATCATGTTTTAGCAGTGCAAGGCACAAGTAGCGTAGGCCCACTGAATCTGTGAAAAACACAGAGGAGTTAACTCACCAAATTCCTAATGATTCAATGGTCTAAAATTAGTTGTGACCAACACTAAGCAACAGGATTGCAAACAATATAAAAAAGAAGTAAAACCAAAAGTTAAGTCAATTTACACTGTAGGAAGGCACTTTTCCTGCTTTTCTGATAACAATTCATAAAACCAAGAAAACCAATCTACATAGCACAGAATACAAAATTTCACAGGGTACACAAAACCAAATAAATTTCTCTGAGGAACATGTTTCTTAGCAAGGACACTATAACAGAAAGACCCTATCTCTTCTTGCCATTCTGAAGTCAAGATAACTGATAAATAACCTATCCTATCATCTTTATAAGAGTAGGTATACTCTGACATCATTCTTCTATTGCCCTTTTCTTTCCCACCAACAATCCAAATTTAATAAACTGAATGCAAACAATAACTGAAATCAATAACTGGTCCAGTGAACCAATGGGGATCTGGGGATCCACCTCCTCCTTAAGCTCTATTGGCTCAAATGGGCCTTCTTTAGTTGTTGCAACCTTGAAGAAAGTTGAAACTAGAATATACCCATTTGACTCAATGAAACCTATGGACTTTCCAGACCCCCATTGACTCAAGTGGTGTAGTGCTAAGAAACAGGATTTCAGCCATTAGGCATAGAATATTTAGCTCCAATTCAAGTTCAGAGTTTTCTTACACTTAAAAGAGAATTTCTCGTTATGAAAAACTAACAATATTACTGACAAACAAGAAAAATAGGTTTAGAAATAAATAAATAAATAAATTGTGCTCACTGACAATAAGGATTATCAAACTCCTGAAATGAATAGTTTATCATTCTTTGAATGCTTTTATAAAAAGATTGTGACAAATACAATTTTCTTAGACTGATTTTTTTTACTTGAGCTTCTGTGTCTTCCTTTTATTATATCAATCCCAAGAAAATTATATTCATTGAAGATATATTCACAGATTTTCCAACCACACTCTTATCCAGTAAAGCATGTACTGTTGGCCAAATTTGTTTGAACTGAGTTGCAAAGAACTCTCCCCAATGGTCTTTCCTTCAGCATTAAATTGTAAAAATCCTTATAAAAATTCAATTTTCAACTGAAAAGTGTCAAGATTCATTTTACTGAAGACAAAATTTCAATTCCTTATTTTTAATTTGCTCTCTCTAAGCAAGACAAAGTACACAATTCCTTTCTACATATATCTAGCAGTTGAATTTTGTATTCTTTTTCAACAATTTCCTTCTATAATACTTCAGTGTAATACTGAAGAAATCCATTAATACATTTTAAATAAGAGGAACCCAATGCAACACTATTCTCAAGGATGAAGTCAACCAATGTCCAAGGTAGAAAATAGAAGGTAGCCATTTCATTTAACACTGCACATCAGCACTTCCCTAATAATCACTGTCAAATTCAATAAAGAAATCAGCAACTGTTCCTGAAAAAAAAAATATCCCAACTAAAGATTTCTATTCATTCCTTTACAGAAACAGTCAATTCTCTTCCACATGAGACTTTTCACGAAGTATATCAGCAGACAATGCTAGTATTCCAAAACATGTTTTTTTAAATAAATAAAAAAACAGTGATGGACTTGATCCATGAATGCTCACATTTAAATACACGAGTTAGTCTTTAAGGTGTCACAACTTTTTTGTCTTTTTTGTTTTGCTTGCAGACTAACATGGCAAGCACTTGAAAATTTTCACCTATAAAAGAAACTTAACTGCATGACAATGTTGTGTTTTATATATGCTTTTAAAAACGAGAGAAAACTTCTGAAATACCTACTCCAATGTATAACTAATGATAAAACAATCATGTACATTTTTACTTGGAAATACATCCCACTAAGTTCAATTAGGCTTAAGTATATTTAGGACTTCAGCGTTGGTAAGTATGTCAGGCCAGACAAATGGTATAGCTACACCAAGCCTTTGTCATTTACTGTACTCATAATTTTTTCATTCAGGTATAAAAAGAAACCCAAACCTAGTTTCCAAGGCCAACAAACAAGACTGAATACAGTTCTATAGCTGTAAGCACCATACATATTTTGCCTTGCAGGGCTGAATGAATTGGAGCAGATCATTCAGTGTAGTCAAATGCCTTATCAGAATGAAAATCAAATCCATTCTGGAATGGGTTCTAACTTTTGTCAGGCTCAGGAATCCTCATTATTAGAAACTTGCCTAATAGTATTCCTGTAGCAAAATACTAAAACAAATATGGGACACTATTCAAGGTTTGAATATGTCTTAATAGAATCTAATTATAAAGGGATTTTCTAAATATTGTAGGAGGTTCCTTAAAAGATTCAGGAAGATTCAGATTGACTAACATTCCAAGACAAGATTTTTTCACATCTATTACCCTTTAGTAACCCTACCTTCTAACAGAAAACATCTGTTAGAAGGTTAAATTCAAAAACTTAATTGAAGCCTTACTCAAAAAGGCACATATAGGGACTATATTCCTTTAGATAGTTGAATTCCACATTCTCCATTCATAAGTTGTTACTAGAATAGCCACTAAGAAAATATCATATGTGTGTTTACTCAAAATAAAGCCCAACTGTTTTGAATATGGATCACTCTAAATGTGTTTAACATTATTGGGCAAGTTGCATACTTTCATTTCTTCTATCTCAATGATTCCAAGGTTCTAGGTTAGGAGTCAGCAAACCTAGCTCTCCAGTTGTTCTTGGACTTCAATTCTCAGAAGCCCAAATAGGAACACCTGCTGATCAGGGCTTCTGGGAATTGAAGTCCAAGAACATCTGGAGGGCCAAGTTTGCCGACCCTTGTTCTAGGTTCAGATGAAAACGAGCCCTGGTGACACAGTGGTTAACCTGCTGTAAAGGTTAAGGTTTCCCTTGCTCGAAAGCCAGTCGTATCTGACTCTAGGGTTCAGTGATCATCTGTTTTAAAGACGAAGAGCCAGCGCTGTCTGCTTTTGCGGACGTTTCCATGGTCATGTGGCAGGCATGACTAGACACCAGAGTGCACGGAGCACTGTTACCTTCCCACCGAAGTGGTCCCTATTTATCTACTTGCAACTGCTGTACTACAGCTAAAACTGCCACTTACATTGTGAGTTCAATCCTGAAAGTTGACTCAGCCTTCCATCCTTCTTCGATGAGTACCGAGCATGTTGTGGGTTTTGTTGTTGTTCAGTCGCACAGTCGATTCCGACCCTCTGCGACCCCATGGACCGCTGTCCGCCAGGCACTCCTGTCCTCCACCATCCCCCTCAACTCGCCCAGCTCTGTGCCCATTGCCTCTACAAGTCCATCTAGCCATCTCATCTTGGGCCGCCCCCTTCTTCTTTTGCCCTCGACCCTTCCAAGCATCAAGGCTTTCTCAAGTGAATCCTCTCTTCTCATTTGATGTCCAAAGTACTTTAGCCTCATCTTTACTATTTGACCTTCTAAGGAGCAGTCAGGGTTGATTTCTTCCAAGATTGACCTATTTGTGGGTAAAATGCTAATTACTTGGTGAGAGTGCACTAAGCATTATGGGGCAGTATATAAGTGTAATTGTTATAACAATTGTAAAATATACATGCACCCCAGAACTACCTGAATAAGTTTTTCACCTAAGGGACATGAGCACTTGATTTTTATCTGCGAGCACGTGTTTTACCCAAAAGGATCAAAATGCTTCCCACCTAAGTGATGCTGCGTGACCGTTTAGCAAAACCAGGAAGTTGCATCCAACAGAAAATCCCAATGTGTCTCTAAACATTAAAGAGACGAAACCTACATCATCAGACCGGAAATTCAAAGGGAAACTAGTCATCCCCTTCCCGAGCAAAGTTAAGAAGGACCCCCCAACACCGAGAGAGTTGGCTAAATCTCTCAAACAGAGAGGAAGGAGGGCGGTGACGTCTCAACACAGTGACTTTGGAAACCCACCCACCCTCCTCCAAGAAACTTGTCCTTTCTGCTCAAGAACGGGGAAAGACGGGTCTGGTTTGAAGGCTTCACGTTTTGCATCAACTCAGGCTGCCCTGCTTGCAACGCGAAGGTGTCAGGGTACTTCCGAAAGGCAACCTTAGGGATAAAAAGGAGACCTCCTTTTTTTAAAAAAAATAAAATAAAATCCGCCCTCACTAGAGAGGACACGGCTTTTGCACACATATTTTTTTGCACACTACCGAGACAGTCCACTTTGGGTGCCAGAGAGTCTGGGCAAGTCGCGCCTGTCAGCGCGCTGGTTTGCCCCACCACCGTCCGGCGCCCACCGCGTGGCGAGACTGGAGAGGAAGATCGGGGGTGGGGTGGGGGCTTTGGAGTTGAAAGTGGGGGGGCAAATAAGAGACTGAAAAAAAATAAACTGCAAGCCAATGGGTCACACTTTGCCCTCTCCTCCTTTTCAAGTCCTATTTCCGTCCAACCGAAACTGGGGGAGGGGGAGACTCACAATTTGGAAACACACACTCACACACACAGGGCCCCGCCAAGAAAGAAAGGGGGGGGAGAGAGAGAAAAGCAATATAATTAGAAGGGGGGAAAAGAAGGTGGTGGGCTGGGGGGGGGGAGAGAGAGAAAGGAAGGAAGGCGGAGACGAGGAAGAGGAGGAGAAGGAAGGGGGGGAGGAAGCATGGGGGGGTTGCTGTTACCTCGTAGAGTTCCTCGGAAGCCATGCTGGGGTGCCCGCCTCCCAAGGTGGAGTTTGGGTGCTGGTTTGGTGCTACTTTTGTCTCAAGTTGGGTTCGCCTGGGGTGGCCTCTCCTTTTTTTTTTTCCCCCTCTTCCTCTCCCACTCCTCCTCCTGGTGGCTTCTCTACGTCTGCCCCTTAAAATTTGCCCGTGGGGGGGTAGTAGTGGTGGGGCTTTGCTAGGGAGAGAAGTGGGGGGGGGAGGGAGGTGGTCGTCGTCTTCTTGTGCCTCCCCTCGCTGCTTCCTCCGCGGGTGGTGCTGGTGCGCAGACCAAGCTGCGCAGCAACGGGGCTGGCTTGGGCTCACTCACACTCGCACTCACTCTCGCTCGCCACACTTTGCTCGCGAGGCGCGGGAGAGGAGGGTGTGGGGGGGGGAGGGAGGAAGAGGAGGCAGGAGTAGCAGCTGCTGCAGCGCCGCCGCCGAAGACTCCCCGTCGTACCCGCCGCTGCCACCACTCGGCGTCCCTCCCCTTGGCTTGAGTCTCTCGCTCCACAGGGGTCACTAATCGAGCGCAGAGAGAGCACCGCACCGCTGGATTCCGGCTTCGCCTCCCGCCATCCTCCTCCTCTTCCTCCTCCCCCCGCCCCTGCTTTGATCGCCCATTGTCTCCTCAGCTGAGCGGCGGCGCGAGGGGGCGGCAGGGATTGGGCCAATAATGGCCGCCGGGAGGAAAAGGGGAGGAGCGACGGGGAGGGGAGGAGCTGCAGGGGGGTGGGAGGGGGCAACTCTGCCATATGCCTGGTTGGTGGAGGATGGCTTGATGGTGGGAGCCATGAGGAGTAGGGATTGGCCCTCTTGGTGGCAACACAAGGATAGAGGGGGTTCCTCAAGCCTTCCACTGAGGTTGTGCTGAAAGGGCAGGGGGGGTCTTCCTCCATCCTCAAGGAAATAGCATTTGTCACCCATAGGTTAACTCCCTTCGGCCAGGTCACTCGCCCACCTTGGTGTCCCCTCCCTGAGACCTCTCCTCCTCTTCCTCCATCAAGTTCTACTCTGGCCTCCTTGTTCACCATTTTCTTCTTCCTCTATTTTCAGCATCTCCCATATTTGTCCTCTATGGCCCTGCTCAGCCATCTCAAGCTCATGACCTGGTTGTGCTCTCTTTTCATCATCCTTTCCATCTACTCATTTGTACATACAGTAAAACCTCATATAACACTAAAACCTGGTTCCACAAGTCTTGGTGTTATATGATTTTTAGTGTTATCTGATGCATGTTAAAATCCTATGGGATCCATAGAGATACATTGTAACCACACAGGCTTTAGCGGTTGTTATCTGAAGCATCCCATAGGATCTTAATGTTATATGATGCAATTCTTCCCCCCAGATTCCTTAATGTTATGCGATTTTAGTGTTATTCGATACTAATGTTATATGAGGTATTACTGTACATCCTATTATACATGGCAGGTGATGCTCATTTGCATCTCCATTTCTTTTTCCTGTCTTTTCCACATCTATTTCAACCCATTAAAAGTTGTCCTTTGTCTACAAATTTCATCAACCATCACAGCACTTTGTCTGTTATTGTACATGACCATCCATTTGGTTCTTACTGCCTAGTTGGATTTTGTTCATTCATGTTGTCCTTCAAGTCCACCTATAGTCTAACAATGTGTATATCCACCACATATTCTCATTCTTCTTTCTCATCATCTATATGTCCCATCTCAATCTGTTCATCAGACCAGCACTTCCCCATCCATTATCTCTTTTCACATATTTCTGGTTATTACCTAGTCATTATATAATATATTTAGCCTATCCATTTTCTTTGTCTTATCACAGACACTCTGCTCATCAATATATTCATAATTCTTTATCAGTCTCCCTGTGCTTTTTTATTTCCATCGTTCTTTTTCGCTCCACCCAAAGCATTTCATTATCCGTCCATGCCTTCTAACTATTTGCTGCTCACTGTACCTTACTTGACATCTATTCATGTCTTTATCTATTTACTCATTTTATCCAATTCTTGTTGGATTTTATATAAATACTTCAAAATACATATAGGCTATGCATGTGCTTATAGTAACTGTGGCTGTTTCCAGACACTAAATGCTAGTAAAGCATTTGAGTAGAAGGAATTTCTTACAAAAATAGCAGAATTAATGGATGGCATCATACAAATTTCTTAATTCCACCAGAAAAAAAAGATTAAATGTTGCTTCTAAAAAGAATAAATAATAGTCCTTTTAAACAGGGCAAAACATATGCATCTTCATAAACAGAAGATCTCAATTAGCTATACAAATACAGCAACCACAAAATGTTAAAATTAGGCTTGACGCTCCAATGAAATATTTTAGACAATTAATATGATTTTATTTGATCACACATTTGTGTATGAATAAAATACAATTTTCAAGAAAGAAAATATTTTTCTTTTCTTTTTTTAAAATTCCAAGACATGCTTATCAGGAAAGAAAGAAAAAACAGAACATGTATTTTGTAGGTTTGCAGGGCACAAGGACATTAAATAATACAAAGTATAACACAGGATTACTTAGTTGTCACTATGCAGCCAGGATTTCAAACCAAAGTATTTGTTTACATCTGCAGGATCCATAGATGGGCAAAGCTTATCATTATTTCCACTGCACTGAACATCCCCTCACAAGATACCAAAATAGATGGATTACAAAGCATTTTCAGGGGTCAGACTAGGGGACAGCAACTCACCAGACAAGGGGATCATTAAAGTTGTTGTGCTGTTCTCTAGAGTGCTGCTGTATATTGCTTTTCACATCACATATGCAGTATTTGTAGCAGCAGGTGTAAAATGTAGAAGTTTTAGCAGCTTCATTGTTTACTCCTGGATTAGAAATTACAAATTACACAAATTTAGTTATACTTTTTTATTCCTATAAAAGCTATGTTGTTGACAAACCAGCATTTGTACTAGAATATCCAGGCTCATGACCTGCAAGCCAGACGTGTAGTGAACACTGTAGTGTTGACCAATGAGATCAAGAGCAGTCACTTCTTTGAACCGGATGACTGTAATAAAATGTTCATATTGTTTGATAATTACCTTCACTAGGTAATACAAAATGAAGTAAGTTGTCTATTTTTTTTGTTATCCTTCAGACAGCTCTGACACTTCAAGGCACTTTCTCCACCAGTTTCTATTCTAATGAAGAAAAGCCCGTGGATATTTACTTGCTGGACAACCAAAATTTTATTTTTAACTTTTAGATAATTTAGCACTTTACAAGTAGAGTTTTGTATTATGTTGAGAAGCCCAATTTCAGTTTTTGGACCCCAAGTCTAAGTTTTCTGTTTCACAAAAAAGTAGAACATCCTCTTGTATAACCTGCTGAAAGTCATATACAGTAAAACCTCGCATAAAGAGCGCCTCGCTTAGAGTAAGTCACTTAAAGAACAGAATTTTCTCTGAATGTCGCCTCGCTTAACAACTAAAACCAACCAAAAATTCGCTTAACAACTAAATCGGGGTTCACAATCCCCCCACCAGAAGTCACAACTGGTCACTTACTGTACTATCTTATAACTTTTTCTAAAATGAGGTCATACAAAGAATTTCACAGGTACAGATCTAACAATTTCAGGTTTGTTCTCAGTGATGGGAGAACATGCCATGCATTGTATCTGCTGAAATTTGTATGTTTGTTAGCTGCCTCCCAAGTTTCTGCCATTTCATGAGCTTCTACACTTGCTATCACTTTCTATACTTAAAACATGTAACTGCAGAATCCTCAGTGACCATTTGTACAATAATTTGTTTTCTCAAAGTAAATATAATTGACTAAAAAGTCACTAGTCTGGCTAGCTGCCTTAGCTCTTAAGACTATTTACTTCCTGAAAAAGAGTTGTTCTACTTGAATGTTCTTAAATGTAGCTTGGAAATAGAAATATACAGATTAAGTTCATTAGTTTTGTCATCACTCTTTAGTTACTGTCAAATGCTACATTATGTGACTTGACTTTTAAATTATTAAATTATACTTTTAGGGCAGATTCTTTCATTTTCATATTGAGTTTTGGGTGTTTGATTGTCAAATAGTTGGTAACATTGGAAATATTCTTGAATAGCTGAATTATTTTTCTTCACTTATGAGGCAGTAAATATACTCAATGTTCCTCACATCTGGTGCCACTTCCAACTGTTCTAGTCAAGGTGTCAGCCAGAGAGAGAGAGAGAAACCTTCTAATTAATGCATTTTGGCCTCATGGTTTGCCTGATTAATAGACATGTCTCTCTCTTTTTGAGCCAGAATTCTTAAATAAATGATCAAATCAATCAATGTAGCAGCCCTAGATTAAAATTGCCAATTTTTCTGAAGGCTTGGAATATTTCCTTGATAATCTTTGCTCAATAATACTAAAACAGATTATAGAAAACAGAACTGAATGTATACAGTATTCTTCATATGTATATTCTTTCTTCCATGTTTTTATGTTCTTCTATTGCTTCCACCTATGTCACCTTTCAGGAAAATAACCTTTTATACTGTGAAGCTATATGTACATTGAGCACAATAATTGCATGCTATCAAGTCAATTCAGATTCATAGTGACCTTTTCTAGGGTTTTCTAGGTACAGAGTACTGTACTCAGAAATGGTTTGCAAGTCTTTCTTTCCAGTAGTATTTCGGGACTATGCAACTTGCCCAAGCCTATGCAGGCTTTCCTCGGAGGGGGCACAGGAGGGGTTTGTACTCCTGATCCTAAGGTGGTAAAGTCAGATACCCAACTCACTCACCTAGTCAGATACCCAACTCACTCACCAAGCAATAGTTACTGAACAGATAAAAACAGAATCATGCAATCTCTTGGAATATTTTATTGTAATGTACAGTCACATGGTGTGTTTTAGTTTCATTCAGTTCTTCAAACAACCTCCAGTTTATGAATATGGAATATTGTATACAATCAAACCTCGCATAGTGTTTCGCTTAAAGAGTAATTCGCTTAAAGAGCAGAATTTTCTCTGAATGGTCGCTTCGCTTAACAAATAAAACCAATCAAAAACTCGCTTAACAAATAAATCGGGGTTCGCAATCCCCCCCCCCCACAATTGGTCACTTACAATGGTGTTTCGCTTAAAGAGCAAACTCGCTTAAAGAGCAATCCTGTGGAACGCATTATGCTCTTTAAGCAAGGTACAACTGTATCTCTATCCACAATTCAAAACACTAGGAAACGAGCCAATATTGCTGCCTGGATTGCCAGTAGGAAAAAAGAGACCAGGTTTTACTTACCGAAGGGCAACCTGAATTTTGACAATGCCAACGGGAGCAGTCAAGATGACCTATTATTTCAGTAATATTGAGTCATTTCCTGGTGTTTTGAATCATGATTTTCAGAAGCACAATAGCCCACATTTATAAATTGGGGAAGGGTTTTACTTTTGAAGGATTGGATTTCCTGGCTTTTTAAAATGGAAGTTCAAGTATACAATATACTATGAACAAATTTAAACAGAACCCTCATGTTTGCTTGAGGATTGCAGATGTGCACATGGTATGTAATATGGTTCGCTTGGATGTGGCTATAGTCCCCTGTGTCAAAATATTTTGAAGGGCTGTTTTAGACTTAATGAAATGGTGAAGCAGAGATGTGAGTAAGTGTAACACATAACAACAGAGAAACAGACACACCATTTAATCTCTCCTGTTGCCATGCCCACTCTGCAGAACACAGACTAGAAAGTTATGTTCAATTTCCAAATCCCGGGGGGGGGGGGGGAGCTATATCAGACCAAAAGTTTTATGAACATATTGTGTGCATGTTTTCCCAAAAGATGTTCCCTTGCCTTTTGAAATTAAAAAAAGAGAACGGGAAGTTAGTAAAGATTGTCACTGGAAACCAACGTCAAAATCATCCATACTACATAAAGGTAAGAGAGAAAAAGACATGGATAAAATTCAAATCATTTGAAATGTGGGGTTAGAAGTGATCCTTACCAATACCATTATAGACAGTTGGAAAGCATTAGCTAGAATCACAGGATCATAGAATAAATGAGCTGAAAGAGACCTTTTAGACCATTGAGTCCAGCCCTCTGCTTAATGCAGGAATTCGATTCAAAGCAGATATGACAGATAGTTGTCCAATTCTCTCTTGAATGTTTCCGCTAGCCAGCATTGTAATTTTGCACTACCCTTCACAGTCCTCAATGAATTCTATTCCATCTTCAGATGAGGGGTGGGAGTGGGGCAAGCTTCTTTGGGTTATGCCATGCCAGTTACGTTGAGAAAGGAAAGAAGGTGGGAGGCAGAGAGAATTGGGGAAGGAGGCTTTGTATTGGTTCTGTGATCTATTGCTTTTTTGTCACACCCCCTTGCCATAAATGAAAGAAGAAAAATATAATTGCATTCAGCACTAGTCATTAAAAACCAAGAAAAAAACAAAGTTTTGCAAGGGCAAAAGGGTGTGTGGATTTGTTTCCCTCTGCATAATGAACAGGGCTACCCTCTCTGTGTGTAAAATACCCTTGGCTGGTTTTCTTATTCCAAGAACAGGCCTCAGTCCCACAAGCTTCAGTTGAAACATGCTTGTATACTTGGTTATTTAGGTGGATAGCACCTGTTCCAATTGAACAGTAGAGAAATTTTCTCCTTGCTCCTGAAGATGTATGTGTACAGCTGCCCTATTGCATCTGGTTTCAGCTGCTTCTGAAGAAGAATACTGTACAGTACTATGACTCAAATAACTTTATGCTGGTACCTCATTCAGGCCTGTGAGCAAAGTTCAATGAGTGAGCAATTCTGGGTTTTATCTTCATGTCTTCTATTTGTTGCTGTTTTAAATTTTAAATTAATGTTTCAGTTTATATATTATTAGATATGGGTCAGTTGTTGCAAAGCAGCACAGTAAAGCAGCTAAAACTTCATGTGGATATTGACCAATGACGGAGAATTTCTCAGGACACATTTAATGCCTTTGTGTAAAACAGTGAGTTGGCACAGTCTCCAGTTCTTTGAATAAGCAAAAAGAAAAAACACTGATGAATACATCCAGTATGAATTTTCATATATAGGATATGAGAGGACTCTCCTAAGCCCCACTGTGTAGTGTGTGCAGAAATAGCCAATGGTAGCATGAAACCTTCTTTACTCCTGTGGCATTTACAAACAAAACATGCCAGCTATACAAATGAGGAATGCAGGGGCGTGGGGGGTTTCCACTGCGAGTGAAACATCAAAATAAGACACCATTCTTTTCCTCAGCTGACAAAGATAACAAAAATGTGCTCGAAGATTCCTATCATATTAGTTATTGTATTGCTAGATGTGTTAAAAATCATACTATAGCTGATAATTTAATTTCTCCTTTTGAAAAATATGGCATTCTGTGTATGCTTGGAAAAGAACATGCAAGGAAAAGAAACATTATGCCTCTTTCAAACTATACAGTGTCTCGAAGAATTCGAGATATGTCTGACAAGGTTGAGGACACAGTAATAGGTAGAATTAAAAATAGTAAATCTTTGCTATTCAAATTGACAAAAACACAGACATGTTGCTTATTTCACTGTTTTGTTTATTATCAAGAGGCACTTGAAAAGCAAGGAAGTTGAAGTAAACCTTTTTACTTTGTCATCCTGGGTCAGAGCACACAAGAAGTGAGGATAATGCTTTTCATTGTTATTTCAATGACATTAATTAGTCTAATCGTTGCAATCTGTGTACTGATGAGGTCACTCTATATCAGGTTTTTACTCCAGTCTTTGTGGTCATGTCATGAAGTCCCCCCCCCCCCCAAGGAAAAAAAAACCACCTTAGGCTTGACTCTGAGTCATCACTTTATCCACAGGCAAAATCTAGCATCTAAGCACCTTCCTGGTGAATTACAAGTTGTCCTTCATGAAGCAGTTAAACTGGTTAATTTTATAAAGTCAAAGTCCACAAATGCAAAGCTTTTCAATTTCAGTACTTTGTGAAAATAAGACGAGTCTTCATTCTACCTTGCTCCTTGATCCAGAACTAAGGTGGCTATCATATGATGAAAACCTTAGCTAGCTTCTCAAACTTAGACATGAGGTCCACATTGTTTTGGAAGATTGTTCTTTCCAACATGGTTCCAAATTACATGACTGTGATTGGCTTCAGGCTCTTACATACTTATTAGATATTTTTCTTTTTTAAAAATAAATGTTTATTAAATTTTTCAAATAAAAATACAAATTTAGCTTTACAAAAATAGTCACATAGTTCATCTCATTTATAAAGAACATACAGAATAACATAAACAATATAACAAAATAAAAATCACATACATTGCACTACTAACTAACATGTTAAGACTAAACAATATAAAAGAAATACCAGGACACTTAACAACAGAACAATAAAAAGAAATAAAGATGAAAAATAGAAAAAATAATTTTACCCCCAATGTGCTATTTACATTGCCCTTGGAATAGCGGTGAATCACTTACACTTTCTTTTAGTTCCAAAAACCCATTTGTTCAGGTCAGTGATGGGATGTAACAGGTTCTCACCAGTTCGCCAAAACCAGTAGTAACTTTTCCCAGTGTCCCAGAGAACCGGTAGCAACTTTTGGGGGAACCACCTTACCTTTTCACTGGTTCCCCCACTGTGCATGTGCACCAAGCACTTAGTGTGCATGCACACCTAAAGTGCTTGGCGCGTATGCACGGCCTCCTTGCTGTCCTCCAAAGCTATGAGGAAGAGAAGCTGCTAGCCTGAAGCTCCCTATAGCCTGCTCCCCAGGGTAAGTGACTCACCTTTGGATGTGGTGTGTCTGTGTGTATTTTAATGTGTGTTTAATACCTTTACCTATATTGACGTACTACCACAGTTCCTAAAAAGGCCTGGCAGCCTGGCTTGGGGTTTTTAAGCAAAGTCTTGGAGTTACCTCATCAATAAGCTACACTTGTGCTGTTCCAAGTGCTGTTCCAATTGGAGAACCCTTAAGGAGGTACAGCTGTTTTACATTTATGTTAAGGCATATTATCCTAGAGAACTGGTTAGGCAAAGACTTAGCACCTAACTTCTTTAACTGTTGAAAAGTTGAAAAGTGCCAAAATGAAGCCATCTTGTGGTGAGTTCAATCTGTAGTTCCTTCCATCTGACCTAGTGTGAGAAAGATTAGCCAGAATAAAGCTTTAAACTCTGATTTATAAGCTCTGGTTGATTTGTGTTTGGGGTGGGTGGGTGGGTGGCTGTATTTTAATGTATTTTTATTTTATTTATTTATTTTATTTTATTTACGGGTTTGTGTTGTGGGTGGGTGAGTTGAGGGTTGTGTGCGTGTGTGCTTATATTTTTTTTTTATTTTTTTAATTTTTTTCCTGGTTTTCTTGATATTGAGTCTCAAGCCAGCTTTTTCACTTTCTTCTTTCAGCCTAATCAGGAGCTTCTTTAGGTCCTCCTCACTTTCTGCCATTAGGGTGATATCATCTGCATATCTCAAATTGTTGATGTTTCTCCCAGCAATTTTGATCCCAGATTGTGATTCCTCCATCCCTGCATTGCGCATTATGTGTTTGTGTATAAGTTGAATAAGCAGGGTGACAAAATGCAGCCTTGTCTTACTCCTTTTCCTATTCCAAACCACTCCATCATTCCATTTTCTGTCCTAACTGTTGTCTCTTGATTCATGTACAGATTTCTCATGAGGCCTATAAGGTGTTCCGGTATTCCCATCTCTTTAATTACTTGCCAAAAGCCTTAGTGTAATCAATGAAACTATCAGTCCCTGGAAAATAGATGGGGAAGAAGTAGAAGCAGTGACAGATTTTACTTTCCTAGGATCAAAGCTCACTGCAGATGATGATTGCAGCCATGAAATAAAAAGGCGACTGATTCTTGGGAGGCAAGCGATGAGAAACCTGGGGAACATAGTGAAAAGTAGAGACATCACATTGCAAACAAAGATTCGCATAGTCAAAGCAATGGTATTCCCTGTGGCAATGTATGGTTGTGAGAGCTGGACCATTAGGAAAGCTGAACGCAGAAGAATAGACGCTTTTGAGATGTGGTGTTGGAGGAGAGTTTTGAGAGTCCCATGGACAGCGAGGAGAACAAATAGGTTAATCTTAGAAGAAATCAACCCTGACTGCTCCTTAGAAGGTCAAATAATAAAGATGAAGCTAAAGTACTTTGGACATCAAATGAGAAGAGAGGATTCACTTGAGAAAGCCTTGATGCTTGGAAGGGTCGAGGGCAAAAGAAGAAGGGGACGGCCCAAGATGAGATGGCTAGATGGTATTGTAGAGACAATGGGCACAGAGCTGAGCGAGTTGAGGGGGATGGTGGAGGACAGAAGTGCCTGGCGGACAGTGGTCCATGGGGTGGCAGAGGGTCGGAATCGACTGTGCGACTGAACAACAACAAAAAAATTTTTAATTTTTTTTCCTTTGGCCCTGCCCATGACATCATGACATCATGATGTTAGCTCCAACCACACTGTGATGCCATCACGGTGGGGTAGTAAATTTTTTGACATCCCACCACTGGTTCAGGTGCTGGCTTCAATCCTCTACTCCCACTCAGCGTGGCCTCTACAAATATACCCCAAATTTTTAGAAATATATTTTCTTGGGCTATGCATTTTATCACGTTCAATTCGCACGTTAACTTATCATTTAATGCAAGCCCTTAGATATTTTTCTACCAAAAATAATAATCTAAATTTGGCACATCAGAATAGTTCGATAACAATTTTCAAAGTTTCAGACAAAATGGAACCTATGATTTAAAAAATTGAGTTTTGAAGGTGATGTATTGAAACTAAGCATACTGGGGTATTTTACATAATTTCCTATCTGGAAAATAAGCAAGAAAATAACTGAATGCATGAAAGGGCTAAAACCCTCTTTCAAGAAGTACAGTACTTCTCAAAACTTGGGAAAGAGAACGATTGGATTGCAAATCCTTTGAAGAAGAAGACTTTCAAGCTGCCAGATTTTTAATCAAGGAAAAAGAGAAGTTGATTGGACCTTTGACTGATAATACTTTAAAAACTAAATTCAAAGACAAAATCTTATTAACTTTCAAACAGATATTAGCAGAGAATGTGAACAGCTTTCTGACAAAGCTCTTAAGTTACTGTTGCCATTCACAAATACAGTACGGAGCTGGTGGAGAGGGTTTTCTCTTCTTATACCTTTATAAACATACTGTATAGCATAGCAAACTGAATGCAGTTCCAGATTTTTTAAAAAACCTATGTGCTTCAAAACAAGATCAAAGATCACACTGAACATTTGTTGTGTATCAAATATTTGATTTGTGCTTTATATTATTTCAAAACATTAAAGTTTTAAAATTATTAACAAATTAAGTAACAATTGCAATGTATTAATTATTGTAATAATAATTTCGTGTCAGAAATTATTCTGGGTTGAAAGGATTTTTGCTGGAGAAACTCTGCTCAGAGGATGCCCGAATGTAACATAGGGGTTGCAGTGGCTCATTGGTTAAGAAGCTCACCTTGTTAACTGGAAGACCAGAAAGTTGACAGTTCAAGACCCAGGTACTGCATGACGGATTGAGCTCCTGTGTCTGTCCCAGCTCCTACCAACCTAGCAGTTCGAAAGCAAGACATTGCAAGTAGATGAATAGGCACCACTTCGGTGGGAAAAGATTTAAGGACATGAAAGGAACCTCATTCTGGCATCCCCTGGACAGAGTTTCTCCAGCAAAAATTCTTTCAACCCAGAATAATTTCTGACATTAAATTATTATTATATAATTAATGTAATTTCTAATGTATTTACTTGAATTTATTGTGTATATTTTGAGTTTTGAATGTACCTGTATGTGTGTGTATATATGTATATATGCACTATTTATTTACAGTTACAAGATATAACAGCAAACAGATTAATTACAAATATATTGTTAACACAAAGGGCCCTGGTGGCACAGTGGTTAAACTGCTGTACTACAGCCAAAATGTTGTGAGTTCAATCCTGGTGGGTATCAAGGTTGAATCAGCCTCCCATCCTTCCAGGGTGAGTAAAATGAGTACCCAGAATGTTGGGAGCAAAATGCTAATTAACTTGTGAACCACCCACAGAGTGCACTAAGCACTATGAGGCGGTATATAAGTGGAATTGTTATTGCTGTAAGATTACAATTTATGAAAATAGACTATCGAAGAGTATGCAAATTTAAAAAGTTTGCGACTACTGCTCTAGTCGATTAACTGGTTGTGGAGAACATAAATGTATTTAGTAGAACTACAAATGAAGAATATCTCTTTAAAACTATTTTGTATTCAATGTGTTCTAATAAGCGCATAAAAAATAATAAGCATGCCATTTCCATCAGGGTTAGAAAACCTGTGGCCCTCCAGCTGCTGGTGAACTCCATGCACAAAGAGTTCTTGCCAACTTATTGTATCTTTTAAATTTTTAAAATCTTAAAAATTTTATAATTGTAAATTCGAAGTTTTGGGTAATGGCTTTGGTTTTTATGATGCTGTAAACCACCCTGGGTCGCCCCTGCAAGGAGGGCGGTATATAAATTCAAATAAATAAACTTACCCACTAGCAAGGAATGGTGGGAGAAATATTAATCGAGATTAATCGGTTGTGCTCCGCCATGAGTCGCCTGTGAGAGTAGGGCGGAATATAAATTTGATTAATAAATTAATAAATAAATCTATAGGGGCAACTGTTTCCTACTTTTTCAGTTAAATATGACTGCTGTTAGGACAGAATCCTGTTTGTGAAACATGGGTCATATTTCTCTGAGCAACCATCCAGGTGTCCGAATTGAAGATCACACCACTCAGAGCAATGGGGCTTCTCTTTGCATAGGTAGGTATGCCCCATTGTGCAAATGACAGTGAAATAACCACTGCATGTGCAACAGACCATTGCACACAATAAAAATGAACAAGGCTCCTCTCTTAATACAGTATCTCAAAAAGGTACCTAGATTGAGGTTGTTGGTAATACACTATACAGGTTTATTTAAATATATATTAAATTGTTAAGCAACTGGAACTTCTTCAAATGGTTGGCATCTCTAATGTCTTTGAAACTTCAATGCTATAAGAAGCCTAAGTAATTTTAAAATTAAATCTTTTTGCATTCATTGGCTGAAAAGCCATTGAACGCCGTGAGAAAGTAACACTCTGAAGGTATACTTCTACAAAATTTCCCATTTTGCAGGTGTACAAGCAGATTATGGTGGTTGTTTCTTTGAACTAATATAGTTTCTGTTTGAACAAAGAAGTAGTGGATACATTTTTATTAATGCCCCTGATATGTTAAACTCTTCAGGCAATGGATTTAGTCAGTAGTTCAGCCAAACAGGATCCTTGCTGGTTTAACTGACATCTGAATAAGTACCACAAGACTGGCATTGTTAATCTATACAATATTCGAGGCGTAGGGGAGATAAGACAATATCAGTGTTAAGACTTATTTTACCTATCAAACAAAGTTTTTGCAGTGGAACTTATCTTCCTGATTGTATAACACAGAGTTTCACAAAAAGTTGCTGAATCTTCAAATAATTATTTTGTAGAGGAAATAGCATGACATTGCATGAGACAAGAAACATTTATCTGACCGGCTGATTGACTGTTTCATTGCCGATATGAATTGTCCAAGCAAGACTCAGAGGGATTAATGAATGAATGATAGGATCATAAATTTGCCATTTTTAAACTGTAGACCTGAAGTGAATGGCTTCTTTATGAGTTGAGTGTGTAGTATTCAAGGCTAAGAACCAAAGCATTTGCAATATTAAGAAAGGTTCTTCCCTTTAATTGTTTAGCTACTTCAATAAAAAGCAACCTTTAATTCTCACCAAGAAGTGTAGCAAGAGGGAGGTGCTATTTCTTCTTTTGTTGTTTGTCTACTCCTTTCATTACCCATTTTAATCATTTTCTTCACCAACAAAATAGACATTAGATCTGGAATTCTCAACCTTTTTGAGCCGGGGGCCGGGTCACACTCCCTCAGACAGCTATGGGGGCCAGACAGCCATTTTGCCCTTCCTCCACCACATGGCACTTCCAGGTGAGGTGGAGGCGGTGGGGGCCCCACGTGAAATGGTGCTGCAGGCTACATCAGCTCACGGGCCACGGGTTGACAATCCCTGCATTAGATCATATAGGATGAATTGTTTATGTATGGTATTCAAATAGGAAAAGGAAAAGGTTGCCCTTGCTTGAAAGCCAGTCATATCCAACTCTAGGATACGGTGCTCATCTCTGTTTACAGCTCACTCTGTCATGCAGCACTCTAGTCATCAAGTTCAACATCTTAACCACTAAGCACTCACAGATCATCATGTAAAAAATACATTCTAATAAATATCCAACCCAATGATTTATCTAATATCATGTCTCTTAAAATGATACAATCACAATATAATACTTATAATTCTTTCAGAAAGCCAGTCTTATATGAAATTGATTGATATTTCATTGAAAAGCTTGTGCACATTGAAGATGATTTAATAGCTAAAAAATTATGCCCCTTTAAATCGTGTATGTACAGTATTGTATAATTCTTTTTCAACCTAGATTGACGTGGGCAGTTAAGTATCACATTGTACACAGACAGGGGTGGAGCCTCACTGTAGTTAAGCAATGTGGAGGAGGGGCCCGGCCAACTGCCTATCTGATGTATTTGAAGCCTGTGCTCTCACTCTGTTCACCGGGCAGACTGGGCAGAGCACATTGAGGTTAGAAGGCTGCCATTGGGGCTCCCTGCACCATCCACCCCTGCATCCCAGTTCAGAACAGCTTGTGGCCCAGTACCAGGCCGCGCCCTGGTGGTTGGGGATCACTGCCCTACAGTCAGACACGATTGGCTTTTGAGCAAGGGCAATCTTTACCTTTACCTTACTTTGCTCTAAAACTATGCCTTGTAGCATAAAATACTGTCTTGGATCCACACGTTGTGGTGTGGAGATGTAGGGATTAAGGTAATCTCTGCCCCACATCATCCCTCTATCCAGAAGTCATGTTCAGGTTCAGCAGAAAGATCTCTATGATTTCTACATAAGAGTTGGATTTCTACATAAGAGTGGGGTTTTCCTTGTACATACCCACTCCTTACCACAGTTTGAAGCCTACACACTTTCAGTTTGAATGCCTGAGCAGAGCTTAAGTCAGATTTGGAATAGCTTGGTTGAAATCAGTGGGAACTAAATTAGTCACAAACACAACAAAAAAATCTTGTGACATCTTAAAGATGAAGGCCAGTATCCTGAATGGTATTTATGTGTATAGTGCAACAACTGTTGAAGCTGCCTCAGCAAATTGATAAAATGCAAGATGTGTGCAGTTGTGCAATCATATCATATAATCAGGCATGTGACCATGCATAACTAGCACTCTATCCCAGTGATGGTGAACCTTTTAGAGACCAAGTGTCCAAACTGCAACCCAAAACCCACTTATTTGTTGCAAAGTGCCAACACAGCAACAGGAGAGGAAGGAAATGCTTCCATTGGGCTACTGGGCATAGGAGTGGGGTGAACTCTTTGCTGCGGGGAAGGAGGAAGCTCTCCCATTGGGCTGCTGGACAGAGGGGCGGGACAAACTCTGTGCTGAGGTGACTGCACAGGTGCTCACAGAGAGGGCTCTGAGTGCCACCTCTGGCACGCATGCCATAGGTTCACCATCACTGCTCTATCAGATCATTGAGGCCAATTCTGCAGTTGGAGTTCTGCACACATAAATATTGAACAAGATGCTGTCCAAACAGGTTTTTCTTAGCACTTGCTCTCATGGATAGCAGTGTACTGTACTTCTTCCAGTACACTGAATGTAGTCTCAGCCAACAGCTGTGGTCAGCCAACATCTGAAGAACCATGAGTTGTCTTACCCTTGTCCTAAATGGAGAGATAAGTTCCAAAACAAAAAAGGAACAAAGTAATAATGCACCAAATTATTCACTCTGAACACTTTTCCAGAACAAAATGATGTATCTCAGCTCCATTGTTACTCTACTGAAGAAGTGGGCTGCAGTTTAAAAAAACCTTAATGGAAACAAAACAAATTTGTCTTAAAGATGCTGCAAGAATCAGCTGTTTCTGTGGCAACAAACTAACATAGATAGCTTACTGGAAATAAATAAGAGTCTTTCTGCATTGGCATGCATCTCACTATTTGGATCATTTTTGGTGTACTTGGGTTGGCTCAACTTATGGCATTTTATACTTAAGAGTGTTCCAGCCCATCCCTTTTTATAGCTGTCTCAGTACTTTCTGGCACCAAAATAGGCTACAATTATTCTGGCATGCAGCAAATTGTTCTGTTCTATAGCCAGGGCCAGATTTTCCTATAGGCTAACTAGGCTTCAGCCTAGGGCCTCAAGATCAAGAGGGGCCTATATTCAAATAAGTGTTCTCAACTTTTTTATTTATTATCCATGCCACATTTTTTATAAAAGTTAGTACCAATCACAACATGTTTCATTTAACATATTGATATATATCACAGTAATGATGTATTTTATTATCTCTCATGTAATTTACAAACTTAAAAATGGGAGGTGAAAGGGCCACATAAATGGAATAGCTTAGGGCCTCTTTTCATGTAAATCCGGCCCTCTCTATAGCCCATATAGACAGTTAGTTTGAACCCAAATATTACTGTGGGTCGAGGTGACATCTCTATGACATATATAGTGGGCTGCGACATTAAAATGGACACTGAAGAGACCCTTTCCCATACTTTTGCCAAATCTATTTTTTTAAATCAGCTCTCTAACTGATGCAGCACGATTCTATGTGCAATATGGCTGGCAGATGTACCCTTGTTTTGCTAAGTCACCTACTTTATTTAACAACAACAAAAGAAAGTGGTTGCAGTTCACTGAACGATGGCTGCCAAAATGACGAGAAAGGAGGCAGGAAGAGGAGTGTCAGTCATCAGAGGGTGGGTGAGCAAGAAGAAACAACCAAAGACCAGTGTGGACCATTGTCAATGGAAAAGAAACCTCTCCAATGTGGGTAGAAGGATCACACAAGCAAGAAATAAAATGCTGTGTTTTAATGTTACCTTTCATGGATCAAGTCCACTTCATCAGACATAAGAGTGAGGCTTCATGACATCAATTTATACACATCAGGCACAAAGATACAGAATGATTAGCATAAAAGATAAGTATACATATCAATGTGGTTGTTTTTTAACAACTAGTAACAGCTGTTAATCAGATTAGTTGTGAAGCTTCACCCTGTTGAATTGCAAATTGTTATTACTGTAAATGGATTCAAGACAGACATTGTGGCATTACACATTTGCCAACGAGTTTACTCTTCAGGCTAGCGTCTATTGTGTGAGTGGCCAAGGCCAAACACCTGATTTTTCCTTTGTTCTGAAAGGGAACATAAGGCTGTGGATGAAAATTCTACCGAAGTAGTTTCTGTGAAGGTGGTATAATATAACAACATATAACATACAACATATATGGCAGCATATAACTTTCTTGGCTTTGTCGTCAGCCAAACGAAGTCCTTATCAGTGCATGTTTCTGGCAGGAATTGGCAAACCACTAAATAAGTTGGATTCTGTATCTTTCCACATTCAAACCAAAGATTGATTTGTATACTTATGCTAATTATTTGGTATCCCTGTACCTGATGTGTATAAATTGATGCCATGAAGTCTCATTCTTCTGTCTGATTAAGTGAACTTGATCCACGAAAGCTAACATTAAAATACAGCAGTTAGTGCTTAAAGTGCTGCAACCTGTTTTTCTTTTTGTTTTGTTTACTCTCTGATATATTTGAAATACAGACTAACACAGAGATAAAATGTACCACAATACAGGTAAAATGCTTTTCAGCACAAAACAGAGTACTACTCTACATTTCGACATATAGACATACATTTATCATTACTCTAAATATTACATATACAGTTGTACCTCGCTTAACAAGCATAATGCGTTCCACAGGATTGCTCTTTAAGCGAGTTTGCTCTTTAAGCAAAACACCATTGTAAATTACCAATTATTGGGGGGGGGGGGCAGATTGCGAACCCCGACTTATTTGTTAAGTGAGTTTTTGGTTGGTTTTATTTATTAAACGAAACGAACATTCAGAGAAAATTCTCTTTAAGAGAGTTACTCTTTAAGCGAGGTGCTCTCAACCTTATTTACATCGTCTGATCATCTGAACTGTAAACAAGTAGTATGCAAGTGATGTTGTTAAAGAAGATTAATCTAGCTAAGACAGGTTCTACACTTGAACCACTTTTTCATGAGACATGACACTACGAGAATTCTCCCCCTCCAAACACAGCTGCTGTTTTAGAGACATACCTTAATGAGTGTATATGCATAGTACAGTATCTATGTTTTCACATGCCAATGTGTAGTGCTGCTAGAATTGAAGGATAAGCAAGAAATCATGCTGTCATTTCAAGCTGCCTTGTAAAGTCTAGTCATTTAACGTGCACCTTTGTAGAACTTGAAGGTATGGTTTACAATAGTTTTTATGGTTGTTCACTATTCATTCGTTTTCATGTCAGAGATTACTCTGGGTTGAAAGAATTTTTGCAGGGGACACCTGAATGAGGCTCCTTTCATGTCCCCCATCGTGTAGCTCTTGGGTATCGAACCCATCTTTCAAGTCTCCAAGTCTAGTGCCTTAACCACTAAGCCACCAGAGGAGCTGTTTTGCAGATTCATAATGAAAAGTAACAATGATGTGCGATCCGTGGTTCCCACCAAAATCCACCCGAGGAAAGACAAAGAAAAACATGTTGATTGGTGGAAGCAGGGGTGGAGGAAGAGATGTCAGGTTGTTGTTATGGTTCAGATTGTTTTCTCACTGATTGTTCCAACACGCGAAGGCATGCCGTGGGAAACAGCCTTTTGATAAACTTAGCAACGAGTTCCACAAATCCAAGTTAAATCCCTTTGAGGAAAGAACTTGGAAGCGGAAGGAGGAAAAGATTGAGAGGTTAAGGAAATGTAAAATAGGTTATACTCTTTCTTGTCATAATATTTATAAATCAGAACACATAAGACTGATTATGGGCAGAAACACAGTGAAAACAAATATGGACAGTGGAAAAAAGTCATAATAAAACTGAAAACACAGAGAAAAAGAACTGCAGGTTCATGAGCTGGAGAATACACTGTCTGCTGCATGTTTGCGCTGTAAAATTATGGAGTAAAATGCTAGCATCCATTGGATTGGCCCTTAGTTATTTTTGATATTTTGTAGGAGACCAGGAGATTAAATCCACCAAAGTCTCTGTTTTATCAGCTGTTCACAATGGTTTGCATATGGCTGTTGCAATGGGACCTCTAGCTCTTCCTGAGGTAGCAAGTGTTATGAACTTTAGCAGCTCCATTGTAAATTTACTCCAAGAATAAACATAATGGCTGTGTTTTTGCTTCATGGTAAGCCAGTACTGTGGTTTATGTGACTGGGCAAACATGCTGATGAATGTTATACACTGTGTGTAATAATGGGAGATGGAACCTTATCAATGATTTATGTTCTAAACTCAGATCTATAGTATCTCCCCTCCTAACGAACCAGAATCTTAATCTATGATTACTTCTTGGCAAAAGACTTTGACTTGTTAGGAGAAGAGGCCAAGGATGTTGGTTGAGAGACAGAACAGCAATCACTAGTGAAACTTCTTAGCTTTATTTATCCACTGCCATTAGTTGGAGGAACTAAATGGGAACAATGGAATTGTATGTACCAACATGCTTCCTTATTCACGCTAAGCCAGAATTCTTGGCAGTTCTCTTAAACATTAAGACCTAAACACATTTCTAATTCCTGTGTTATGGGGTCAGCATTTGGCTAACTGGGTAATCATAAATTTAGGATCAAGTCCTGCTGAATTCTAGACAACTTATTCCAAGTAAGTAGATACAGGATTGCAGCTTATTTGTTTCTTTTACTCAAGTTGCTGTTCCTCTCTAGAAATACACACCGGGATACAGTACATTTACCTTCCTGGTAAACTGGATGGTTAATCTGATTAACATTTTTGTGCCATTTAGAAGTGCTTGCTTCCATGACAAACTAAAGAGAGTATGCTCAATCAGCCATAGGGAGTTGCTTGATTGCTTTTCAGGTAATACTACATTAATTTAGCAAAGCACAGTACATTTCCACTATCTCATACCAGCTTTCTGGGAAGGCAGCAATAAGAATCCACAGTTGTACAATATATATGGGGAGGAGGGAGTGAAACCATGCAGGGGAAGAAACTTTATGTCAAAGAGTTGTGTTTTTTTCAAATAATAACATCTGAGGTAGTCATATACAGAATCAGGGCCTCTGTCCTGTTTACGTCAGCACAGTATAAAGTTACAGTGATGTAAATCTGCTGGGCATTGTGGCTGGCAACAAGGAATTGCACTATGGAATTGTGCACTTGGTCACACACCCCATCATGACTAGTTGTGCATTGTGCTGGCATAAGTGCTTAAGCACTAAAACATCCATCTTGTCACTAGCACGACCTCAACTTACACAAATTCAGTTGTACAAAAGGATTTTGGCCAATTAGTAGAAATCCTGTCTAATATATCTAAATTGGAAAATTAAGCTACATCAGTAAAACTGAAAAGGGATGGGTATTTTGTTTTTGTTGGTGCTGTTGCTGCAACTTTCATTTAGCCGGTATGAAGTATCACAGATTCATATAGGTCAAATCCATCATGGCATTTCAAAGAGGAACAGAACAAAGAACAGTTGAGAATTTCACCATTTCTGTTTTAAAATGTCTAAGGCATTTTGAGATTTCTATTTTTCTGCAGAATAATTCGTACTGTTGTGGTCCAAATGGAAAAAAAGCATTCCTTAGACTCAGGCTTCTAAACACCTGTATGAAGGCTGATAATTTGTGAGTCCAAGACAAAATGATTAGATCCAGACAAGTTGGGGAAAATGTTTGGCTGTCTGGATATCTTGCCCTTTCATGGCCAGTTCAAAACACTTTGCTACCTGAGCCGAAGGACAAGATGATTACACAGAGAGCTACAGATGATGAATACAGTGGCAAAAAAAGACTATTATAAGGGCCATCCATAGGTATGGGTGAGTTGTGAAGTTATCCAAAGCACTGAGCTAAAAGGAGTGATGAAAAAATCAAAGAGTAATTATACATACATAGCTTTATTATGACCTTACGTCAGTCTTACTCAATGTAGACAAGATACCAGTTTTATATTTAAAACCTGACTAAACAGTCTCCTTCAGGGATGCAATTCCTTCAAAGTTCTGCGACAGAACAATCAGGCATGGAAATAAAGCCTGTGTTTGCTTCTTGATAACCAACAACAAAACAAAGACAATCTAATTTTCAACATGACGAAGTGAAAAAGCTTCATGTCCTTATCTTTTAAGTAAGCTCCACTTCTATGGACAGACTACCTGTACTGTCTAATTTTGCCCTGATATTTGTCATGCAAACATCTTCAGTGAACTAGAGTGAGAAAGGTAGTTGGTATCTTATTTATTTATTATTTATTTATTTATTTAATCACACTTCTATGCCGCCCTCCACACGAATGACTCAGGGCGGCAAACAACAGTTAAAAACACAATCAACAATAAAATCAACAGTAAAATATCCCCCCTCCATTAAAATTTAAAGGTTAAAAATTACAAAGAATTAAAAATTAACTTGACCAATTAAAATTAACTTCACCAGTTAAAATTAGGAGAGGGGGGGGGGAATAGTTAGATTAACCAACAGGCTGGGGCGGCCGACTGGCCCAAGCTCAACACCTGCCCTGCCAGCCAGGTCTTCACTCCCTTTCTAAAGGCCAGCAACTGTGTCTGGAGGTGCAATTCTGTTGGCAGGAGGTTCCAAAGGGCCGGGGAGGCCACGGAGAAGGCCCTCCTTCTGATGCTAGAGAGATGAGCCTCTCTAGCCGATAGCATAACCAGAGAGCCTCTCCGGTCTGCTCTGGTAGGACGGACAGATGTTCTTGGGGTGATGCGGTCTCTTAAGTATCCTGGCCCACCACCATATAGGGCTTTAAAGGTAATAACCAGCACCTTGAATTGCACTCAGAAGCAAACGGGTAGCCAGTGCAGCTCCCGGAGCAGTGGCAAAGCACGAGTGTAGCGCCTGCACCCCATCACGACCCGAGCAGCCGTATTCTGGACCAGCTGTAGTCTTTTTCTCAGAGTTATAGAGATAGTTTCAGTAGTAATAAAAAAAATACTTATTACTACTTTTAAAAAATAGCCTATAACTTTAAAGTGTGTTTACTTTTAACTTTTCAATAAAAATAAACAGAATGTGGCTTTGTCTTAAGAAGATACTGTATTACCAATACTATAGGCAGTGCTGTGCTCAATTGCCTTCCAAACAGCCAACCTCTTCATTCACAGTTTTACTTATCCTAAGGCTGTCTCTAACTAGTATCAGCAGTTAGATGTGAGAGAGCCCACTAAAATAAATGCTCGTCATTGTAGCAGGGATAAGAAAAGTTGCTATATTTTCTTTCTTTAGTACGTAATTGAATGGTAGCTGAGCTATTCCACATGTGGTTACCTTTCCCCATTTTTTTCACTGCTGCATCCTTTTTCATTTCAAGGAGCATTTTACAGTTAGGGACCAACTGGGCAAGTATATGATTGTTAATAGTCCTTTTATTATTCATGTTTTACTTTAAAAATATAAAATCACTTTCTAGAGCTACATGGGACTTTGGCCCAAATTAATGTTTAGTATGAGGGCAGCACAAGCAAATTGCATTTTATTCTTGTCATTATACTAGCACTTTAAAACCTGCAACTGCGTATTCTTAAATTTTATTTTATTTTGAAATGAGCACTAGTGAACAATTTATTCCTCCCTTTCTCCTGTATTATACCAAGAAAGTAAAGACTGTTGTATATAGAGCATAGAATGGCATGCAGAAGGGAAAAGACTATTAGCTGTATCCTTTGTAACTGGAATAATAAACATTATTGTCTAAAAGTGATGAGGAACTGTAAGGCCATTAAGTCCAGGAACAATAGCTCCACTTTATAGGAGTGTTCAAATGGTATGTCCGATTTCTCATTCCATTACATAGGATGAAGGGGATAGATAAAACGAAATATGAATGAATGTCATAATTCCCTAACCTGAGTTATTTTTAAATTTGCATACATGATTTAGCACAATAATCTGATTGTGACAAATCATGCAGTCAAACAGGTATGCTGCAGGGATGTGCTATTTTGCTCTTTTTTTCTACTGAATACATGACATAATTGCTGGAGTGAACCATACTGTTCCTACTTGCATCTTTCTGGGCTCCTGTCAGCAACTTTTACTTGTTTGGTGTGGGTAGGATTGCTCTGTTCTGGTTTGTTTCCAGCCTGCATGATTGCTGGAAATGACCCGAAGTCAGTGTGTGGCTGTTAATCTGCCTTCCTCTTTCAACTTCCCATATTGTTATGGAGCATAAGAAGACAGTTTAGCTGCTTCACAATATTAAGAGATTAAACACTTCCTCTGTCTCTTTGGAATGGCAGAGGAAGTTAAAGTTTTTTTATTTATAAAAACTGCATTAGGACAGTGCTAATATGCTGTGTGACTTAGGGGAAAAAAAATTAAAACCTCCTCCCAAATGCAGAAAAAGAATGGAGGAGAAAATGAGGATCCCCCTCCCCTGTTTGTAACAGACAGGAAGATCAAATAGGGTTATTTGAGGTAAGTATGCCATCTGGGTTGGTGCAAGGATCAAACCAAATGGCATACTGGACCTTTATCTTAAGTAACCATATTTAGCCTACTCCAGTAGCCCACTCCAAATGAGCCTTTGTAGACAAGCCACGAGGCAAAATGATTAAAACACATCTTATTTTCTTATTAACATTTTTCTATTCTGGTGAACTAATCATCCAAAATAAGGACATAAATATTATCAATGGATGGGATTTTGGCCACTGCTGATCTCTGTGCCTGTGCTATAGCTGATAATTGTGTCATTATTTTTGGCATACACACCATTAACTTTAATGCATTAGCCAACTCGTTTATGTTGAATTAACAGAAAAGTGTTTGCAGGATCGGAGGCTTTTGTACTTTATTATCCTCTTATGCATTAGATTGTGGCTTCATTCTTCATCGTGTCAATGTAACAATAGATGAATGTACAAACTAATGGCAAATGAAATGTGTGGTCAGTATCTTACTGGCTATGAAAGTTTGAGTTTATTCTTTGTGACATAAATTTACCCTATTTAATTCCACAACATTATATACTCTCCTTCTCTGCACCAGTCTTCTCATTGTTTTTGTAACCCCATAGAATTGCTTTGACCAATTTTAGAGCTTTTAAAAAGCCAATTCCAAAGAGGGAGCCCTGTCTCTTCTCTTAGAAGACACAGTGGGGAATCAAAATCCATCTGGCTCCACAGCTAGATACCTAAGCACAAGCGTAGCTTACCTTGGCGGGGCCCCGTATAAAAATTGTTTGGGGGCCCTTTATATGCGGGGCGGAGCTAACGTCATGACATCATGACGTCGTGGGGGAGCCAACGTCATGACGTCATGATGTCATGGGCGGGGCCAAAAATAAAATAAATAAAAATAAAATAAAATAGAATAGAATTAAAACAAACACACACACACACACCTCAAACCAACCAACCAACCAACCAACCACAACACAAACCCGTAAATAACTTAAATAATTAAAATAAACAAAGAAATAAAATAAAAATTTAATAAAAATCCACCCACCCACCCGAAACACAAAACCCTTACTTACCCTCCTGGGGCCGCATGGGAAGGCGCGCTGCCCCCGACTGCAGCCTCCTCCTACTCTTCCGGAGCCGCTTGCCGCTGCTGCTGTCGCCGCCACCACCGCCGGACCCGGGTGGTGGAGCAAGGTGAGGGGAAGGGAAAGGAGCCAAGGCTTTGCCGCCCCTTTTGGAAAGCACCGCTGGGAGCAACCGGCCCCCGTGGACCCCGCCTTCCTACGCTGCTGGACCGTGGCGCACTCTGCCAAGCGTCCCCAGGCCATGGGTGTTCGGCAGCAGCGGACAGCCCGGGCAGGGCTCAACCTGCCCGTGGGAGCTGGGCGGCCCCAGGGGAGGTGCCCTCCTCTGAGGGCCACCATCGGAGCCGCTCCGAAAAGCTGCGGCTCCGACTCCGAAATTTTATTTTTTTAAATTGGAGCCAAAAATGGCTCCAATAAAGTGCGCATGCGCAGAAACTCAATCTGACGCATGCGCAATGAGTCAGATTGAGTTTCTACGCATGCGCAGTAAATTTTTGCTCCAATATTTTTTTATTTTATTTTTTGCCGTTGGGGGCCCCCGTAGCCCGGGGCCCCCGTATAATTGATACGGCTGATATGGCGGTAGCTACGCCTCTGTACCTAAGCCAACCTGTGCAGCCATGGGCAAACTGCACAGTCTCAGAGGGCCCCAAGAGAATGAAATGGTAAACTACTTCTGGGTAGTCTATATCTAGGAATCCCTATAAATAAATGGATAGATGAGATTAAGATGAGTGGGCAAGTGAGTGGATGGAAGGATGGATTTCTAGAACTGTGCCGGAAAACAGCAAGATGGCAGTAAAAAAGGGGGGATGGAGCACTTTGGATGAAAAAACATGTAAATGTTGTAATCAAAGTATTTACTGATGATGAAAAAAGAAGAATATGCAAAAGCAGGATTGCAATTGAATATTAAGAAGACAGAGGAAGATTAGATAACTTTATTGTTGGAAATGAAGAAATTGAAAGTGTTAAAGAGTTTCTATGTGTTGGTTCAATCATCAGTTGAATTAATATTATAGCCAAGAAAGCAGGAGAGGACTGAGATTCTGAAAGAACTAGAAAAGGTCCTTAAGTGCAATTATGTATCACTGGAAACCAACACCACCATCATTTATAGTATGATACTGTATTTCCAATTATTATGTTGGGATGCAGAAGCTGGATGGTGAAGAAAGCTGTTAGGAATTTTTTTTGAATAGTAGCCATGTTAGTCTGTGGTTCAGGCATATCAGAAAACAAAACAAAATAAACAAAATAAAATAAAAACACTGTAAAAACACTTGAAGAAGTGGACTTGATCCACGAAAGCTAACAACAAAAATAAAGCAGTTAGTCTTTAAATTGCTACAAGGAAAAAAATAATTAATTTGAAATGTGGTGTTTACAAATACTGTACAGTAAAGTCTAGCATAAAGAGTGCCTCACTTAGAGAGTAACTCGCTGAAAGAACAGAATATTCTCTGAATGGTGGCCTTGCTTAACAAGTAAAACCAACCAAAAACTCGCTTAACAACTAAATCATGGTTCGCAATGCTCTTTAAGCGAGGTACCACTGCATTATGGCTCATCTGACAGGCAAGATAAATGGGTAGTATGACAAATCAAGCTTCATCTCTGTCTAAGATAAAAACAATGATTAAACTATTACTGTGCTTTATGCAGATCATGAGATGACCAAACTCAATAGAAAATGCTGGGGATAGTTGAAAGTAGCAGGGAAAGAGGAAGACAAAATATAAGACAGACTGATTCAATAAAGGAGTCTGAAGGCCCTGAGATTCCTGCTAATGACAGGATTCTTTGGAGCTCATTAATTTATAGGACTGCCATAAATTGAAAACAACTTGATGGCATACATACAGTACTTCTAGAGCACAGTGCCCAAGTGCTGAGCTTGGGACTACTGAAAAGAATAAGACCTTTAGAAAATGGAAGTGGAAAAAAAGTGGAAGAAAAGTCATACTGATTAATGTCATGCTAACAGAATGCTAATTCATTCATTCATTCATTCACTCCTCCTCCTCCTCCTCCTCCTCCTTCTTCCAAATATTGGCGATCCTCATGGCAATCAGCCATGAAGACTGTCCTAGAAATAAATGCTCTTGGCCTTTTATCTGGCTTCTTCATCGCAGCATGACATCCATACCACTGATCCAGCTTCACAAGTCACTTTCTAGTCCTCAGCCCTTTTGGCACGCGAAGTCCTCCTCAGCCCCAGGCCAGTATTTGATGAAGTTGCTGCCCTCCATCAAGATGGATTCAAGTGGGATTTAATCCACTTGGGGACCATCACCTTTCCCTGTGGACTTCACCACCGAAGGCCACTAGTCTTCAGGGATATCAGGTTATTTAATTGTCACCTGAAACTTGGCGCTGAGTTGCTGGCATTATGGTCTACTCTATTACCATAACAGGATAACATGGCCAGACTTTCTTTCTAATTGTGACTATTCATTATCTTCAATAATTATTCTCTCTGTTATTCAATGTTTTCTGTATTCTCTGAAATTCTGCAAAAACACTTGTCCATTATTGCTACTCAGGCAGTGACTATATGGGTAAATAACACAGAATTTACTGCAGAAATAAAATCGATGTATTCAAAAAAATTAAAAACTGATGACATGATGGACTCCAGGGTTCCTACATTTGACTCCAGGGTTCCTACATTGAAGATCAGTGCATCCTCTTGGTCATCACTGCAACAACTAATATCTGTTATCTCTCAAAACAAGAAAACACCTAGCATTTTGGAATTTGTATGAAAGACTGATATCCATAAAGAAACACAGTCAGAAGAAATTGAAATTTTATGAACCACTGAGCCTTGTTTTACATGGGGAAATTAATCATAGATCTTTAAGAAAACTGATAACACACACACAGAGAGAGAAAGAGCGCTTGGAAATCTCATGAATATCGTGAATATCTATTGGCTTTGTTTGTGTTCAGCTTTCAAAGCTAGATAGAATCTTGTGAAAAGATAAATGAGTCAAACAATAGGAAGAAGTATTATCAATTTCTCATCAAACACCTGGTTTCTTTTTAAGACATTAATACATGCAAAGAACTCCTGTAAATACAATATAATCATATAATGCCAAGCAACCTCAAATTATGTTGTCTGTAAAGATAGAGCTGGTTGTAACAAGAAGATGGCCGCTGTAAACTTGATTTTGCTTGAGATCATATTAGTTTTCTCACATAAAATGGTAATACAGTATTATGGTCTTGCCTTCTTGAAGAGGTCATGATTTGCTGGGCTGTAAGCAAGAAATTGCAAGTAGCTAAATCGGTACCACTTTGGCAGAAAAGGTAACAGCATTCCAAAAAGAGGCATGTTGCTCTTTTTCATATTCATGTAGGGCACAAAATCTGACTGTGTATGATCTGAGACTTGTTTAGTTTTCAGAACTGGCCCATTCGTTGCTCCCAAATTTGTTTCAGTAGTTCATAGCTCCATAAATTATTGCAATGCAATTCTTCAAAACAAAACAAAAAGTTCATTTTATAATGTAAGAAGTCATGTGTTTGTATCCACAATTCAAAATGTTAGGAAAGGGACTAATATTGTTGTGCAATATCATGTCTACATTGCTAGCAGAAGAAACGACTCCAAGCTTTACCGAAGAAAGGGCAACTTGGATACTGACGGCACCAACGTCAGCAGTCAAGGAGGCCTAATACTCTCTTTTGCTCACAATCAATCACAAAGAGAGACCAAGCAAAGGCAAGTCCCAGAACCTGGCTCCTTTTCCCCATCAGTTAACCACTTCTTACCCAAACACAAAGTAATTGTCAGAACTGTTTTTCAGTAGGTTCTCTAGGTATTTGTCACTTGGAAAATATGGATGATCATCAACCTCTATGACTAAATCTCTGGTTTGTGGGTGCAGTTAAGAGGGGCTTATTTGTCCAAATGATCAGTCATACTGATGAGTCAACAGGCTTTAAACTGATTGAAAGTTTGTGTTGAGAGAAGTGGCTTTGACTTCATATTTCAGAGCCTGCACTTAGCAGATTCAGAGAACAGAGGTACAAGTGGAACCTCATACAACAATCACCCCATATAGCAATGAAATCACATAACAATTAGGTTTTTTGGGGGAAATGGCATCCTGCATAACAATATTCCCTATGGAAAAAATTGTACAACAATTTTTCAATGGGAAAAACCACTTAGCAAAAAAAATTTGTTGTATGATGCATCCCATAGGGAAAATCGCTATACAATGCATGTATCATATAGAAATTGTTTCGTACAACAAAGAGCCCCATGGAATGGATTAAAATTGTTGTATGAGGTACCACTGTATTTCTTCTTCCCCCCCATCTGTATTAAGAACCTTGCTTCTCTCTGTTGGACAGAATTGGCTGGATATGATGTTTGCTGCTGCTATAGTTTGTGAATCTGAGATGCTGTCAAAGTTTGAAGGTGATGATTAATAAATTGTGGTATTAAAAAAGAGGCTGAGAGAATAATTGACTATATCTGTTGCTCCATTCATCGTGATGTAGAGCAGTGGTCTCCAACTTTCTGGAATGCTGTTACCTTTCCCACCAAACCGGTACCTATTTAGCTACTTGAAATGTCTTGCTTACAGCCCAGCTAATCTGGAAGGCAATATGTTATCCATCACTGGTACATGTAGATGTTGCACAACCCGAACTGCTCTTTGTCTGCCCCTTCCTGCTAAAGAGAACTGTTTACCTGTTTGCATTTCAGACAACAAGCTCCTGGAATAGGAGAATGTCTTTACTGATTTGTGCTCTGATCAGAACATTCCATCTGCATCTTCTTTTTATCTGTAACTTAAAGGGCCACTGTGTAAGAAACAATTTAATGGAAATGAAGCCTGGCAAATTTAATTTCTTTCTTTCTTTCGAAAAGAAAGCTGCAAGTCTGAATGGTAAATAGAACTACAGTATATTGACACGGCAGATTACAAGTTTATCTGTTTATAAGCACATTTATTTTGCAGAACTACAGTACAGTATAAGGGTTTCTGATCAAGCATTTTCAGAATTGAGCTATAATGTATTTGAGTATAGTACTAGGGACTGTGGTGGCTCAGTGGTTAAGAAGCTTGCCTTGTTAGCTGAAAGGCCAGCAAGTCAGCAGTTCGAGACCCAGGTACTGCATGATGGAGTGAGTGCCTGTCTCTGCCAACTTAGCTGTTTGAAAGCAAAAAATTGCAAGTCGATGAATAGGTGGGAAAAGGTCTTGGGGGCATGAAAGGAGCCTCATTTGGGCATCCCCTGAGCAGAGTTTATCCAGCAAAAAATCATTTCAACCCAGAATAATTTCTGACACAAAATTATTAATATAGTATTCTACAAATTCCTTATGATGAATTTGCCTTCTGGATAATTGATAATTCAATTTGTACAAATCGATCACTGTAACATATTTATGTTTTATAAGCGCTATGCCCATCAAAATATCACAGTATTGGGCAGTCTATCTCAGAATTCCAATAAGACAGCTGCCTTTTTCTATAATACTCTCCTAGGACCTGAATTAGATCCTGGAAAGTATGAAACTTTAGTGTGTGGTACAAGTGGTATTCCCCAGGTGACTCTGGAAGGTGCAATTTGTATTTTGGATTCCATTCTCCCTCCCCAGGGTGTTTTGTTATCAGACAGAAACAAGGCCCTTTAAGGTTTATGGAGGACAAAAATCACCTCGCAGTCCTTGGAAGTTGCCCATTTCTGTTCCAATAGCTACAAACACAATCAATATTCAGGGATTTTGTCAGCCATAGGCCAAACATATATGGAGGACACCAATTGGAAGAATACTGGTCTTAACCATTTCGGACTATGAAAGAAAGGTAGCAATAAAGTAGATCATCTTGAAGTTAAAGTAATGGCCAATTTGCTATTATCCATTAAATCATTCTATTTGTATGGTGTATTGTTTGAATAATATTTTTTTTCTTTTGTTCACGGATAATTGAGATCCTTGCAAGAATGGCATTATATACAGTGGTGGGGTGTCAAAAATTTTACTACCCCACCGTGATGTCATCACAGTGTGGGCAGAGCTAACATCATGATGTCATAATGTGGGCAGGGCCAAAGAAAAAAATAAAATAAAAAAGCACAAACACACTCAACCCACACAGACACACAAAACACAAATCCGTAAAATAAATAAATAAATAAAAATTACATTAAAATACACCCACCCACCCCAAACATATATCAACCCACCCACCCCAAACACAAACCAATCACTTACATGTTAGTATAAGTGCCTGGGCAGCACTATGTTGCAAGATGGATATGGTCATCGTACCAGTTCTCTAGGATAATATGCCTTAATGTAAATGTAAAGCAGCTGTACCTCCTTAAGGGTTCTCCAACTGGAACAGCAATTGGAATAGCACAGGTGTAGCTTATTGATGAGGTAACTCCAAGACTTTGCTTAAAAACCCCAAGCCAGGCCGCCAGGCCTGCCTGCTGCTAGGCCTTTTTAGGAACTGTGGTAGTACGTCAATCTAGGTAAAGGTATTAAATACACATTAAAATACACACAGACACACCACATCCAAAGGTTAGTCACTTACCCTGGGGAGCAGGCTATAGGGAGCTTCAGGCTAGCAGCTTCTCTTCCTCCTCCCTGCTTGGGAGGACATCAAGGAGGCCGTGCATACGCGCCAAGCACTGTAGGCATGCATGCACACCAAGAACTACTAGCGCCTTAGCATAGGCTTAATAGCTGGTAACACTATTGATCTATATACAAACTTTGCTACTGCTCAGAGTGTAAAGGTAAGCCCCGAAGGTGGTTCCCCCCAAAAGCTGCTACCGGTTCTCTGGGACACTGGGGAAAGTTACTACCGGTTCTGGCGAGCTGGTGAGAACCCATTACATCCCATCAGTGATTATATAAGTAAGCATTTTGCTGCCCACAAATGCTATGCATTTTTTCTTCTTCCAAAGAGAGCTTCTAGAAACATTAGCCACTATTTCCATAGTGACGGCATGTGTTGAACACAGTGTTCCATTGTACCAGCTTATTCATGTCTAAGATTAAAACAAGTATTGTTTAATTTGTCAGTGTCATGAAGATGGCAACTGGGCGGAAACATGTTGGCTGTGTCTGCCATTTTTCTAAGCAAGAACATGGAAACAATGTGAAAATGGCCAATTTTATACATGAGACTTTTGAGGTAAATGGCTCTCAATATAGCATGCAGCCACAAAATTATAAACACACCTCTAATGCTTGCTTTTCTTACATAAACTTACACATCTCTCTCACACACAGATATACAGAAATAATTCCAAGTTTATAAAAGAAACAAAATGAGGGATATGATTAACCCATTGTTCCAGCCTGTTTCAGTAGACAATGAATATCTAGAAACAGATTATATTTAATTTCAAAATGTTTGTTCACAAACTCAAAAACTAATCCTGTTGTTGTAGAATTCATTGCCACAAGGATCAGTTCAGGAAAGTTACTTCCTCATCCTTTTGTTTTATTTTTAATTAGATAATCATCCAATTAATAGTAATAATATACATTCAAGTTATAATTCAATTCACATCTTTATTATAGTCCAAGACCAGCATAGACAGCAAAAGACCTGGCTGGCGGGGCATGTGCGGGCCAGACAGCGCAGCCCACTGGCTCTTTTGACCAACCCCCACTTCTCTCCCTGATATTTTTAACCCTTTAAACTTTTAATTTTTTATAACCTTTTAATGCAATCAATGTGTTTTAACTATGTTTTTAATTTTGTAAGCCACTCTGAGTCTTTGGATGAGGGTGGGATATAAATGTGATATTAAAAAATTATTAAAAATAGAACAATAAAGGGAACAGAAGTTAAAATGGGGGTATGTACTTGAAATATATCAAGAGACAAAAGTGCTTTTAAAAAGAGCATTTCTGCTCAGTTAAAGGTAAATGAACTACTAGCGCCTTAGCATAGGCTTAATAGCTGGTAACACTATTGATCTATATACAAACTTTGCTACTGCTCAGAGTTAAGGTGTAGTAAAGATTGTATATAGATCAATAGTGTTACAGCTATTACTAAGCCTATGCTAAGGCACTAGTAGTAGTTCATTTGGCTGAAGGTCCTGCCAGAATTGTTCTTCTGATCTTACATGCTGCGGCATAGAACCTGGCAGTGTTGTGGGTGAAGGCGGGTCTTTCATCAGATAGCAGCCAGTGGGTGTATCTTCTGTTTGTCCTGCCAGGATTCTTGCAGATCAGTGGAGATATGAGCTTATTTATTTATTTATTCTTCAAATTTATACCCCGCCTTGCTCAGGCGAACCTGACTCTAGGCGGCTTCCATAGTATACAAAAACAACATCACAAATTACTACCAACTCCCACAAAGAGACTCCCACAATACAAGGTCCTCTATCGGCGCCCAAGACCCCCAGGTTTCTCTCCCTTCGAGGCCGGCTGGCCGAGGGAGAGTCCAACAAAGCATTGGCGGCGTCTTCGAGCCTCCCTCGGCCAGGGAGGTTCCTTTTATCCTCCCAGCCAGTGATGGGGGCCGGGAGGGTGCAGCGGCAGCGTCTCGCGTGGCGGCGGCATCATCTTCGAGCCTCCCTCAGCCAGGGAGGCTCCTTTTAACCTCCCAGCCGGTGACGGGGGCCGGGAGGGCGTGGCGGCAGCATCTCACGTGGCGGCAGCGTCGTCGTCTTCGAGCCTCCCTCGACCAGGGAGGCTCCTTTTAACCTCCCGGCCGGTGACGGGGGCCAGGAGGGCGCAGCGGCGGCGTCTCGCGTGGCGGCGTCTTTGAGCCTCCCTCGGCCAGGGAGGCTCCTTTTAACCTCCCAGCCGGTGACGGAGGCCAGGAGGGCGCAGCGGCGGTGTCTCGCGCAGCGGCGGCGGGATCTTCGAGCCTCCCTCGGCCAGGGAGGCTCCTTTTAACCTCCCAGCTGGTGACGGCGGCCGGGAGGGCGCAGCGGCGGCAGCGGCGACTCGTGTGGCGAGTTCCAGATGTGTTTATAAAAAGGGTAGCTGTAGAGAACGTGTTCTGTGGTTTCAATTTCTCCAGTGTCACAGGGGCATTGTCTCTCTGTCATTGGTGTCCTTTGGAACTTTCCCTCAAGAACTGCAGAGGGGAGGACCTGGCAGTGGGCTAGCGTAAATGCCCTTTGATGACTTGATGTCTCAAGTTGGATCAGGTATGGGGCTGGGGCACCAATGTGTCTCCAAGAAGGTGGAGCCAGGAAAGTAGGGGTCTTCTTGCCTTTCCATGTCTAGTGTTCTCTATTCAATGGCCTGTTTTGCCTGTTTGTGACTCATGGTCTGTATGAGAGGTTGGGAGAGGCCAAGATATTGCAGTCTGGATTGGATTGTTCTTTTCCATGCTGATTGGAAGCTGTCCTGGAGAGTTAGAGGCGTCAGGCCATTGGGATTAAACAGAATTATGAGTCAAAGGTTGAGGGTAGCTATCCGCAGTCTCGGCTCAACCTTTATCATGCCAGTCTCCAGGCAAACGGTAGTGTTGGATACACAGCGACCAGTCAAAAAAATTACTACCACACTGTGGGCGGAGCCAACATCATGGGCGGAGCCAATATCATGACATCATGGACAGAGCCAATGTCATTATGTCATGGGTGGAGCCAAAGAAAAAAAAACATAAAAATAAGTACACATAAAAATACAAATTAAATAGACATAAAAACACATTAAATACACGTTAAAAATAAATACACATTAAATAGACATAAAAACACAAAAATATAAATTAAATACACATAAAACACATAAAATACACATTAAAAATAAATGCACATTAAATACACATTAAATAGAAACACATAAAAATACAAATAAAATACACATAAAACACATAAAAATACACATTAAAAATAAATGCTCTTTAAATACACATTAAAATACATCCACCCACCCCACATCCAAAGGCAAGTCACTTACCCTGCGGAGCAGGCTGTAGGGAGCTTCAGGCTAGCAGCTGCTCTTCCTCCTCCCTGTTTGGGAGGACAGCAAGGAGGCTGTCGAGGGTCTCAGCAGCTGCCACTGGTTCCTCCATGGCTGTGTGTAGCCGCCCGATGCTCTGCGCTGCTACAGCAGCAAATGGTTGCTTGGCTCGGCAGGCAGAGCGCTGTAGGCGTGCATGCACGCCAAGTGCGGTAGGCATGCCAAGTGCTGTAGGCATGAATGCATGCAAAGCACTGTAGGTGAGCATGCATGCCAAGCTCTGCATGCGCACCATGCACTGTAGGTGTGCCAAACGCTGTAGGCCCGCATGAGCGCTATGCGCTTTGCGCGCATGCACAGTGGGAGAACCGACAAAAAGGTAAACCTCCAAGGTGGTTCCCCCCAAAAGCCACTACCAGTTCTCTGGGACACTGGGAAAAGCTACTACCGGTTCTGGTGAACTGGTGCAAACTGGCTGCTGCCCATCACTGACAGTGAGGGATCTGGAGTGCTGAACATAAAAATTTAGATTGTACTCTTTCCATAAGATCCAGGTTATTAGGTGAGGGACCTGACTGGACTCCATAGAGTAGCTGAGACAGAATTTTGGCTTCAACAAGTTTTCAGTGCAACAGGGATGTATTTGCCTCCTTTTGTCCTCTGGAATTTTAGTATGGCAAAGGAGGATCTCTGGGATATGAGAAGGTGGTGTTCCTTGGGTGTTCCTTGAGCCTGAAGCTTGGAGGACTACTCCCAGGTATTTAAATCTAGTAACCTGTTCTATCTTGTGACTATTTATTCTCCAGGTATGTTTCTTAGGCCTTTTAGCAAAGGTTATCACCTTGGTTTTCTGATAGTTGATCTCTAATTGATTGCTGTTACAGTAGTGAGTCGGAGATGTCAGCAACCTTCTGAGATCTATTGAGGCCCTAGAGAGAATTATGGCATTGTCAGCATGTAGGAGTATGAGTACGAATATGTGTGATGTCAGTGCTGCATGCCAAGGGAACTCTCCCAGCGCCGTGGATTACAAAGTGGGGAAGCAGTGAATTTTTTAAAAAACACAGCGATCAAACTTAGTAAAGGCATCTGCTGACCTGGGAACCAGTGGAGCCTGTCCAGAACAGCAGATAGAAAGGGCGGTCCTAGAGACAGGGGGGTGACCACCACAGACTGGATTAATGAGATGCACAACCGGGATTGGCATGTGGCCCAGGGTTTGAGAACTACTGCTTTACATTAATAAAAGCAGCATACAGAGATACTGGGCTCTTCGAGGAGTATTTCTCCATGAGATGTTGGAGGACTAGGCCATGGTCTATTGTGGACCTGCTTCCCCTGAATCCTGCTTGTTCCTCAGCTATCAAGTTTTCCTCTTCCAACCAGCTCTTGCGTTTCTTGTGCAGGTGACTGACCTAGAGTTTACCAATGATGTTGAGTAGACTGATTGGCCTGTAGTTCTGGGGTGTACATATTTCCTTTCTTGAATATGGGAACAATGACTGCTGAGCCTCAGTCTTTGGGAATTCATCCAGTGCTATCAATGTAGGTGAAGAGTGAGGCCAAAAGTGGGGACCACCACTCCTTGTTGTTTTTTAGCAGTTCTGGGTGAATGAAGTCCTCCCCGAAGCCTTGCCTAAGCAGAGTTGGGTGATGAGGGAGTCTATTTCTGACTTTGGTACTGGTGGCCAGTTGGGGAGGCTTTCTAGGTTGCCTGTCAGGATACCTGTTTCAATAGCTACATCTTGGTACAGTAACCTATAGTGGTTCTGCCATGTTTCTATGGGGATGTGGGCACTCAACCTTGATGGGATTGAGGTGGTGTTAGTATTGGAAGTACAGTTGTACCTCACTTAAAGAGCATAATGCGTTCCACAGGATTACTCTTTAAGCGAGTTTGCTCTTTAAGCGAAACACCATTGTAAGTGATCAATTGTGGGGGGGGGGGAATTGTGAACCCCAATTTATTTGTTAAGTGAGTTTTTGGTTGGTTTTATTTGTTAAGCAAAGCGAACATTCAGAGAAAATTCTGCTCTTTAAGTGAGTTACTCTTTAAGCGAGGCACTCTTTATGCGAGGTTTGACTGTATGCCAGAACAGTGCTGAATTATTTTTTTAAATCTAGCTGCATGGATAAGCTGAGACTAGGTGGCCCTCATTGCCTCTTAATGAGTCAATGACCATTTGTAGTCCTTTTTGAGATTTAGGAAGCAGTGGAGGGACTGTGAGGCAAAATGGCCAACATTGTCTCTGTGTGAGAGATAAGCATTGGTAATCTTTTTCTTGGTCTCCATGCATTCCTTGTCAAACCACAGCTTGGAGGAGTGTGTGGTTGTCCTGGTAAGGGGGTTCATCTTGTGGCTTAGAAGTTGCTAGCCTTCCTGGATTATGTTTTCATGGGTTGTCAGGGGGTCCTGGATGGTGTCAGACCAGGTTGCAGAGCAAAAAATATATATAGAAAATGCTCTCAAAACCTAACTCCTGATGTAAATCCTAACTTTCTAAACAACAAGGTACATCTGGTTCAATAGTTAAACTTAAGTTCTATCTTGGAGTTTTCTGCCCTGAATCTTGAAGATCATCCCTCAGAAAATTCATTTGGTGGCTTTCATCTATTAAATTATTTTCACAATAATTTTCATCATTTGTGATAAAAATTTAAAGCAGTTCCTGCATAAATGTTATTATGTTCTTTTGTATTTAGAGGGTCACACAGGATTGTCAACTTTGCTCTTTAGCCATTAGACTTTTCCTGATTTCCTCATCTCTAACTTGGCTGCACATTAATAAAGGTCACCCTTGCTCAAAAGCCAGTCGTATCCAACTCTAGGGTTCAGTCCTCATCTCTGTTTATAGTCAAACAGCCAGCACTACCTGCATTTGCAGACATTTCCATGGACATGTGGCAGGCATGCCTCAACACCTGAGTTCACGGAACGATGTTTATCTTCTCACCTAAGTGGTACCTATTTATCTACTTGCAATTTCTTGCTTTCCAACTGCTAGGTTGGCAGTAGCTGGGACAGAGACAGAGCTCACTCCATCATAAAGTACCCAGGAATCAAACTCCAACCTTCCAGTTGTCGAGTTCAGCATCTTAACCATTTGAGCCACCACATTAGAATGTAATGAGAACCACAAGTAAGCTTTTGTTAAAATAACACTGTCTACAAGGTGTTATTTATCCCTAGATTTTAAATGAATTCCGCACAATTCTTCATAGTCTCTCTCACCTCTTTCACTTCTCACTTCTCCCTTATGAACAGACCTTGTGAACCAATATACAGGATACTATTGTGCACACAGTTTTAAAAAGTTACTTTTTGACTATAAGTCTCGGAACTGAATGCCCATGTGGGGTAGGGGCTGATGCATGCTATAGTTCAAAACAACCAATCAATTTTCAAAGCCTAGGGACCATGGTGGCTCAGTGGTTAAGAAGCTCACCTTCTTAGCTGGAAGGCTGGCAAGTCGACAGTTCAAGACCTGAGTACTGCACAACAGAATGAGCACCCATCTCTGTCCCAGCTCCTAGCAGTTCAAAAGCAAGAAATTGCAAGTAGACAAATAGGGACCATTTTGGTGGGGAAAGATCTTGGGAACATGAAAGGAACTTCATGTTTGGGCTCTCCTGAGAGTAGTTCCTCCAGCAAAAATCCTTTCAACCCAGAAAGCACCTTTGTGTGTTTCTGACACGATTAAAAAAATATCCCCTAAAGCACTACACCAGGTCAAAGTCTACTGATCTACTTCAATACTGCCCACTGTATATGACAATGACTCTCCAGGGCCTCAGGTTGCAGTCTTCCACACCATTTGCTATGTCATTATTTTAACTGGCAGATATCAGAGACTGAGCATTTGACATTTTTGCAGGCAAAGGCATGTAATATACATCTTAGCTCTGGCCCATCCCCACCCTTCATATAACACTATGCAACAAAAAAATTGGTACTGGCTGAAAATAACATGATTGTTATGTAATAGGGTGCACTGATTCCGATTTTGTAATTAGAAATGTTGTAGGACGTCTGGATTTAAAGTTATAGCTGAAAGTCATATGATATTAAACACCTGTACATGGGTTAATATGTAGCTGTTTGATGTACGATTGTGTGAGTGTGTGTTCATCCATCAGTCTCATTCGGAAGTGACTAGAGAATAGTTTGTGCTAGTGTGGTTCTGTGTTTTATTACTCAGCAGTCGCAGTAACATGCATTTAAGTGATTTTGTATAAGACGATTCGGTAATTCGGTACATGGTGATTCAGTAAACAAAAGATGAATAGGCGCAGCTGTGTGAATTGTCTGGACTGCTTTTGCTACATTTGTGGCAAGTATACGATGTCTGACCAACACAAGAACATGTCCAGAAAGCTACGTATAGCTTACAAACATTACTTCAGATGTGAAATCGGAGATCAAACAAAATCCTGGGCTCCTCATCTCTGTTGCACCGTCTGTTACTCCAGTCTATCCCAGTGGTTAAACGGTAAGCGAAATCGAATGCCTTTTGCTGTTCCCATGATTTGGCGGGAGCAGAAAGATCACCATTCAGATTGCTATTTCTGCTTGACCATCATATCCACGTACAGCAAGAAGAACAAGTAAAAAATCGTGTATCCGGATTGTCAGTCTGCTCTAAAGCCTGTGGCTCATGGTACAGATTACCCAGTACCAATTCCTCCTTTATCCGATGCAATGAACAACGAAGAAAGTGATACTGAAGGTAATGACAGTGACGCTGGAGCTATGGAATATACGAATGATCCTGACAGTGACATTAAAAAGCCACATTTCATCAGCCAAGCCAAATTGGACGACCTGGTTCGCGATTTGTCCCTGTCGAAAGAAAAGTCTGAACTGTTGGGTTCCAGACTGAAGGAGTGGAACTTACTTGCGATGACAAGAATCACTACATAGTGAAAAATTGGCCACCCAGAAATTTACCTGTAGTCGGACAGCACAACGTTCAACATGTACCTCTTGTGGATTGTAATAAGATTTACCTACCTTCACTCCATAGCAAACTGGGTCTTATGAAACAGTTTGTTGCAGTGATGGATAATCATAAAACAAATCATGGTTTTCAGTACCTAAAAGGCAAGTTTGGAAAGATGAAAACTGAGGCGAAATTGAAAGCAGGAATCTTCATTGGGCCAGAAATACGAAAGTTGATTTGATGTCCACAATTCAGATTGGAGCTCACGGAACGAGAACTAGCAGCTTGGGACGCATTTGTGCTTGCTGTGCACAACTTTCTTGGGAACCACAGAGCAGACAACTATGCAGAAATTGTGGACAACTTGCTAACAGCCTTCCAGCCCCTCGGTTGCCGAATGTCACTAAAGATGCATTTCTTGCATTCACATCTCACCTTCTTTCTGTCAAATATGGGAGCCGTGAGTGACGAGCATGGTGAAAGATTCCACCAGGAGATGTCCACCATGGAAGCAAGATATCAAGGCCGCTTCAATCCAAACATGATGGGGGATTACTGTTGGGTTTTGCAGAGAGCAACAGAAGATGTTCACAGGCAGAAAGCAAGAAGCTCTACACACTTTTAATCCAAGCCATTGTCAATCTTAGTGTAACTAAGAGTCCTTGACTCATTTCAGAGGTAAATAAACATTTATAATTCCCTTCTCAATTATAATATTTAGTGTTTTCATCCCAAAGTATCCAGATTAATTTCCCTAAAATTTCTCATAAACACTTTTCAACATAGTTAATAGCATTTTCCTTGATAACCTTTACATGTACATAACTTTTTTTCCTGACGTGCCAGAGCAAATCCGACTGCAGTTCTGTATTCAGCACATATGAATTACTATAAGGAACATATTTTCAACTCAGTAGCAGGGGGAAAATTTTTTTTTGTTGCGTAGTGCAAAGTGACTTTCATGCAGTATTTGTTTCATCCATGCTGCCTCTCAAAACAATAGCACAACTGTGCTCAATTGTTCCAAGCCAAGAGTTAAGCATGCTTTTCAAGCTGTTGTATAGGCTGATTGCTAGATATGATCTGCAGAAATGCTAAGGTCAGTTAATGTTACTATAACTTAGAAAGCAGGTTATATCCTCCCAGGCAGGAAAAAGATCTTAAAATCATAGGACTCCAAAGGCCATTGACCCCAACCTTCTGCTGAAGCAAGAAATCTGTGGCTAAAACATCCCTGACGGACGGCCCTCTGTCAACAAAACAACGTGACTGCAAAACAGTCCTCGGAAATAGTGCGGCAGGGAAAGCTGGAAAGACCCAGAGTTGCATTTTTCAATTGGATCGAAGGAAACGAACCAAGAAACAATCCTGGTTTTTAGAACTCTCTGGCCTATCAACTACAACGCTCTGAGTTATCAATCATTTTGAAAGACTAGTGTTTAAAATATTCTTATCTGTTTGTATTCTCACCATGACACTGAGCATATAACGCAGTCCTAGATCTTCATGCTGTTCCAGGAGAGCTTAAAATAATAGGAATTTAGTGATAAATACTAAGCAGCTGAGCAAAATTGTAGCTGTGTGTGCCTCCCCCATTTAACAGTAGTTTACAAATCCATTTGAAGAAACACTGTAATCATGGATTCAAGGTACAAATGAACAAGAGAGTTGCATAATCTGAGTAAAGCAAATCCATCTCTCCTAGGGAAATATAAAGGTTACCTGAAATGAAGCATAGTGATATGCAGTATACCTGGATATCAGGGTACAGGCAAGAGATGATAAATGACATCACATGGCGAATGCATCTGCCATTATTCTGGCCTTTAATAATGTAATTGAAAGCTAATAGGAAGCCACCTTTTATTTATATTTATTAAGCATCTTCCAAATAACCTGTTCTGTGAATTGATTTCATGCCTCTTTTAATTTATTTGTCACCAGTTTGAGGTAAGTTGACGCTGGGCTAAAATATACTCTGTGGTAAACGCAGTGTTTCCGTTCTTCTTTCACTCCCAATTGGGGGAATTTGTGGTACAAGCAAGGAGACGCTTTCCTCCTGAGTTTTAGAGTGTCTCCATCTCCCAACCACTAGTGCTCCCTTATAACTATCCCCAGTTCAAATTCAGTCCTACCATTGCAGATAGAGAAAGTTTTATGTTCATTTTCCACAGCTATTTTTCTTATGTTTTGTGCCCACCAAAGCTATTGTATTTCCTCAAAACCAGTCTAATTCTCAAAAGCACAGCCATCACTATCCAAGTAATTTTTCCACCTTAATTTATAGGGAACAGGCAGAAGCAGGTCCTCAGGCTATAAATGATTCTGAAGAGCCCAAGCAAGTCAAAGTCAGTCAGTAACAATGACAGCACTCGCGGAATGTATAGCTCTCCAAATACTTCTCCTAAACACCCACCTATTTTAATCCATTATCAGAATTCCTGAGACATTGATGTTGTTTCTACTTAAATCTTCTTAGTTGATGTCTTTCTCTTTAGCAAAATATTCTCATATCTACCAAATCCCTTTGTTTATATGACACCTCACTGCCAGAATTGGCCTCAGTCCTTCTCTCCAAGATTTCCCGGATAGAGTTGCCATAATTCTCTCCCACAAAACTGGGACAGAAGTATACTTGACAAAAATTGGCAGGTTATCTACAAAATAGCTTTTTAAAAAACAAACATAATATAATGACAGCTATAAAACACTTTCACATTAAATATATCAATATATACATAAATTTATTTACAACAGTTAATTCTTACTGTAAAGACACTGTGTTAGGATACATGAACTAGTTTTTGCAACAAGAGCAAACCAATGACTGTACCTTTAAGGCTCTGCATGTTACCCCAGCCAGGTGCTATCATTAAGGGTTTGTAGGTAGCATAAATTCAGGCAACATTCTCAGACACTTTGCTCTTTATGCCATTTTGACTGAATGCCGTTGCATCGCTTCGTGCCATTGTGTGCTTCGTGCCACTGCTGTTGCTGTTGCCTGCCTGCTGTCTGACACTGCTGTTGCCATCGTTGTCAGCCAGCTGTTGGACTGCTTCGTCGTTTTCCTGGTATGTTTGCCTTGCCGGACTGCAAGACATTGGATAACATACCACTGCCACATTGTGGTGCCTTGATAAAAGACTCTGTGTTTTGAGGGAGAGCTAAAGGAACTGCTAACTATCTTCAAAGCCGACCTTGAAGGAACGGATAAGGTTTGGACTGTGTTTGCTTTGCTTTACTGAAGATAGACGTTTGAAGCTTTCCAAGACTGTTTATAGACTTTGCTGCAACACATAGTCTGAATAGAAGACATGTGTAACCTTGCACTTCGTGCATTGCTTTGTATATAGTGTAAATAGAAAATTCCTACAACCCAAGCTGAAAGTTTGTTTTGTGCATTACTCAAGAAAACACTCTCACACTCTGGGGTGTGGCCATAGCCAGCCACTTCTAGCACTCTGCTATATCAATTCCATCTCAATGGTTATGGGCCCAGGTGCTGCTGATTGACCACGCCCTGTTTGTAGCAGAGAGTGTTTGTTCTGTTTGCTTGGAGGAATTTTACACTAGAGTAGCAGCAATGACTTCTGGAGGCTTGAGTTTGGTTCCTCAGCTCACTGGCACGAACTACCAGGCTTGGGCTTTAAAATGCTCTTTATTGCTGAGGAAGGAGGGCTTGTGGAGCGCAGTGTCCACGCCTGTGGACTTGGCAGCTTTGGACCCTGATGATGAAAGTGACAACAAGGCCATTGAGCAGAACTCACAAGCTCTGGCAGTGATTGGGCTCACTGTTGCAGACTCCTTCTTAGTACATATCAGAGGGGAGACTTCTGCTGCTGCGTGCTGGGAAAACCTGAAGAGACTGTTTGTGAGAAAAACCGTGGGTGCACAGATACAGCTTGCCAGGAGGCTTTTCCGCACTCACCTTGCTCCAGGTGGGAGTATGGCTGAACACATACAGCTTATCACTACCCAGCTCCTAGACCTGGAGGACAAAGGTCTTGGGTTTAACGAGCAGCAAAAGGCCTGTATCCTTTTATCTTCCCTGGATGAGAGCTACGAGGATTTCGTGGTTTCCCTTGGGGCTCTGCCAAGCCAGGATATGGTGTTTGATGAAATCAAGCCTCGGCTGCTGGAGGAATCACAGAGGAGGCTGGAGCGGGACCTACTTCGAGAGACCAGCGCTCCCCAGTTCCAGAAAGGCAATGAGCAGCCAGCAACAGTCGGAGTCGCCCGGAGGTGCTTTGCTTGTGGGAAACCTGGGCATTTTGCCAGGTCTTGTCCCACCAAGGCTGTGAAACGCCCAAAGAAGCAAAGGAGGAGTGCTTCATCGAAGCCAGCTGGTGTATGTTGCTCCTCGACGCCAGAGGAGCTGTGGGTGATTGATAGTGGGGCGACAAGATCAATTTCATCCATAAGAAAGAGCTTTAAGAATTTAAAGGAGACAGACACAGTTGTCTCGCTGGCTAACAAAAAGGATGTGCCTGCTAGGGGTGTAGGTGAAGTATATTGTACCCCATTGGGGACAACTTTGCAAATGTTGTACATCCCTGGGTTCCTAAATATACTCTCAGTGAGGGAGTTAGATAGGGCAGGGTATGAAGTAACCTTTAAGAATGGTGAATGTTATATCAGAAAGGAGTCAAAGTGTTTTACAGCCCACCACAAGAACGGGCTATATGTGCTAGAACCCCAGTCCCCACCTGTTGTTAGTGTTGGGAATTACAACAGGCCTGCACACTTTAACTGCATCCACCTGTTGCACAGAAGGTTGGGCCATTGCAGTTTTAAAGTTCTGGGGCAGACTGTGTCCCAGGTAAAAGGGATACATCTATCGCCTTGCAATAGATTTTTGCAATGCAATGCCTGTGGAGAAGAGAAGTCTAAATCTGCACCAGCAAACAGGATGCAGAGCTTCTCCACAGAGCAACCGATGGACCTGGTCTTTGCAGATTTAATAGGACCAAGAAAGCCATCTTTAGGGGGAGCAAAATATATACTGAACATCATTAACCACCATTCTAGATATGGGTTTGTAAAGTTACTGAAACGGAAAAATGACTGCCTGAATCAGTTTGCTCAGTGGCTTAAAGCTACCGAACGTAAAACAGGGAAACGCCTTAAATGCCTGGTCACTGACCAAGGGGGAGAATTTGTTAACAAGGCTTTCTCAGATTTCCTGACAAGGAGAGGTATTGAGCACAGGCTCAGTGCGCCATACCGCCCACAGCATAATGCTTATGCGGAGCGCAGGGGTCAGACTCTACAAGGTATGGTACGGACTCTACTAAATGACGCTCAACTACCTGATGCCCTTTGGGGGGAGGCAACCCTTACTGCCACCCATTTGATAAACCTTACAGTGAACTCTACCACGGGGCAGGTACCATATGTACTCTGGCATGGACGTCAGCCGGACTTAGGTCATTTAAGGGTCTTTGGTTGTCCGTCGTGGGTCCACATACCAGCTCAGCAAAGGCGCAAGGGACAGCACCGTGCCCGCAAATTGATATTTGTCGGTTATGAAACCAATCGAAAATGCTATCGCTTTTGGAAGCCGGGTACTAGGGAAGTGTTTAACAGCGCCAGCGCAAAGTTTTTAGAGAACGTAGGTTGGGAAAGGTTGGAGCAGGGCCCCCCGCCTACAATGACTAACGGTTACCCAGTACCTAGTGACGTAACCCGGGGATCTAGTAATTATGATCCCGGACTGTCCAGACCGAACAGGAACAATATGAAAAGCGAGAGTGAGTCCGATAGTGATCAGGATCGGGTCTCTGACCACTCAAATAGCAAACAGAGGGTAATGGTAAAGTCAGAGGATTCTGATATAGACTCCCAGGGTGAGACACCCAATGTCTCCAGATCACCTGCCATCGTCAGGCGGTCTACTAGGGGGAGGAGGCAACCTGACAGGTATCAGGCCTGCTCAGTGATCATAGAACCAGCCAGCTTCGCTGAACTGGCTGAATTACCTAAACCAGACCAAGAGCCATGGAAGGAGGCTATGAGTAAGGAGATAGCTTCAATGAAAAGCCTGCAAGTCTTCCAAGAGGTTCCCATACCTGCAGGGAAACAGGTTCTTGGGTGCAAGTGGGTTTTTAAGGTCAAAAACTGTGCTGATGGAAACAAAATATGTAAGGCTCACTTGGTCGCTCAAGGGTTTAGGCAGAGTGAAGGGGACTACGATGAGGTTTTCGCCCCATCACTGAAGGCTACCACGTTGAGGGCTGCACTAACGTGGGCAGCAAAGCACAAGCATGTGGTCAAGCATATTGACATGGCCACAGCGTACCTCAATGCGCCCTTAAGGCATGAAATATATTTGAGGAGGCCACCAACGCTGACTAGCCCGGAAAGCAAGTCTGTGTGCTGGAAACTAACGAAGAGCCTGTATGGCCTTCGACAATCTGGGTACGAGTGGAATATGTGCCTAGTGGATTTTCTTAAGAGTTTAGGATTTAACCAGGGTATTGCAGACCCGTGTCTGTTTAAAAAGGGGTCGGGCAAAGCAACAATGTTGCTCCTGGTGTTCACAGACGACATTGCAGTTATTTCTCCGGATGAGAAATCAGCTGCTGAACTGATAGAAAGGATTAAACATAGGTTTGATATCAAGGATCTAGGTGATATCAAGACATACGTAGGAGTGGATATAGAAAAGACAGCGAGGGGTTTTAAGCTGTCGCAGGTTGAGAAAATAGCACAGTTACTCAACCAGTACAAGCTTGAACTTGCAAAACCATGCAATACTCCTATGACTCCTGGCTTCCTTCAGGAGGTGAACGAAGGGCCAGAGTTCGATAAAGGCGTATATAGGTCGTTGATAGGGAGTTTGACTTATATTGCTACATGGTCCCGGCCAGATATATCCTTTGCCGTAAATCAGTTAGCCAGGTACTGTGAAGACCCAAAAGAAAGACACTGGCAAGCGGCAAAAAGGGTCCTGAGATACCTAAAGTATTCGATCAGAAGAGCACTATATCTGGAGCCAAGAGGGAGCCTGACACTAGCAGTTTATGCCGACGCAAGTTTCGCATCGGACCCAGACACCAGAAAGTCCACATCAGGGATGGTTGTCACGTTAGGGGGTGCACCAATAGACTGGAAGTCCTTGCGTCAGAAACACATCACATTATCTACTATGGAGGCAGAGTTCTCATGCCTGTCATTGACATGCACTGAGGTAACCCACCTAGTACAGCTTATTAAGGACCTAGGGGTAAGCTGTACCGAACCAATAGTTGTATATGAGGACAATCAAGCAGCAATAACCACTGCTAACAGTATCGGGGTAAAGAGCCGGTCTAGGCATACTGATCTGAGATACTTGAACGTAAGAGAGTCAGTTCGGAAAAACATCATTAAGCTAGAGTATATTCCCACCGAGGAAAATGTGGCAGATGTTTTTACAAAGCCTTTACCTATGTTGAAACATAAATACTGTATTGAAATGCTTGGAATACTGTGAATGTGTATTCTGTATCTCTGTATGTATCTTTGTTGTAACGTATCAATCATCGGTTGAGTGCTCTCGTCGCAAAGGGGGAGTATGTTAGGATACATGAACTAGTTTTTGCAACAAGAGCAAACCAATGACTGTACCTTTAAGGCTCTGCATGTTACCCCAGCCAGGTGCTATCATTAAGGGTTTGTAGGTAGCATAAATTCAGGCAACATTCTCAGACACTTTGCTCTTTATGCCATTTTGACTGAATGCCGTTGCATCGCTTCGTGCCATTGTGTGCTTCGTGCCACTGCTGTTGCTGTTGCCTGCCTGCTGTCTGACACTGCTGTTGCCATCGTTGTCAGCCAGCTGTTGGACTGCTTCGTCGTTTTCCTGGTATGTTTGCCTTGCCGGACTGCAAGACATTGGATAACATACCACTGCCACATTATGGTGCCTTGATAAAAGACTCTGTGTTTTGAGGGAGAGCTAAAGGAACTGCTAACTATCTTCAAAGCCGACCTTGAAGGAACGGATAAGGTTTGGACTGTGTTTGCTTTGCTTTACTGAAGATAGACGTTTGAAGCTTTCCAAGACTGTTTATAGACTTTGCTGCAACACATAGTCTGAATAGAAGACATGTGTAACCTTGCACTTCGTGCATTGCTTTGTATATAGTGTAAATAGAAAATTCCTACAACCCAAGCTGAAAGTTTGTTTTGTGCATTACTCAAGAAAACACTCTCACACTCTGGGGTGTGGCCATAGCCAGCCACTTCTAGCACTCTGCTATATCAATTCCATCTCACACTGGTCACACTTATTGGACAGTGATGTGAGGCGAGAACGCTAAGATTTGTCTCCAGATATACTCCAACTCCAATGTGGCAGGAAATTGCTCATTTGAAGGCGAGAGTTGGAATTTATTTTAATGGTGTGTTATAATACACAATCAGTAAGTTTTGAAAATCCGGGACTTTAACATGATTTTTATTGAACTGGCTGGGACAATTTTTCCGACTTTGAATCCGGGACAATTCAGGTTTTCCAGGACATATGTCAACTCTATTCCCAGAGGATGCTCAGATGGTGGAGAAGCTGCCTTTGGTCCCACCAGTGTAGGGTGGGGCTTAGCCACAACAGTGTGCATGCTGACAGAAAAGGCTCTGCATGCCACCCCTGCACACATGCCATAGGTTCGCCTACACTGCTCCTCTCTATTTTTAATTTCCCTCTTATTTGTTTCCCTTCTAAATTCCAATAATCAAATTCCTAAGCTTTCTTAGATAACCAAGTGGCCTCATGTCTTTCAGAATGTGTGATGCAGTATATTGTTATTTTGATAACTCCCAAGAAGAGTCAGGATGGATTGTATCCTCTGGCATCTGTAAAATACTGCTGCAATTGTAATATTTGAGAGTATTAAGAGTGTAGGGAAAGGAAACACCCATAAAACTGGGCTCATTTTATGCTGAATGAATTCAGTTAGGAGAGCTGTCGTCCTCTGCTTTTGTATTCAGTGTTAGACCTATATGTTAAAATACTGTTCCAAACATGGAACGTTGCAAATGCCTAATGGAAATAAAGCAAAGAAAATGTGTGTTTGTGTGTGTTTAAAAAAACAGTACAAGGCAACCTCAATGTATTTACAAACCCATCTCAGAATGTTTTCCGGGTGACCAGTGGTAAATAACAAGTTAGCTACTATAACATACAAATTAAAAAGTGGCATGAAAAACTACACTCTCATAAGATATAAAAAGCACAACAGGAGTCACACAGAAATGAAACATTCATATAAACATTAAAAGTAAGGTAACAGGTAGATGTATTAGTTGACTGAATAACAATGTATATCAGAAACAGTAATGTAGCACCTGTTAGACTAATTAGTAATAATTTTTCATTAGCTTCTGTGAGTTTAAGCATACTTCTTCAGATGAATAAACTGATAATGCTTCTGGGCAGATTATAAAGCTGTTAGCAATTGGTAACAGTTCTAAACTGCCAAGAGTTTTCTTTAGGAACAGTTTAAAACTACATCTTTAACAGACAATAGGAACTCATTGATTTCATCACAATGGTGGTAATTAAGGTCTGACTAGGAGACAAAAAGGTGAATGCAGTGGCTTAGTGGTCAAGACACTTAACTAGTTGACTGGAAGGTGGGCAGGTGAGCAGTTTGATACCTGAGTATGGCACAACAGAGTGAGCTCCCATCTCTGTCCCAGCTCCTGCCAACCCAGCAGTTTAAAAGCAAGAAATTGCAAGTAGATACATAGTTACTACAGCTGTACTTCGCTTAAAGAGCATAATGTGTTCCACAGGATTGCTCTTTAAGCGAGTTTGCTCTTTAAGCGAAACACCATTGTAAGTGACCAATTGTGACGTCTGGTGGGGGGGGGATTGCGTACCCTGATTTATTTGTTAAGAGAGTTTTTGGTTTGTTTTATTTGTTAAGCGAAGCAAACATTCAGAGAAAATTCTGCTCTTTAAGCGAGTTACTCTTTAAGCGAGGCGCTCTTTATGTGAGGTTTGACTTGTACTTTGGTGGGAAGGTAAACAGCATTTCGTGCACTCTGGTATCTAGTCATGCCTGCCACATGCCCACAGAGACATCTGCAGACACAGACAGCGCTGGCTCTTTGGCTGTAAACGGAGATGAGCACTGAACCCTAGAGTTGAATATGACTGGCTTTTGAGCAAGGGGGACCTTTACCTAAGAAACAAAGCTTCAGATGATTGTTGCTGTTATTATGTGACTTACAGAGACCATAATAGGGATTTTAAAGTAAATAAGATGCATAAGGAGTTCCATACCCTCCAGTGAGTTTCCATGGTGGAAAGGGGATTCAAATTCAAGGACAACCGAGTCCTAGTCCATCGCTCGATTTACTACTTCACACTGGGTTCCATACAGATGGTTAGATGATCGTATTTATTGACACAGGAAACTATTATCTTTGATAAGGCCTAGAGCAGGGATTCTCAACTTGTAGCCTGTGGGCTGAATGCGGCCCATGGCACCATTTCATATGGCCCACCACCACACCTCCACCACACCAGGAAGTCCCATGGGGTGAAGGGCAAAATGGCCATCCGGCCTCCGAACCTATCTGAGGAAGTGTGACCTGGCTCCTGGCTTTAAAAGGTTGAGAACTCCTGGCCTAGATAAACCGTGTTCAACTTTTTGATATATTCCTGTTCAGTAGCAGCCTGTTGGAATCTGTTCCTGAAATTTCTTTGCTCAAGGATTGCAACTCTAAGATCAGAAAAAGTATATCTGGAAAAAGTGAAATGTTCACCTGCTGGTTTCTCACTAATGTATTTCTATTCCTCGTGTCCATTTTGTCCCCATTTACTCTCTTATGCAGAGTTTGCCAGTTTGTTTAGTATGAAATGTAGTGGAGCATTGCTGACAAAAGATGGCACACATTACTTAAGAGGATGAGTAAGTGTATCCTTCCCTGATACTATGGGCTATGAAGTTTGGTCCTCTGATCTTGTTTCTGGTGTAAATATGTGGGTAGTGCTGACATCTGGGTTTATCACAAGGTCTAGTTCTCATATCAGCGTCTCTAGTGGACAATCTGTTGTTATTAGTTATAATTATAAGGGGCTGCGGTGACTCACTGGTTAAGAAGCTCGCCTTGTTAGCTGGAAGGCCAGCAAGTCGGCACTTTGAGACCTGGGTACTCAGTGATGGGATGTCAAAAATTTTATTACCACTCCATGATGTCATCACAGTGTGGGCGGAGCCAGTGTTGTGGGCGGAGCCAGTGTTGTGGGCGGAGCCAGTGTTGTAGGCGGAGCCAGCATTGTGGGCGGAGCCAGTGTCATGGGCGGGACCATGTGACTTGGTGGGCGGGGCCAAAGTTGGTCATGTGACTTTAAAAATATTTTTTTAATTTTAAAATAATAATAAATAAATAATATAAAATTTATATAACACTACTAAAACTAACAATATGTTTCACATTATAAGACAATAAAAATGTTTATTTTTATGTATTTTCTATGTATTGAATTTTTTGTGACTTGCAGTTTTAAGTATAAAAAAATACAAAAAGGTAGTTAACATTATGCATTTAATACAATACTTTAACAATAACAAGAGGTACATAAAACTAGATTTTGCTACAAGAGTTTTACAATATGAATGAAAAACTATAGAACTGTTTCAGAACTGCTGTACATTAAAAACCTCGGATAAAGATTGCCTCGCTTAGAGACTAACTTGCTTAAAGAGCAGAACTTTCTCTGAATGCTCGCTCACTTAACTCAACCAAAAACTCACTTAACAACAAAATTAGGGTTCGCAACCCCCCCCCCTCAGAAGTCACAATTGGTCAGTGTTTCACTTAAAGAGCAAACTCACTTAAAGATGAATCGAACATCTAACCAACAATAAAATTTATTCTAGATACAGTATGACCAAACTACTGCTTGATGGTCATCCTCCGGTTCTGGTCCTTTAGCGTGCTTAACAGACCGAGCATCATCAGCTGTGCGATGTTGGTTTTTCAACCATTTTTTAACTGTAGGAATAGGGTCCCACATTTCTAGAGGTAGGCCAATTATACTAACTGTCATTACACTTGATATATTTGGAACAGTTAGGCGATTTCTCCTCTCACTACATATGAAGTTCATTTTTGAAAAACCCCGTTCGGCTTCTGCTGAACTTACAGCAATTGTTCTGATGATATTTTGTGCTTTTTGAATGCTTTCCGGAACTGAATAATTAGATGGATTTTTAAGGACATTTTCAACAAAATCCCTGTAATCATTTACATTAATGTCATAATGAAAAATTTCACTGAATCCAAGCAGTTGTTCCTCAGCTGCTTTCCAAGGAACTCGTACCTCTACAATGTTCCATTCCTGTGGATCCAAATATTTGAGAAAGTTTAATTTGTTCTCCTCTTCCAATCTACTGCCTGATTTTAAATGCTCGCAGTCCATAAGTCGCTTTTTCAAACTGACTATAATATTTTCCAAAAGCCTTTCACGAGGAAGTGCGACAAATCGCTGGTTTTTTACAAATGTGATATTTTTGAACAGTTCTGAACTAATCAATCCATGTACTCTTTTTTCATATACACCCTTCTCCTCTTTCAGCATCTCAAAAGAGCTAATGGATCTTACAACATATTTTTCTGCTTTTTGGATATCTATGTTCCTAGATTGCATTGCTTCTGAAATAAAAGATATTTCTCTCAGAATGTCTATCATCAGTGCCAAATCATTAAAAAAATTTATATTCTCCAGACGGGCAGCCATGCCTGAGAATTTGTCATGGGAAGAAAAATACTGATGCAGGGCTGGATAGGCACCCCACACAGCCAGCGTTGATCTCAAGCTACAGGCCGCCCATCTGGGCCCAAGAACTCTGCCAATTTTTTTGATTTCGATCTCAAGTTCCTTTGATATGGCTGTTAATGCATTTTGGCTTTTGTTTGATTTATGGAAAATTGCATATATTTTATCAATAAAAATTTTAAAATGATTTACTTGCTTGACTTCTTTTATTGCATCGTCTAAAACAAGTTGGAGGCGATGGTTTAAGCAGTGCCATATTATGATGTTTGGGAACTCTTTGGCCATTCTAGTGCTCACTCCAGATTTTCTCCCAAGCATAACACTGGCACCATCAGAGCAAAATCCTATTAAATTTTGTGCCAGGTACTGCTTAGAAAACCCAACATTTTTTAAACATTGAATTACTGAACCAAATATTGTCTCTGCATCTTGTTTTTCTAATTCAACTAGCTCCACAAAAAAGCTTGGTGAGACATCTGAACCCACACCCTCAACTTTTACGAAAACTATCACAACTGCTTTGCTAGATATTGTTGAGGCTTCATCAACAATCAAACAGATCTTTAGATTCTTTGCAATCACTCTACCAAATACTGTCTCTTTCAGGTCTTGTGCAATGAAATCTATTATTTTCACTGCAGTTCCACGTGAATGCAATCCGATTCCAATATTTGATCCAGTTTTAGCGTGTGCTTGTAGGTCATCTTCCATTTGTTGGAATGGTCTACTTAATTTTGCCACGTTGTAAGCTACAACAAATATGTTATGCGTGGTAAGCAAATGTCGTTCTACGCTCTTATCTACTGATTTTCTTAGAGCTTCCTTCGCTCCTTCCTTGATGTTCTCTTTGCAAATAAGATGAGTTTTTGATGCAAAATGTTCATTCATCTTTTTCCTTAGAGATGCCTGTTGTACTTCCTTAACTGTCCCTGATGGCATAATCTGGCAATTTTTCCATCCTTTTGACACATGAACCCCTCTCTCTATTGAAAAGTCATGTTTTGCACAATAGTTACAACCTAATTTTCTTTTGGAAATTACCAGTCCATCATATTTTTGTTTAAAAAAGTTGTATTGTGCCTCTGTCCAGCATTCTGGAATATTTTCTTCAACGTTGGCACTTTCTAGTGCAATTGAGCTGATGCTGGTGCTGCGTTCCCCACATTCAGATGATGAACTTTGTAATGAATCCTCTGTAAGATCCAACACACCTTTTCCAGCTGGTGTTTGCAGTCTTGGTTGTTTATTGAAGAAAGAACTGAGAGACGGCTGTCTTTTTTTCTTAAGGGCTGCTGCAAGAATTAAAAATAAAAAGTTGCAGTGTGGACTCTATAGAAAACAACACACACAGAAGGCACAATGCATGGAAACTGCACAGAGAAGACACACCATGCACAGAAATTGACCAGAAGGAACACAAAATGCATGGAAATTGCACACAGAACACGCTCAATACATAGAAATCACACATACCTGGGTTTCTCAAAGGCTTTATGCCACACCTATGAGAATGAAAGGGAGACATTTAAAACTAATCAGAATAATCTACTGTTACTGATAGATGTAGGAAGCTGTATTTTTATGATTCTTATTGTGTGCAATTAGCACATACTTCCACCTTAGAGGAAATACAGGCAAGCAAGCATAACAATACAGCTTCCATCCTACAGCTATGAGTAGCAATAGATTATTAAGTTTTAAATGACTCCCTTTCAGTCACAAAGGTGTGGAGTAAAACCTTTATGAAAAGACCTGTGATGGTGCAGTTTGGCCCTCCTGCTGTTTTTGCACTTCAGTTCCTGGAAACCCAAAAAGACACACACAGTAAACTGAAATGCAAAGACAGCAGGAGGGCCAGGCAGCATTTGGTATCATTTGGTGGGGAAGCTAAAATCATTCCGTTTGGTCTGCTGTTTAGTCATGCCTGCTTTGTGGCGAAATAGTCACTTGGCAGGCACGTTTTTCAAATCTGTTCCCAGAAACCCAAAAGACACCATCAGGCTGCCTTCACACACCTGTGTGATGGTGTGTAGACCAACATTAAAAAATACATACACACAACATTAAAAAATAAATACACACACACGTGAATGTTTAGTAAATATAAAATACTACAAAAATATTAATTAAAAATTCCCATGTAGGCACCATCTCCCTACCCTGTTACTTGGCAGGCATGTTTTTGCCCTTCAGGTCCATGGATACCCAAAAAGACACACACAGTAAACTGAAATGCAAAGACAGCAGGAGGGCCAGGCAGCATTTGGTATCATTTGGTGGGGAAGCTAAAATCATTCCGTTTGGTCTGCTGTTTAGTCATGCCTGCTTTGTGGCGAAATAGTCACTAGGCAGGCACGTTTTTCAAATCTGTTCCCAGAAACCCAAAAGACACCATCAGGCTGCCTTCACACACCTGTGTGATGGTGTGTAGACCAACATTAAAAAATACATACACACAACATTAAAAAATAAATACACACACACGTGAATGTTTAGTAAATATAAAATACTACAAAAAATATTAATTAAAAATTCCCATGTAGGCATCATCTCCCTACCCTGTCCCTTGGCAGGCATGTTTTTGCCCTTCAGGTCCATGGATACCCAAAAAGACACACACAGTAAACTGAAATGCAAAGACAGCAGGAGGGCCAGGCAGCATTTGGTATCATTTGGTGGGGAAGCTAAAATCATTCCGTTTGGTCTGCTGTTTAGTCATGCCTGCTTTGTGGCGAAATAGTCACTAGGCAGGCACGTTTTTCAAATCTGTTCCCAGAAACCCAAAAGACACCATCAGGCTGCCTTCACACACCTGTGTGATGGTGTGTAGACCAACATTAAAAAATACATACACACAACATTAAAAAATAAATACACACACACGTGAATGTTTAGTAAATATAAAATACTACAAAAATATTAATTAAAAATTCCCATGTAGGCACCATCTCCCTACCCTGTTACTTGGCAGGCATGTTTTTGCCCTTCAGGTCCATGGATACCCAAAAAGACACACACAGTAAACTGAAATGCAAAGACAGCAGGAGGGCCAGGCAGCATTTGGTATCATTTGGTGGGGAAGCTAAAATCATTCCGTTTGGTCTGCTGTTTAGTCATGCCTGCTTTGTGGCGAAATAGTCACTAGGCAGGCACGTTTTTCAAATCTGTTCCCAGAAACCCAAAAGACACCATCAGGCTGCCTTCACACACCTGTGTGATGGTGTGTAGACCAACATTAAAAAATACATACACACAACATTAAAAAATAAATACACACACACGTGAATGTTTAGTAAATATAAAATACTACAAAAAATATTAATTAAAAATTCCCATGTAGGCATCATCTCCCTACCCTGTCCCTTGGCAGGCATGTTTTTGCCCTTCAGGTCCATGGATACCCAAAAAGACACACACAGTAAACTGAAATGCAAAGACAGCAGGAGGGCCAGGCAGCATTTGGTATCATTTGGTGGGGAAGCTAAAATCATTCCGTTTGGTCTGCTGTTTAGTCATGCCTGCTTTGTGGCGAAATAGTCACTAGGCAGGCACGTTTTTCAAATCTGTTCCCAGAAACCCAAAAGACACCATCAGGCTGCCTTCACACACCTGTGTGATGGTGTGTAGACCAACATTAAAAAATACATACACACAACATTAAAAAATAAATACACACACACGTGAATGTTTAGTAAATATAAAATACTACAAAAATATTAATTAAAAATTCCCATGTAGGCACCATCTCCCTACCCTGTTACTTGGCAGGCATGTTTTTGCCCTTCAGGTCCATGGATACCCAAAAAGACACACACAGTAAACTGAAATGCAAAGACAGCAGGAGGGCCAGGCAGCATTTGGTATCATTTGGTGGGGAAGCTAAAATCATTCCGTTTGGTCTGCTGTTTAGTCATGCCTGCTTTGTGGCGAAATAGTCACTAGGCAGGCACGTTTTTCAAATCTGTTCCCAGAAACCCAAAAGACACCATCAGGCTGCCTTCACACACCTGTGTGATGGTGTGTAGACCAACATTAAAAAATACATACACACAACATTAAAAAATAAATACACACACACGTGAATGTTTAGTAAATATAAAATACTACAAAAATATTAATTAAAAATTCCCATGTAGGCACCATCTCCCTACCCTGTTACTTGGCAGGCATGTTTTTGCCCTTCAGGTCCATGGATACCCAAAAAGACACACACAGTAAACTGAAATGCAAAGACAGCAGGAGGGCCAGGCAGCATTTGGTATCATTTGGTGGGGAAGCTAAAATCATTCCGTTTGGTCTGCTGTTTAGTCATGCCTGCTTTGTGGCGAAATAGTCACTAGGCAGGCACGTTTTTCAAATCTGTTCCCAGAAACCCAAAAGACACCATCAGGCTGCCTTCACACACCTGTGTGATGGTGTGTAGACCAACATTAAAAAATACATACACACAACATTAAAAAATAAATACACACACACGTGAATGTTTAGTAAATATAAAATACTACAAAAATATTAATTAAAAATTCCCATGTAGGCACCATCTCCCTACCCTGTTACTTGGCAGGCATGTTTTTGCCCTTCAGGTCCATGGATACCCAAAAAGACACACACAGTAAACTGAAATGCAAAAACAGCAGGAGGGCCAGGCAGCATTTGGTATCATTTGGTGGGGAAGCTAAAATCATTCCGTTTGGTCTGCTGTTTAGTCATGCCTGCTTTGTGGCGAAATAGTCACTAGGCAGGCACGTTTTTCAAATCTGTTCCCAGAAACCCAAAAGACACCATCAGGCTGCCTTCACACACCTGTGTGATGGTGTGTAGACCAACATTAAAAAATACATACACACAACATTAAAAAATAAATACACACACACGTGAATGTTTAGTAAATATAAAATACTACAAAAATATTAATTAAAAATTCCCATGTAGGCACCATCTCCCTACCCTGTTACTTGGCAGGCATGTTTTTGCCCTTCAGGTCCATGGATACCCAAAAAGACACACACAGTAAACTGAAATGCAAAGACAGCAGGAGGGCCAGGCAGCATTTGGTATCATTTGGTGGGGAAGCTAAAATCATTCCGTTTGGTCTGCTGTTTAGTCATGCCTGCTTTGTGGCGAAATAGTCACTTGGCAGGCACGTTTTTCAAATCTGTTCCCAGAAACCCAAAAGACACCATCAGGCTGCCTTCACACACCTGTGTGATGGTGTGTAGACCAACATTAAAAAATACATACACACAACATTAAAAAATAAATACACACACACGTGAATGTTTAGTAAATATAAAATACTACAAAAAATATTAATTAAATATTCTCATGTAGGTACCATCTCCCCACACATCTCCCCACCCCCATTAAGTTTTTTTTAAACATTGTGTGATCAATTTGTCGCACAACATTAAAAAATACACACACATGCATTTTAAATAAATATAAAATATTACAAAATATTATTAATTAAAAATTCCCACGTAGGTACCATCTCCCCACACATCTCCCCCCCCCCCTTTTTCAGGTTTTTTTTAACATTGTGCAATCAATTTATCGCACAACATTAAAAAATACACACACATGCATTTTAAATAAATATAAAATATTACAAAATATTATTAATTAAAAATTCCCACGTAGGTACCATCTCCCCACACATCTCCCCCCCCCCTTTTCAGGTTTTTTTTAACATTGTGCAATCAATTTATCGCACAACATTAAAAAATACACACACATGCATTTTAAATAAATATAAAATATTACAAAATATTATTAATTAAAAATTCCCACGTAGGTACCATCTCCCCACACATCTCCCCCCCCCCTTTTCAGGTTTTTTTTAACATTGTGCAATCAATTTATCGCACAACATTAAAAAATACACACACATGCATTTTAAATAAATATAAAATATTACAAAATATTATTAATTAAAAATTCCCACGTAGGTACCATCTCCCCACACATCTCCCCCCCCCTTTTTCAGGTTTTTTTTAACATTGTGCAATCAATTTATCGCACAACATTAAAAAATACACACACATGCATTTTAAATAAATATAAAATATTACAAAATATTATTAATTAAAAATTCCCACGTAGGTACCATCTCCCCACACATCTCCCCCCCCTTTTTCAGGTTTTTTTTAACATTGTGCAATCAATTTATCGCACAACATTAAAAAATACACACACATGCATTTTAAATAAATATAAAATATTACAAAATATTATTAATTAAAAATTCCCACGTAGGTACCATCTCCCCACACATCTCCCCCCCCCCTTTTCAGGTTTTTTTTAACATTGTGCAATCAATTTATCGCACAACATTAAAAAATACACACACATGCATTTTAAATAAATATAAAATATTACAAAATATTATTAATTAAAAATTCCCACGTAGGTACCATCTCCCCACACATCTCCCCCCCCCTTTTTCAGGTTTTTTTTAACATTGTGCAATCAATTTATCGCACAACATTAAAAAATACACACACATGCATTTTAAATAAATATAAAATATTACAAAATATTATTAATTAAAAATTCCCACGTAGGTACCATCTCCCCACACATCTCCCCCCCCCCTTTTCAGGTTTTTTTTAACATTGTGCAATCAATTTATCGCACAACATTAAAAAATACACACACATGCATTTTAAATAAATATAAAATATTACAAAATATTATTAATTAAAAATTCCCACGTAGGTACCATCTCCCCACACATCTCCCCCCCCTTTTTCAGGTTTTTTTTAACATTGTGCAATCAATTTATCGCACAACATTAAAAAATACACACACATGCATTTTAAATAAATATAAAATATTACAAAATATTATTAATTAAAAATTCCCACGTAGGTACCATCTCCCCACACATCTCCCCCCCCCTTTTTCAGGTTTTTTTTAACATTGTGCAATCAATTTATCGCACAACATTAAAAAATACACACACATGCATTTTAAATAAATATAAAATATTACAAAATATTATTAATTAAAAATTCCCACGTAGGTACCATCTCCCCACACATCTCCCCCCCCCCTTTTCAGGTTTTTTTTAACATTGTGCAATCAATTTATCGCACAACATTAAAAAATACACACACATGCATTTTAAATAAATATAAAATATTACAAAATATTATTAATTAAAAAATCCCACGTAGGTACCATCTCCCCACACATCTCCCCCCCCCCTTTTCAGGTTTTTTTTAACATTGTGCAATCAATTTATCGCACAACATTAAAAAATACACACACATGCATTTTAAATAAATATAAAATATTACAAAATATTATTAATTAAAAATTCCCACGTAGGTACCATCTCCCCACACATCTCCCCCCCCTTTTTCAGGTTTTTTTTAACATTGTGCAATCAATTTATCGCACAACATTAAAAAATACACACACATGCATTTTAAATTACTATTTAAAAACCTATAAAATATTATTAATTAAAAAATCCCTTTTGGCTACTTACTTACCTGAAAGTTGTAAAGGTTCTTCCTCTGTTTCGGAGGAAGGGACGGACACAGAGGGTCCCGTCGTCGCCTCTCCTTCCATCACCTCACCCCCTCTTCCGACGCCGCTTGCTGGAGTCAATGAGCCCTGGGGCCTCGAGTCTCTGAGGCCTGCCCAGTGCCCACTGACGCTGCCGCGCCCCTCTGGGACCGACGAGTCGAGGTTCCAAGGGAACTTTGAGGGCTGCCCGGACCATCCGCTGTCGACGAGCCCCCCGAATGCGGCCTCCTCCAGGCGCCAAGGCCCGCAGCCGCGTGTTGCTGCTGTCGCTGCTACTGCTGCTGCTGCCACCGGAGCTGGAGCTGCTCCGAGAACGTCCAGCTCCAGCAAAATCTAGGCAGCAAGTGGCGGCCTCCAATCGCACGTGTGCAGAAATTCAATCTGCGCACGCGCTATTTGCAATTTCAGTGCGCATGCGTCAGATTGGTTTCTGCGCATGCGCACTGAATTGGAGCCATTTTGGCTCAAATTAATTTTTTTTTTTTTTCTGCCGGTGAGGCGTCCGATCCGGACGCCTCAAAACCGATATTACCCTCCCGGAGACCCCTCCGGAAATCCTTATAACGGTTCTGTGGATCCGTTCAGAACCGGTAACATCCCATCACTGTCAGGTACTGCATGACAGATTGAGTGTCCAGCTCTGTCCCAGCTCTTGGAGACATGAAAGGAGCCTCACTCAGGCATCCTCTGAGGAGATTTTCTCTAGCAAAAATCCTTTCAACCCAGAATAATCTCTTGACAAAAAATAATTATTATTATAGTTAGAATTATCTGTAGGTTAGGCAACCCGTGCTGGTATATAGACTAACATCTTCACCTATAAATCTAGTCCTGAACATGCTTTTTTGGGTCACTGTCTTGGATGGTAAACCTAGGCTTAATTTCCAAGTCTGATCACAACGGCACATATATGAAGAAGGAAACTGGGTTAATTATACAAAATACACATTTTGGGCTATAGCTTGTATTTGTAAAGCAGTTTCTGGAGAACACCTGATTGGCCATCTTATTAATCTTTAACGGTCAAAGAAAATTTAGAACAATGTTTGATTGTTAGTGCTTCTTGTTTTGCTTTTATTGTTTGTTTATTGTCAAGCAGAAGGATTTTATTCTACCATGTAAACTGCCCACAGTAGTGTTTACATAATATTTGCCTCAATTAAAAAAGTGTTTGACTAATGGTGAACATCATATGGTATCAAGATGATATCAAGTAGCACAAAGATGTTGCTAATCAAGGGGAAAGATGACTCTTCCTAGGCCACAGTTCTGTTCCCTTTCTTTACACCCTCTATCTTAGACAATTCTAAACTAGGCAGGAAATTATCCTGGTTTAAAATGATTTACACAGCTTCAAAATGATACCAGCCCACTGAATTGCTCTTGGTAATACACTGGCAGATGGTAAGGTATAAAAGCAGACTAACACAATTAGTTTTTTTTACAAAAAGAGGGAGAGAGAATTATTTCCAAAACTAGAGGAATGCTGAGGATGAAATCTCCGTAGTTTTTCCTCTTGGCTGTTGAATTCTCTCACCTGTTGGGCAAACATGAGGTCCATAAATAGAACACTGTATCCATTGTAATGGAGAAATCATTCTCCTAACAAGTAGATGACAAATTACTTTCTAATTTTTCTTTAATAGTTCATTGTAATATTTAGCATTTATATCACACTTAAAATTTAAAATGGTAAAATCATACATTCACTCAGGTCAATCTAGTTGCCCCATACTGTGAATCCAAGAGTAGATTTACTAAAACTTGGCTGAAGCTACTTAGTATGGTTATGGCAGAGTTTGCAAGTAAATGGTTTTAAGTAGTATAGTTGCATGTACTGCTAAATTTGTAATTACCAGTAGTAATTTAGCAAATAGTTACAAAGTTAGCACTAGAATTAGTCATACAGTCACAAAGTTACTCTTACATATAATCAGTGGTGGGCATCAGCAGGTTCACACCAATTCACCAGAACCGGTAGCAGAAATCCTGACTGGCCTCGCCCATCCAAGTTTTTAAATAAAGTAGTCCTAATTCGGGTGCAACACAGAGCTTTCCCCTGGCCACGCCCACCATACCACGCCCACAGTGTGGTAGCAATGTTTTTTGAGCCCACCACTGCATATAATTAGTGTTATTTTCTAGTTATTTTCATACTTTAAAAGGGCATTTTATGGAATTTTACAGGCACTGTAGGGAAATAATGAGATTTTAATGCTATTTATCAGTATTAAGTGACAAGGGAAGTATTCTTTTGTTGTTTGTATTTTTTGCAAATACATCCAGGGGAAACATCAGAATTGGCCACCAAAAGAAATAATACAGGGAACTGTGAAGTCTCTGTATTTTCAGGTTCACTACCAAACAGTAGCAATGCAATCACCTGCAAATGTTTAATTTCCACAAATTCTCAATCCCAGACTACATCTTACTATAGACTTTAGCTGATGTTTTAATATGGAAGACAAGATTCTGTCTGGACTATCTGGAAGTCACTTAATAAACTTTGAAGCAAAGCAGGAAGATCAAAGAATAATCAAATTAAAGGGGTCTACTTGGATACAGGACAGATTTTCCATGAATGTGGAGAAATTTAATCAATGTAGCATTAATAATTTCATGTCAGAGATTACTTTGGGTTGAAAGGATTTTTAGGCTCCTTTCATGTCCCTAAGTGCAGCTCTCAGATATCGAAACTCGACCTTCCAGTCTCCAACTCAACAACTTTAAGCTGGGGGAGCTGCAATGCAGCATTAATGTGCATGCATTTATGCTCTGCCACTTGTACAAAAGAAGATCTAGTAAATGGCTGAAACAACACTATTGAAATAACCCACTGCTAGTAAAAAAAAATCTAATTATTTTAACATTTGACGTTGTTTTGAGTTTAGGGGTTGCGGTAGCTGAGTGGTTAAGAAACTCACCTTGTTAGCTGGAAGGCCAGCAAGTCAGAAGTGCAAGAACCAGGTGCAATGGTGGGCATCAGCAGGTTGTCACCAGTCCACCAGAACCAGTAGCAGAAATTCTGGCCCACCCAAGTTTTGAAATAAAGTAGTCCTAATTCGGGTACAACACAGGTCTTTCCCCCTGGCCACACTCACCATACCATGCCCACAGTGTGGTAGTAAAAGTTTTTGGAGCCCACCACTGCCTGGGTACTGCATGATGGTTTGAGCACCTGTCTCTGTCCTACTTGTGCCAACCTAGGAGTTCAAAAGCAAGAAATTGCAAGTAGATAAATAGAGACCACTTTGGTGTGGAAAAACTTGGGGACATGAAAGGAGCCTCATTCAGGCATCCTCTAGCAAAAATCTTTTCAACTCAGAATAATTTCTGACATGAAATTATTATTACCTGTATTTCATATATGTCCATAATCATATATATTTCATATATTGTACATTCATAATTTTAAATTAAACAATGTTCTGATACAAATTGGACTTAGTGAGTGGGGTAGAGTTGTGATTTTTGTGAACTGTTTGAAGTGTTTTTGAAGTGTTTCTGAAATGTATTTATGATGTCTTAATTTTGTAATTTTGATGGGAGATTTCTTGAAATGTATGTTATATGTAATACTTTGATATGTTATTGATATGTGATACTTTGATATGTTATTGATATGTTATATTTTATGATTTATGCTGTTAGCTGCTCTGAGTCAATTCGATGAATAGAACGACATACAAATCCTAATATAATATAATATAATATAATATAATATAATATAATATAATATAATATAATATAATATAATATAATATAATATAATATAATACAAAAAAAGAAACAAAGAATTTCAAATCACATTTTGTGACACTGCATTGTCTTCTGATTTAATTAAATGATAGCAGGTAGATCTACCAGGAAAACAATGGCTAAAAGTAAACTTGGATGGTAGCATTGTCACTCTTTAAGTCAGGTTTCATCAAGATGAAAAACATACTATCCATTTCTTTCTCCCCATTCTCCTTACTATCCTGTCATCTTTCATTTTCAAATGAGGAATTTCTTGTCCATACAACTCAGAATTTAGAGAAACAATGTCTTGGGAGGCAGAAGTGGGACGTCTCTATAGAATACTTGGCAAGCATGAATAAGCTCCTACCTAAACCTAAATGCTCATTGCAACTACTATATCTAAGAATTCACTGGACTTTAGAGCAGGGGTGGAGAGCCTGTGGTCATCTAGATCAGTGTTTCTCAATATTTGGTTTTTGGATTTCAGTTCCCCAAAGCACTGATCAGCCTATGAACTGATTTAGGCTTCTGGAAATTGAAGTCCACCAGTGTTCTGCGAAACAAAGTTTGGGAAATGCTGATCTAGATATTGATGACCAACTATTCCAAGATCCTAATTGTTGACAAGGTTTCTAGGTGTTGGTGGGAATTAGAATTCAATGTATGGTGGGTAGCACCATTTCCATAACCCTGCCTTGGGAGATCCAGACTATTCAAAGTATTAATTTAAAATATATTTTACTGCAGTGCATATGTTCTTCTCGTTTATGAGAAAATTGAATCCACAGAATAGAAATTGCAGTAATCAGAGAAATTAAGTTTGTTTTAATATCCAAACATATGCTTCTTTTCAACCAATAGGGCATTAAGCTGCAATAAAATAAATGAACACAATCAACAGTTTGAGTGGCAATAAGTAATCAAATATTATAGTGCTAAGTAGCTAAGGGAAAATAAATTAAGAAACACAAATGGATGGCTTAGATCAAATTCTTTTCAATGATTTTAAAAGAGGTTAATAAAAAATAGTGTAGATGGGGCATGGATGAGAAGAGTTTCAGAATCTAATTCAAGTGCAACACAGGGCTTTTCCCCTGGCCACGCCCACCATTCCACACCCACAGTATGGTAGTAAAAAATTTTTGGAGCCCACCACTGACCATCACCCTTTGCTATGGACTTCACCACCAAAGGCCATTAGCCATCAAGGTTGTCAGGTGAGTTAACCGCCACCTGAGAATTGGCAAATCCTAAGGTTTTTAACCATACAGTCAAACACTTAAAGGACTAAGGATTGCTAAAGCAATAGTTCGTATAACTAGTAATAGTTATAGTTCTTATAACTGCCCTCGGCAACCATTCGGAGGCTTCAGCTGGTCCAGAATGTGGCTGCTCGAGTTGTGATGGGGTGTGGACGTTATGCTCATGCCTCACCACTTCTCCGGGAGCTGCACTGGCTCCCAGTGTGCCTCTGGGTGCAATTCAAGGTGCTGGTTATTACCTTTAAAGCCCTACATGGTAGTGGGCCAGAATACTTAAGAGACCGCATCATCCTGAGAACATCTGTCCGTCCCACTAGAGCGGCCCGGAGAGACTCTCTGGACGTACTTTCAGCTAGAGAGGCTCATCTCTCTACCACGAGAAGGAGGGCCCTTTCTGTGTCCGCTCCGGCCCTATGGAACCTCCTGCCAACAGAGTTACGTCTCCAGACAGAGTTGCTGCCCTTTAGGAAAGGAGTGAAGACCTGGCTGGTGGGGCATGTGTGGGGAGTAGGCCACACGGCCAAATCGCTTGCCTGGCTCATTTAAATATCCCACCTCTCTCCTCGGTGTTTTTAACTTGAATTTTAATTTTTATGTATGTGTTTTAATTGTTTTTAGTTGTGAAGCCGCCCTGAGTCTTCGGAGGAGGGCGGGGTACAAATGAAATGAAATAAATAAAATAGTAGCATAAATGCCATCGGTGCTTGTAAAATAAGTCTAGATGGAACTTGGAGTTTTTGTAACAATTACTGTAAATTTGCTGTCCCTCAAACTCGACAAACTTCTAAAAGCAGGATACTTCTCTTAGCAGGTGAACCTTACGATCTTATCTGCAAACCTTTGCCACATTAGAACTAACTTTGAACATTTGAGGTTCCTTCTATCTTCCCGTTCTACTCCTAGTGAGTGTCACTGATGTGTTGCTTCCTGCTAGGAATTTTAAAAAAGTGTTTCTGTGAAAGATACAAATTGCCGACAATATTACTACAATCCCTTTCGCTACTAATGGTTTACTTTTGTTTGTATTTTAGTCATGGCCATAAAATTTATTCCTAATGCTACCATAATGTTTTATTTATTATCTTCATCTTGTATAGCATCCTCAACAGCAATACACACAACTATGCTATCACAGTTATAAATTACCAGTGGAAGTATCATTTTTTGTTTGTGCTTACTCCCAGCAAAACCTTTCAGTATGTCGTTAGAACATGCCTACTAACAGGATGTCTTTCAGGCAAAAAGTGGACTGTCAAGCTGAGATCCAGATTTGTCAACAGAATGACTAGGGAGGCAACATTTAAGAACTACTCATCTAAAGGGCTGCCCTATATGAGCCTACACTTTAAAAAAAGAATTTAACTGTATTTTTAATTTTGTAAGCCACTCTGAGTCTTATTTATTTATTTATTTATTTATTTATTAATCACACTTGTTTATCGCCCACCTCACCAAAGTGACTCAGGGCGATTTATAACAAGTCATCAATAACAATTAAAAACCACTTTAAAATATTAAATAAAATTAAAATTAAAACAGATTAAAAGATTAAAAAGTAGGAGTTACAGCTAAAAGATGAGGGCCGGGGCAAGGGGGTCAGATTATCCAACCGGCTGTGGTCATTGTTCCACCCATCCCCCAGACCAGACCCGCCAGCCAGGTTTTCACTCCTTTTCTAAAGGACAGCAGCACTGTCTGCATGCATAGCTCAATTGGCAGGAGGTTCCATAGGGCCGGGGTGGACACAGAGAAACCCCTTCTTCTAGTGCCAGAGAGGTGTGCCTCTTTGGCCGATGGCACAACAAGAGAGCCTCTCTGGTCCGCTCTGGTAGGACAGACAGATGTTCTCAGGGTGATGCAGTCTCTTAAGTACCCTGTTCCACTACCATGTAGGGCTTTAAAGGTGATAACCAGCACCTTGAATTGCACCCGGAGGCACATTGGTAGCCAGTGCAGTTCTCTCAGCAGCAGTGAGGCACGGGCATAATGCCTGCATCCCATCACTACCCGAGCAGCCTCATTCTGGACCAACTGTAGCCTCCGAATAGTCACCAAGAGCAGCCCCATGTAGAGTGCATTACAATAATCAAGTCTGGAGGTGACCAAAGCGTGTGTGATCATGAGCAAGGAGTCCCGGTCCAGGAGCGAGCATAACTGGTGAATAACATGAAGTTGTGCAAAGGCCCTCTTTGAGCAGGAGTCGCGAGTCCAAGAGAACCCCCAGATTACGCACCGGCTCTGTTTGGGGCAAAACTGTCCCATCCAGAACAAAGAGATAACGCAGGACCCCTAACCCACAACCACTCAGTCTTGACAGGATTCAGTTGTAGCCCGTTGTCCCACATCCAGACCATGACAGCCTTCAGGCGCCTGGAAAGGACTTTGGATGAGGGTGAGGTATAAATGTGATAAAATAAATAAATAATAATAAATAAATTGCATGACAGGTTGTGTCTGGTGTCCTACCAGTAGCTGAGGTGTAGTTTGCAGAATGTGGGTGAAAAGCCTTATTTGTGTTCGTGCCGAAACTGCAGAGACAATCCTAGCTGGAGAAGTTTACCTTATTTCTGCTTTGATGGCTTTCCACCAGCCTTGAAAAGGCATCCTTTTCTGGCAGACTGTTGGCTTACTAAATAGAAAGCGGTTTGTATGAGTTCTACATTGCCACAGCCCAGCTTCTCATGTATTATTTGTTCTGAAGATTATAAAATCATGGTGTAATTCTGAGTACACTGTGATCCATTTTGAATGTACTTTCCAGAATTAGTAAGAATGTGTCTTGAGTATTTTTTTTTAAAAAGGACAGGCTATAAATATATTAATAAGTAACCAGCACCAACATCTCCCATGGATCTCTTCCACAATAATGTTGAAGTAATTGGTCTATGGAGTTTCAAATTGTTCCTTTAAAAGGATAAGGGACAAATAGGAACTACATAGGCCAATCACTCATTTGTATCTCCTGGAACCTGGTCTTCCTTTATTTACATCAGATTGTTGTACGATTTAAAATTATGCACATATATAAAATATAGGTACAATTCAGAACAAGGTAATATGTTAAAATAAGTAGACTTTTAGGGCTTATATAGACAAGTGAAAGAAGCCAGGCTTGATGACTCCTTTCCACTCTGTCCCCAGGCATACTTCTTGTTACTTGTCTCTCTAGTGCTGTTACCAGGTATGGGCAGGTGCTGTCACGGGTGAAATGAGGCTGGAGTTCTCAGCTTCTATCACCTGCCATATACAGGTGAGAAGAGACAGCTTGGTATTTCATCTTCCTTTGCCTCACACAAAAGACAAGGCTCCAACCTCCTCCTGTGACTCCCCACATTTCCTCCTCTACAGCCAGTGATGACAACGAACCATCCACCAAGGCCTTCCCTCTCCTTCTCTCCGAGCTTTGTGAGCCTGGCCTTCTCCAGCTATTTCTCAACAGTCAGCCTCCTCTCACCTATCTGTCTCAGCACACTTACGCTGGCTTAGGTGTTAGGAGAGCCACCCTCACTCATCCAGTGGACTTGGGCCAGACAGCCCTTCGGATGCATGGATGGATGGATGGATACCTACTTTCTCAGTTTTCCTCTTCAGTATAGCCAACTGAGACGACTATTGCACCTGGTCTTACAAAAATAGCACTTCCATATTGTTTGTCAGCAACTAGATATCTTCCAGGAATGTTTCTTCCAGGGGAGATAATTGGATCTTCTCCAAAGAGGAGTAAAGCATTGCAGTTAACTCGGGTGTCCCTTTGAAAATGGTGAGCAACCGTGTGTTGCACTGTAAACTTGATGATGAGCAAAAAGACCCAATGGTCCCTTTCCAAGACCACAATTTACAATAATTTATGTTCATACTGAGGGCCTGTCTTCATCTGAAGAAGAACTCTCTGTTAGATATTCAAAAGTTCTTCGGCGGGAAAACCGCCGAATTCCATTGGCTGGTGGGCCGGGCTTAGCAAGGTACTTAAGCCTGGCCCTTCCAGCCGTTGTTGTTGTTGTTATGTTGAACTCACAATAAACAGATGTATTGTTCGGTTCAACTACATGGCTATTGTGTCCTCCTTCCCACGCTTGGATCTCCGGATCTAGCACTGGCGACGAAGGTGGGATTCTGAGGATCGAGCCAATCCACACGGAACCAACGAGCCAGCTGCAGAGCACAACGCCATGGCTACCTACACGGGCCTGCCACCTTTCCAGCCAAAGGACGAGAAATGGGAGAGCTACTTGGACCGGTTTGAATTCTCCCTTCTGGCTGCCAAGTTGGGAGATATTTCGGAAGACAGGAAGAAGGCGTTCTTCCTCACCCACTGCAGCGCGAAGGTGTATGAAGTGGCCCAAGCGCTGGTAGCCCCGACACCCATCATGGCAGTTTCGTGGCAGACGTTGCAGACCGCCCTCAAGGGGCATTACTCGCCGGCCCCATCGAAGTATGTCCACCGAATCAATTTTCTTTTTTTTTTTTTTTTTTTTTAACTGAGTTAAAAAAATCAATCCTAAAAAAAAAAAAAGGAAACACAACCTCCACATTTGAATCTATGTATATGCTTCTCATAAACCAAATATAAACCTCAAAAAAAAAGGAGAAAAGAAATATAGTATCTCTAGTCGGCATTATAAAAAATATCACAGTTCTATCTTTATAACTCATCTTAACCATTTTCTAATACATTTGGTTTCCTTCACTATTTTAAATCACTCTTTAATATCACCCCTGTGGTATTTACAAAGTCCAAGGGCTTGTAAAACAAAACCTCATAATTTCCAAAAATCATTTTGTTCTGGTACAGGAATAACCCCTTTTTTTTTAACCGTCACATATTCCACAAAAGGTTTCCAGACTCTCCAAAAATTATTAACTTTAGCTCTACCTTTTTTTACTTTTAATTCACAAGTAAGTTTATCATTAAGCGCCAGCTCCCACATTTCTTTATACCAATCATGAATCTTAATCGAAACCTCGTTTTTCCAATTTTTTGCAATACAAATTCTTGCCGCTGACAACATCACGGACATCAATTCTTTATTATCATTACTTATATCGAACTTATCAACCTCTGTTAACAACCCTGTATCTGGACCCCATATGAGCTGTTTATCTAATATATTATTCACTTCATTTTTCACGTTTCCCCAAAATTTTTCCAAACTTTTACAGTTCCACCACATGTGTACATACGTTCCCATCTCATGTTTACATCGCCAACATTTATCACTAATATTACTATTCATACGGTGCAGCCCAACTGGGGTCCTATACCACCACCAAAGTAATTTATAATTATGTTCCTTCATTCTCACGGACATGGTTCTCATAACTCTTCTTTTCCATTTTCTCTTCCAATTTTCTAGTGAGATCGTCTCGTTTAATTCATATTCCCATTTACTTCTCAGTACATCCTGTATATTCCCACTTTTATTCAAGATTTTATAAATCTTGCTTACTATCCCTTTAATGGCCATGTCCCCTCTCCTTAATTTAGTCAACAATATTTCAAATAAAGTTAATTCCCGTTTTAAACTATTGTCAAACATAAATTTCTTATTCCAATTATTTACTCGGAGAGTCTTAAACCAATCTAGCTGCATATGAGAGAATAACTCTCTTCTTCTTTCTTTATTCTTGCAAATGCTAATCCAGTCTTTCAGCAAGAGAGCCTCCTTTTCTACCAAAATGTTTCTAATCCTACTATCAATTGGTATTGGAAAAGTACTTATGTCTTCTAGTTCTAAAACAGGCGAGTTACCTGGGACAAATTCCTTTTTTATTCTACTCCATTCTTCTAATGTTACTTTTGTCAATTTACATCTATAGTTTTGTTTGTGATTTTCTTTCCTGTCACTTAAAAATATGGACTTATCAATTTTTTGACTTTCCCCTCTCTCAATTTTTTCCCATATTGTTTCTTCCCGGTTCAATATTCTTATAACATTTCTAACTTGAAAGGCCCTATAATAATCACGAATATTAGGTATCCCTAAACCCCCCTCTTTCTGAGATGCATACCATAATTTTTTGACTATTCTAGCCCCATGTTTTCCATTGCAGAACTTGTTTATTATATTTTGATATTCCTTTAATTCCCTATCGGTAAACTTAATTGGTAATGCATCAAATAAGAAATTTAATTTGGGTAACAACATCATCTTACTTAATGCCACCCTTCCAAACCATGATAAATTTAGCTTATTATATCGAATTATTTTTTGTTCAATTTCCTTCATCTGTTTACCATAATTTAACCCTTTGAGTTCTCCATACTTCTGCGAAATTATTATCCCCAAATACTTAATTTTGTTTCCAATCTGAATCTTGTATTTTTCTTTTATTTTTTCCTCTTCCTCCTTAGTCGCGTTACAAAATATCATTTCAGTCTTGTCCCAGTTAACTCTCAAGCCTGTTAGATCCTCAAAGTTACTTAAGTGTTTATGGATTTTTTCTAAGGCCTTCATTGGGCATTTTGCAATAATTAACGTATCGTCTGCGTACAAATTTATCTTATTACCTTTTATTCCTACTATATCTTCATCCTGGCGTATTAGGTTTGCCAAGAACTCCATAGCCAGTATGAACAATGTTGGTGAAAGTGGACAGCCCTGCCTTGTGCCTGCCTCTAATCTTATATTACCTGAATATTCACCATCGACTCTAACCCGGGCCACTCCCACTTGATATAAATTTTTAATAACTCCCTGAAATTTAGCCCCAAATCCATATAACTTAATCATTTCTTGTATTGTTAACCATTGTAAAGAGTCAAAGGCTTTAAAAATGTCCAGAGACAGAAATCCCACTTTCTCTTTCTTTTGCTCCGTTAAGTCCATCAGATCTATTACTCTTCGCGTTAAATCTGACATATATCTGTTCTTGACAAACCCTGCCTGGTCTTCCTTTATATAGTCGGATATAAAACTATTTAATCTATTTGACATAATTGATGTAAATATTTTTGCGTCCTGATTAATTAGTGAAATCGGTCTATATGATTCCACCTTTTCTAAATCTTTGCCTGGCTTCGGAATTAACGTAATTATTGACCTGTTCCATGAGTCTGGAGTTGTCTCACCTTCTAAGATTTTATTAAACAGTTTACTCAGCCTCGAAACAATCCAAATTTTAAAATCTTTGTAAAACTCACCTGGTAATCCATCTTCTCCTGGTGCTTTCCCTAATTTTAATTTCTTTATCATTTGCTCAATTTCTTTTTCTGTAATCTTTTCCTCCATTTTATTTCTATGTTCTGCTGTTATTTGTGACAATTTTTGATTTTCAAAGCACTTTCTAAGTTTATCCAAATTAATTTCCTTTTTTGAGTATAGTTCATTATAAAAATTTTCTATTATCTTTATTTTTTCTCTTTTTTTGTTACATCTCCTTCCACTTTTGTCAATCAAAACCCCAATCTGACTTTTTATTTTCTTCTCTCTTGCTGCTTTTGCTAACAATTTAGAGTTCCTATTACTATACTCAAAATATTCTCTTTTTAAATATATCATATCCCTTTTAACCCTTTCTATATCTTTCCCCTCCAATTCCTTCTTAATTTTTTGTATTTCCTCATAAATCTTTTTACTTTTAGTTCTTGCTTGTTCCAGGTAGAGATATTTTAATTTTACTTCCAACTCCTGATATCTACTTTTATAGAGCTTATTTTTGACACTCTTTAATTTTATAGATTCCCCTCTAAATATTGCTTTCATTGTATCCCATACCGTGCTATAGCTGACCTCCCCATTATCATTCCAATTCCAATATTCTTCCCATTTCTCCATTATTTTTTTCTTATCAACCTCTTCCCTAAACAAATTTGTATCATATCTCCAATTATATAACTTCCCCCTCTCACTATGTAATTTCATCTCCATCACTATTTTTGCATGGTCCGACTCTTTGAATGTTCCTATTTTTATATCTTCAATGTTACTAATTAATAATTTTGTAACAAATATATAATCGATTCTAGATTGCATATTATGTACTTGGGAACAGAAAGTGTATTCCCTTTCATTCCCTTTAATCTCCCTCCATGTGTCTTGTATCCCCAGTGTCTTAATCCATTCATCTAGTATATATTTTTTACACTTTCTCTGAGTACCTGTACTATCTATTCCTGATCTTGTTAAGTTAAAGTCCCCTGCGATTATCATATTTTTTGTCCCCTCTTTCTCTAAAATTTTTCCCATCTTGTTCAAAAATTCTTCCTGGTTATCATTTGGTGCATATATATTAACCAATGTTATTTCTTCTTCATCTATATTCCCTTTGACTATAAGATATCTGCCTTCTGGGTCAGCTATGCTTTGTGTCATATTAAAGCCTGCCTTTTCTGATATTAGTGTTGCAACTCCTCTTGATTTTGATGAGCCATAGGCTTTCTCATATATTTGCATACCTCTCAGGACCATTTTGTTTGTATCTACAGACTTTTGGTGGGTCTCTTGCAGAAAGACGACATCTGCCTTTTCTTTATTAATAGCTATTTGTAGTCTTTTCCTCTTTAACACTGTGCCTGTGCCCTTCACATTCCAAGTTAATACTTTTAGGTTCTTAACCATCAAGTTTTGTTACTCTCCTAATTTTTTTACATTGCTCCCTGGACGTGTACCACCTATCCCCTATGTTACGAACACCATAAGATCTAAATATTGTATAAGAAAAACCTAACAATATATAATAACTAAATTGTAAAACATAATAATAATATAAAAAAAAGAAAAACTTACCTAATCTTCTACAGTCTTTTACCCTCCCCACTTCTTTTCGCCAGACTTCAACACGAGAGCCTGGCGAGATCCCTTTCCGACTTACAGAAAGAAGTAACGGAGAACACAAAAAAGATTAAGATGATTACAGACACAATTCAAGAAGATGTTAAAAAAGTGACAATAACAGTGAATGAACTTTACCTTCATGAACATCACACTTCACAAAGAGTGACTGTACAAGAGAGAAGAATACAGTTGGTGGAAGAAGGGCAGAGGAAACAGAATATTGTGATAAGAAAATTGGTTGAACGAACGCCAGACAGGCTTAAAGAAAGAATAGTGGATTGGCTCAACTCTTTACAAATGGGGAAAAATTTTGTTCCGGAGGATTTGGGTGGGGTTTTCAGGATTGGGGGGAGAAGAGGTAGGAACACACCTAGAAACGTTTTGGTCAAATTTGCAAATTGGGCGGATAAGCTTAAAGTAATGGCTCATATTAAACAAGCGGGGTCTGGCGTTCTAAAAATAGAAAATGACGATGTGGAAATCTACAATGACATTGCCCCAGAAGAGAGAAAATGGAAGTACAGGATGAAACCTGTCACAAGATTACTGACATCTAAGGGTATTAAATACAATTGGAGGTTCCCGCAACAATTAAGCTTCTTTTATGATAAAAAAATGCATATCATTGATTCTAAGATGGATGTTTTGGGTTATTTGACACACATTGGTTTGATTAAGGTGGCGTCAAGTGAATGGATTGAGTTAAGAACAGATTTACATATGGCTGGGGAAAGGGTCTCAGTCTTGAGAATGGAGGGGGGAGGGGGGGGAGCAGCAGGAGGGATGGATACATCAGACCCGAGTCTTGAAATTGTAGAGTGAAAATGTTAATAATTAAAGAAAGATCGGCGGAGGGAAAAGGGGGGCTTCAGAAAAGTAATGGCATTCTGCACTGACCCCCCCCTCCCTCTTTCGATATACGGAGGCACCGAATCAATTTTCGAGATCGATACCAGAAGGACGGGGAGACCGTGAGCGAGTTTGTAGCCGCCCTGCGAGCAGCTGCTATTCCCGTCGAATTCAGAACGAATCTCGAGGAGGCTCTCATCGAGCAAATCATACGCGGGGTAGTGGACACACGGCTCAGAAGGCGCCTTTTAGCCCGCCACGAGTTATCCCTGGCCATCGTGATGGATGAGGCAAGAGCGTACGAAGTCTCATCGTCGGCCGCGTCCTCTCTCCACCGAGTCCCGTCGGCGCCAGGGTCAGCCACCGTCCACTATGAAGACACCATCCCTGAAGCAGAGGACGAGGAGGAGGCAGACGTATACGCGACCGACGGGGCAAGCCAAGGCAGGAACAGCCGCCGTTGTGCCAGCTGTGGCGGGCCCCATCAGAGGGCACATTGCCGTTTCAAGGATGCAGTTTGCCGCCACTGCGAGAAAAGGGGGCATATTTCAAGGGCCTGTCGCACAAGGCAAGCGGCGAGCCAAACAGACCGGCAATTTCAAAATTTCCCGCCAAGCAAGATGGCCACCAACCAATTGGCGAATCAGAGGCACCAGCCGAACAACGGCGCCAGATTCGACAATGCCGAAACACACACAGTCAGAATCAGCCATGCTGACACGGAAAAGGGAAAGAAAATCTTCACCACGGTCCAGATCGACGGACAAGACTGTGAGATGGAGATCGACTCGGGATCCGCCGTGTCCATCATTCCCTGGAACTGGATGAAGCGAGCTTTCCCGTCTCTCAAGGAGTCGGACTTGAGCCCCCAACGACTCAGGGTGACGGATTGCCAAGGCAGACTCATCCCCATCGCCGGCCAGAGACGAGTCCGTGTAGGCTATGGCTGCAGGGAGTCTACTTTACCAATCACCGTCGTCTATGGGAAGTTCCCTACCCTCCTGGGAACAAACTGGTTTCCGGCCCTGGGACTGACCATCGCAGGGATCCACAGCACCAACGCCAACCAGACCAGGGAGACCTCTCTGCGGGACGACCTGATGGCCGAATTCCAGGACGTGTTCAGAGAGGGGCTGGGCAAGTATGTGGGGACCCCCATCTCATTCACCCTGAACCCTAGTGTTGCCCCAATCCGCCTTGGCCCTCAAGCCCAGGGTGGAAAAGGAACTGGACAAGTTAGTAGCCCAAGGAATACTTGTTCCGGTCGACCATGCTAGGTGGGAGACCCCCATAGTGACCCCCATCAAGCCGGACAGGTCGGTGCGGATTTGTGCAGACTACAAATGCACCATCAACAAAGCCCTACAGCCAAGTGCTTATCCGGTTCCCGTAATTGATCACCTACTGCATTCCCTGGGCCCCGGGAAAATATTTGCCAAACTTGACCTAGCACAGGCATACCAGCAGTTGCCGGTAGATGAAGCCACGGCTGAGGCGCAGACAATAGTCACCCACAGGGGAGCGTTTAAATGCACCCGCTTGCAATTTGGGGTCAGCATCGCGCCGGGACTCTTCCAAAGCACCATGGAGAGACTCCTCCACGCCCTTCCCGGGGTGGTTCCCTATTTTGATGACATCTTGATCATCGCGGAGAACCCGGGGCAACTCAAGGACAGAGTTGCGGCCGTTCTTGCGAAGTTCAGAGCCGCTGGGTTGAGGGTGAAACGTGACAAGTGCCTACTAGGGGTACCCTCCGTGGAATTCTTGGGGTTCAAAATAGACTGTGAGGGAATACACCCAACCGTGGGCAAAGTAAGAGCGATCCGGGACACCCCGGCCCCAAAAAACAAACAAGAGCTGCAGGCTTTCCTGGGACTGTTGAACTTTTACGCGGCATTCCTAAAGGGCAAAGCCACCGCCGCAGAACCGCTCCATAGACTTTTAGCAGCCAAAGCAGTTTGGAAATGGGGTCCCGAACAAGATTTGGCATTTAAGGCTGTAAAAAATCTCCTATCTCAGGACAGCTTCCTGATCCAGTACAATGCCACCCTACCGCTCGTCCTCGCCTGCGACCCCTCTCCCTACGGCGTCGGCGCTGTCCTCACCCACCGACTACCCAACGGACTGGAGGCTCCCATCGCTTATTACTCTAGGACCATGTCACCGACGGAGCGGAACTACGGGCAAATTGACAAGGAGGCGTTAGCAGCTGTGGCCGGGGTAAGGAAGTTCCACGATTAACTCTACGGACGGGAGTTTGAACTCATCACGGACCACAAGCCCCTACTGGGACTCTTGGCGGGGGACCGCCAAACACCGTCCGCACTTTCCCCCCGCATGCAGCGTTGGGCCCTGTTCTTGTCAGGGTACGCTTATACACTGACTTATTGCCCTGGGAAACACATGGGTAACGTGGATGCCCTTAGCAGGTGCCCCCTTCCTGACCAGGACGGCGCGGAGCAGGGGGAGGCGTCAATATTTTTGTTAGACGTTTTGGACTCTGCCCCCATTACCTCTGCGGATGTTGCCAGGGCCATGGCGAAGGACACCGAGCTCCAGACTGTCTCCAGTTGGGTTCAGCGTGGTTGGCCGGTTAAGGGGGAAGGGGAGTTCAAGACATTTTTCGATAAGCGGGATGACTTGTGTTGTGTGGGGGGATGTCTGCTATGGGGAGATCGGGTGGTGATCCCCAAGAGGTTACGCATGGCAGTTTTGGAAACGTTACACGCCAGCCATCCGGGGGTGGTTAAGATGAAAGGGTTGGCCAGGAGTTACGTATGGTGGCCACAGATTGACAAGGATATAGAAGAGTGGGTGAGCAAGTGTGGACCTTGCCAACTGTCCCGACCAAATCCCCCGGCAGCACCAGTCAGGGAGTGGGAGCAACCCTCGGGCCCGTGGCAGAGACTCCACATTGACCTAGCCGGTCCCTTTCACGGCCAAACATTTCTAATTGTCGTAGATGCCTATTCAAAGTGGCTAGAGGTGAGGCTAATGAAGAGCACCACGGCCAAGGCCATCATTCCGAAACTCAGGCAGCTGTTCGCTGGCACCCTGGTCTCGGACAACGGGCCCCAGTTCACGGCCACGGAATTCGAACAATACCTAGCATCCCTAGGGACTAGACACGCACTCACTTCCCCATTCAGAGCACAAGGGAATGGGCAAGCTGAAAGGTTTGTACGCAGCACGAAGGAGGCTTTGGGTAGGCTGGGTCCGGGGGACTGGCAGGAAAGAATAGACACATTCCTACTAGCCCAGCATAACCTCCCTTGTGCTGCTACGGGAAAGGCTCCAGCGGAGCTCCTGATGGGCAGGAGGCTCCGCTGCCAACTGGACCGTCTGCACCCACGGTATTCCCCTGACCAGTTCCGGGAAGGACACACACAGGTCCGCACATTCGCCATTGACACCCCCATCTACGCCAGAAATTTTGCAGCCGGCCCAATGTGGGAAGAGGGAACCATAAGTGGCACGCTGGGTCCGTACACCTATAGGGTCCTCCTCACTGATGGTCGAATATGGAAATGCCATATCGACCAGCTCAGGAGGCGGACAAGTCCCGACACGCAGGATGATATCGTTCCCGACGAACAGCCTGTCACAGACACGGTCACGCCAGCCTTAGTCGAACCGGTCACCGACCCGGTTCAGCCCTACAACACCCCCTCTAGCTCAGACCCGACACCGGTGGACTTACCTGGAGAAGCAGATCCACCCCCGCTTACCGCCAAAGCCATCGCGGAAACTCCAAGACAGGAACCTGCCAGGGCAGAGCAGAGCGGGAGCGACATGTCCGCTCTGCTCGATGCCCCGGCGCCGACTGAACTGCGCAGGTCCAGTAGGGTCCGCACACGCCCCCGTCACCTGGCTGACTTTGTATGCAAATAAGGTTGTAGTGCATTCTGGGGGGAAGGGGTGTTAGATATTCAAAAGTTCTTCGGCGGGAAAACCGCCGAATTCCATTGGCTGGTGGGCCGGGCTTAGCAAGGTACTTAAGCCTGGCCCTTCCAGCCGTTGTTGTTGTTGTTATGTTGTTGTTATGTTGTTGTTATGTTGTTGTTGTTATGTTGACCTCACAATAAACAGACGTGTTGTTCGGTTCAACTACATGGCTATTGTGTCCTCCTTCCCACGCTTGGATCTCCGGATCTAGCACTCTCAGCTTCACTTTGCCACAAATTGAAGTGCCACAAAATTATAATCCATTTTACAATATTTCTTTTCTCTGTCGACTTCACAGTGATCATAGATTATCTGCTTCACTTGCTATATTTTAACTATTATATTATTCTTGATACTTGTAATGCAATATGTTCTGTATTTCCCCTGTTTTAGGAACATCTATGGTTTTTTAAATCATTATGCCTATTATTTCAATACATTTTTAGGTTGGATTAAATCGTGGTGAGATTGTGACAGAGCATATTGGAGCCAAAGAGTTAGATTATAAAGAACATCTCTGTAAGCACCAAAGCCACTTTCTTTATTTGTGTCAGATGCACCACCAGCATATAATAACATACAAAGCTAAAATTAACACCTCTAAAACAAAATAGAAATAAATGTGCTAGATCAGTGGTTCCCAATTAGTTTTTTCTACGTACCACTTCAAGAAAGACCTCAAACATGCATACCCCTTATTGCAGGAACGTTAAATAAAAAATGAAATCAGGTGTATTTTATATTTATTATAATCAAAAGACATTCTAATGACAGAGAACACATGTTTCATTAATGTGACAAATGTGCGCGTTGACAATGACGAGCAAATAGGCGGGAACGGGGGCGGCCGCGATCGGGTGACACGAGACACGGGAGGTGCGGGAAAAATCGCCGCCGCGGGAGAAAGCGCTTGATGCATACGATTGACTTACCTACTGATCGTTTAATTAAATTGAATAAACTTTTGGCAATTGTTATTGCATTATTGTTTTTTAAGGATTTAATATTTTAGTTAAGAGATTGCTGCGGGTACCCCTTGATGCAATCTCGCATACCCCTGGGGGTACGCATACCACTAATTGGGAACCACTGTGCTAGATAACACCAAAAGCACTGATTTCCCTCCTTTTAGTTCTTTACATTGTCTGACTGGACAACAATTTAAATCAGGAGTTCTCAACCTTTGTAAGCTGGGGACCGGGTCATGCTCCCTCAAACAGCTTTGGGGGCCGGATGGCCATTTTGCCCTTCCTCCACCACATGGCACTTCCTGGTGTGGTGGAGGCAGAGGGGGCCACATAAAATGGTATCATGGGCCACATCTGGCCCATGGTTGCAGATTGAGAATCCCTGATTTAAATGAAGAACACTTTCAAAAGGGGGGGGGATATCCTCTGGCAGTTCTTCAAGTGGACGACTGTGCTCCCTAAAGACAAGGCATGTGCCGCCGCCGCCGCGCCCCCCCTCCCCCGTATTCATGCATGTTGCTTCTTGAAAATACAAGCCCTAAAGGCCTCAGTAGGAGCAGCCCATCTAGGAAGAACAAAAACAAAACCTTTCACTTTCAGAAAAAGCCAGGTGGTGCATTGGAAGTCTATGTCACCTTCTAAGAGGCCAATCTAATTTTTAAAGCTCTTTTAAAAAGTTAAAGTTGTTACCCTGTGCTTTTTCAGCAGGTTGCGATAAATAACTGATGAAGTTTGAATATTTCTGCTGTCTATTGTTATCTCATAATTCATAATTCAAAATGTCAAAAGCCTTTTGGTAATCTGTCAGAATTGAGGCAGACTCTTCTATCCATTAGCCTGACCAAGGCATGCTTAGTCCCAGATCCAGGTTAACTAGCAAGTTGAAGATTAAAGCCTCTCTTACTATTTGTTTTGATAAACATGAAAATATCAGATTTTATTGCACAGCAATTTTTATATGGTGAATTTGCCTTGGCTTTATTCAAGCATGTTTTGTTTATTTGGCCTTCAAAGACAAGTGGCACTTCACTGGCCATGCTTCCTTTTCACACTGCTCCAACAGTGATTTTAAAATGGAGAGAAGTGAAAAATACTGTGATCTTATCATTCAGACACTAATTAGTCAAATAAGAAATATCAGGGTATCTGAATGGAGATGCCAACTCTTAGTACTATTATAAATTGGCCCGGTCAACCTCATGATTTGACTTTGCCTGGAAGCAAGCTGCATAAACGGTTCACTTTGTTTCTGCTAGATTAGCTTTGGGGTACCTGATTGGCTAAGTTGAAAACAGAGAAGAATGTAATGGAGAGAGAGGGAAGGCTTCCCTGCCTATATATATATATATATATACACACACTCTACCCATCCTGAAAGGGTTGCCTTTCGTCTTCTTCAGTTCTGTCTTATCTAACTCCTATTCAGCTGTTAGGGTTGTGTGTTTGTTCAAGATGGGTTAAAGGATGCTAGCCCCTCCCTTCCCTTATCAATTGGCTCATGGACATGCATCAGGTCTTGAGAGAGGAACATTGCTGACCACATGACAGAGATTGTGTGTGTAAATGTTGATGAACCAGCAAAATATCAGGAAGTAAAATCTTTAACTGTTTACCAGATGAATAAGGAATCAGATTTATTTCTTGCCAAACAACACATTAACAAATACCTGGCCCTTCCCAACTCAGTCAACTCCATTTTCTTGTTCAGATGGTCCTTGTTATACCCAAGTTTCCCTATCCCACTTGAGGCCTCCATCTCCCTATAGGCACTACTGGTTTTCAATGGGATGAAAAATGCATAAGCTAACAAGGGGACAGGGAAAGCAGGAACAGAGGTTGGAAAGTTATTTTTAAGACTGAATAATTACATAAAGTGGCTAAGACGCTGACTAGGAGGCGGAAGGTCAGCAGTTTGATTCCCGAGTACTGCAGGACAGAATGAGCTCCCGTCTTTGTCCCAGCTCCTGCCAACCTAGCAGTTTGAAAGCAAGAAATTGCAAGTAGATAAATAGGGACCACTTCGGTGGGAAGGTAACAGCGTTCCGTGCACTCCGGTGTCAAGTCATGCCTACCACATGACCACGGAAACATCTGCAGAAACAAACAACGCTGGCTCTTCGGCTTTGAAACAGAGATGAGCACTGACCCCTAGAGTCGGATACGACTCGCTTTCGAGCAAGGGAAACCTTTACTAATTACATAACTGAACAGTGGTAGGAAGATCTCTAATTGACCAGTAATAGGATGATGCTCCAAATCAGTTATGGAGGTCTTCAGCACATTATCTTCTTAAGAACAACCTTCCAAACAGTTACCTCTTCCTATGCAGGGGTTGGGGCAAGAAACCTAAAGGATATGGATCTAATACAGGTCCACAGCTACCTCTGGCCCATTCCTGGAATACCCAGTTTCAGAGTTTACTGTAACTAGAACAACTTCTTATAGTAGATCTGCATGCACAGTGTTTTATGGAGGCCTAGAAAAGTTTACACATGTTGACACAGGATGGCTGGAGAATTCTATTGTAATTTTAAATGAAACTTGTTTGGGCTCTCTGTCTTGAGTGACATCTCTGCCCCTCCTATGTCTTCAGTGACACTTCTTCCTCCTCCTCCTAAATCTCAGTTAACCCTTCTGCCTCATCTAATTCCTCTTCTAGTAGGTTGGGTGAATGATTGGGTTGAGATTGCACTCCTAGTTGTGAGTAATTTTTCAATATGTCTATGAAGCATGTTTTCTAGCTGATCTAACCTAAACATGAAGCTATTCAAAGAAAACAAAAAGATCAGTTCCCAAGGATCTGTAAGGGAACCAGAAAAGGCAGGGTTTATACCATTTTGCTTCATGATTATCTTCTTTCAAATGCCATATAATCCCAAATTAATGACTGTGGTTTACTGTGACAATAGTGACAGGCATATTGTTAAGCACAGCTTTAAAAGATGACATTTGAAATAATCATTTCTCTCAGAAGAAAAGAAATGATTACCATATTTAGATGCATTTTGCTCTGATGCAGGTTCATTCTGTGCATCTCCCAGAAATAATCAAATGATATTGAATCATATAACATTCACGCAGGTTGTGCTATTGCAGCCATAAATTAAATTGACAATTCATCATGTGGCAGTTTCTCCTGGGGAAAAGTACTTCTAATCTCACGTTGTCTTTGCAAAGCATCTTCTTTGACACAGCGTGTATGATGTGATTTTATTTTACAGCTAAATTGTGACACCAATGTGATTGATCTCTCCAAGCTATTTTGAGATTCCCTAAAGACCTAGAAGTGTCAACATTGGACTTTATGTTTCCTAGAGAAAAAGGGGAAAAAATATTCCACTGATTTGGTTGCCATAAAATGGATCTTTCAAAAATGGTATTTCCCCCTCCCTGGAGCCAGAAGGAAAGTTTACCTAGGATGAACCAAATGATGTTCCTATCTTAGGTACATACAGTTACTTGAGGGGCAAGAATGATGTCTAATACAAGACTTCGCTGTAAACCATAGGCTATGTTTATTTATTTATTCTAATTTGTATTGCTGCCCAACTCCGAAGACTCCAGGCGGCTCACAGAAAATAAAACCAATGGCACCTTAAAAAGCAATAAAAACCCCATTAACAAACTACAGTACTAACAAAAAAATTTAAAAAGATTAAAAGCTTAAAAGCTTAAAAGAGAGAGAGAGTGTGTTCTACTAAATTAGCAGCGGGCTGGGGTTACCACATCGCTGGTGCCCCACACCTGCCCTGCCAGCCAGGTTTTTAACCCTTTCCTGAAGGACAGCAACTCTGTCTGGAGATGCAGCTCAGTTGGCAGGAGTTTCCATAGGGCCGGCGTAGATACTGAGAAGGCCCTCTTTCTGGTGCTAAAGAGACGTGTCCCTCTAGCAGATGGCACAATTAGAGAGCCTCTCTGGTCTGCTCTGGTGGGACTGACAGATGTTCTTGGGGTGACACAGTCTCTTAAGTATCCTGACCCACTACATGTAGGACTTTAAAGGTAATTACCAGCACCTTGAATTGCACCCAGAGGCATCTGAATAGTATGGAACCTTTAGCTCTCCAGGTGATGAATGATGGCTCCCTTCATCCATCCCCCCTGGCAATTCTGGCTGGGGCTAATTGGAGCTGGGGTTCAGCATCTGGAAGGCCACCCGTTTCCCATACCAGAGTATCCCATTATATCCTAGCTTACCTCTGAGGAGCTGTCATTGTCACCACATGCTTCTACAAGCTTCCTTTGACATTACTTTTTGTAGCATTGGAAGAATTGCTACACTGTGAGTTTTTGTCACTCTGAAGGTAATGTAAGAGACTCATCTTGCAGAGGAGAAGATTGCAGTGTAGCTTTTCACTTTGCTATTGCTTCTTTTGAAAATTCTGAAAGGGGCCTAGGGTGATAGGACTAGAGTCATGATGGCAAACCTTGGCACTCCAGGTGTTTATTTATTTATTTATTTAGTCAGACTTCTATGCCGCCCTCTTCATGAATGACTCAGGGCGGCAAACAACAGTTAAAAACACAATCAACAATAAAACCCATGATAAAATACCACCAATCCCAGAAAGTTAAAACTTTAAAGGTTAAAATTTAAAAAGAGATTAAAAGTTAAAATTCACCAATTAAAATTACGAGGGAGAGGGGGAACAGTCAGATTAGCCAGCCGGCTGGGGTAGCCCACTGGCCCAAACCCCACACCTGCTCTGCCACCCTTTCTAAAGGCCAGCAACGCTGTCTGGAGACTCAGCTCGGTTGGCAGGAGGTTCCATAGGGTCGGAGCGGACACAGAGAAGGCCCTCCTTCTAGTGCTAGAGAGATGCGCCTCTCTAGCCGATGGCACGACCAGAGAGCCTCTCCGGTCCGCTCTGGTGTTCGTGGACTTAAATTCCCAGCAGCCCAAGCCAGCACTCCTGGTGATCAGGGCTTCTGGGACTTGAAGTTCTAAAATAGCTGGCGTGCCAAGGTTCACCAGCACTGGACTAGAGGTGCTGACTGACTCAACAAAGATCCACCAAGTTGCAACTCCATTATATCAAAGCTCTATTAAGGCATTATTTAGTTAAACTGACCGTGGTTACAGGAAAACACTGTGGCCTGGTCCCCTCTATAATTGCTGGCTAGCGTAAAATTCAGATATATAAATGCTCAATAGTCTTATCCTTATAGGAGGAGGAGACAAGATGTAGTATTCTGCTTTTCATTTGCAAGGACTGCATGAGGATTAGTGGCATTATTAATTCTGGCTTTGGATTTTTAAGGACATTTTAGTGTATGTCTGCAAAAGTTGTATAAAACATGAATGACTGCTTTTCAGATTCCTGAAAATTAAATTATTTTTAGTCTTCGATGGGTTATTCATATTTTACTCAGCAACCAGCTTGTACTTCAGTGCTTGCTGTGTGTGAGTATGTTTTGCTTTATGTGGGGAAAGACATTGTACAAATTACACCATTTGATGTGGGATGAGGGAACAGCCATTTGTCTCAAAGCTTTCAACATTCTCATCAAGATATATTGCTGAGTTAGGGTTGCCATAATTCTCTTCCGCCAAACAGGGACAGCCGTGTGATATCATTGCATTCTTCAAACTGCACATGCGTCAGTCAGGGCTGTAAGGGAGACCGTGGTTCTAACATCCTGCGGAATCCCCGTCCAGGGCAGACAGCCTTCGTCAGTTTAAAATAAACTGTAGTCAAGAGGTCCCCCCCCCCCCATGTGATTCTTCTTGCAAAAGACTATTCTTGATGGTTCTATTTTTATGTGTATTTTTTTGAATAAAATTTCTTGGGCCACTCTTGAAACCACCCTTCCTCCCCCTGAGATCACACCACCCTCCTCTTCATATACACCCTACTGAAATAGACTCACTGACAAACCCCACATGAGGATCCCTTGGAAGAATGTTCTAAAGAGGGGCCCAGAATGGCAATGCAGTCTATGGCGCCTCTGTTTCCCTCCAGAAGGAGATAAGCAGGAGACAGGAAGGGATGGAGGAGTCTTCACTTTCTGTCCACCCTGTTCCCTTCCTCTCTATGAATACTGGCCCTATGCAATTAACCCTTTGCAGTCATGTGTAGTAGAGTATCCCTTGGTGAGGGGTGATCTTGCTTCCTTTGTTCAAATTTAAAAATTCGGGACTTTTACATGTTTTTTCTTGAACCGGCCAGGACAGCTTGAATCCAGGAAAATCCTGGAAAACAGGGACATATGGCAACCCTATGCTGATTCAGCATAGCCTAAAATTGAATTTAAATGGATTCTAGAATCCAAAAAGGAATAATCGAACATTTCCCCACATGTTTAGTAAGACTTGAATCAAGCATTTCCAACCTTTTAGGTTATTCTCTTAGTTCCTTCAGATTTATCTGATTGGCTGAGTCATTAACATGGTGGTGACTACTATGCTGATTTTCTCTCCATAAGCAATCAAAACATTAAAAATATGAATTATGTTTTATATCAAAAACAGTAGAAATAATTTCCTCTCAAACATATTACTCCTCTGGAGATGTCATATTGCATCTTCTTTTCAGTTCTCTGTCCTTTTCTTCTGAGTGGGCAGTAAAAATCTAATTTATTAGATGAGATACTTCAGATAATAAAATATTCCCTTGACGACATACGCTATTTGGCACCAAGCTAAAAATGTTGTGTCTATAAATGCATCCATCCTACTAGTTAAAAATCATAGTTGCATGTGTTATTAAAGTGGGAGGGGGTGCTGACATCAGGGTTTTGACAGAAATTAACTCCACTTGTAAATGCACCTTACTAATGCATATAAAGAAATTTCCCACCATTAGTGTATTTCTCTCAGATGGTTTGTCTAGAATTGCACTCGCTAGCAGTCTCCTTTCTGAACAAAAAACGAGTTAGAGCTAAGCCCATGGTAGGCCACATCAAACCTTCTAACTTAGACCTTTCTCCTAGCTGAGCTTCATTTAAGTGTCTTTAGGTATCAGGGAGAATGGAGAATCCTGGGATTTGGAGTAAAAAAAATCCAGCAGCCCTGTAGAGGAGCTAAACCCTGACTAAGATTATGAGTCAACATGTCAATTCAGGCAACCCTTTCCAAGGTTTCTTAGGTAGAAAATAGATATGGTTTACTATTCCCTTCTTCTGGGGGTCCCTTGGGACTGTGCAGGTTGCCCAAGAAGATCACACAGAGTGGCTTTTCTCAAAGGAGGCACAATGGTGAATCAAACAGCTAAATATTTACTTACTTATTTAAAATTATTATTTACCCCTCTTTTATTTATTTATTTGTTCACATTTGTATGCTGCCCTACTCGCAGAGCGACACAGGGCAGCTAACATGGTATCCCAGAACATCACAAAATATCAAAAGCACAATAAATCCCAATAAATAAATTCAAACAATAAAACAATGAACAATCCAGTAAACACATTATCCTCTATCAGTACCACCACTGGACGTTAGTGTGGCCAAAGCCCGGGCTCAACATCCTCAACAGAGCCCAGGGCTCAATGTCCACAACAGGGCTCGCCAACCACGACAGAACCAAGGCTCAACGTCCAGACAGAGCCAAGGCTCAACATCCATGACGGAGCCCAGGGCTCAACGTCCATGACAGAGCTAGGACTCAATGTCCATGACGGAGTCCAGGGCTCAACGTCCACGACGGAGCCAAGGCTCAACGTTCACAACGGAGCCAAGGCTCAACATCCATGACAAAGCTGGGACTCAACGTCCACGATGGAGCCCAGGGCTCAACGTTCACGACAGAGCCAAGCCTCAACATCCATGATGGAGCTGGGACTCAACGTCCACGATGGAGCACGGGACTAATCATCCATTAGAGCTGGGGCTCAACATCCACGATGGCGCCCAGACTCAACATCCTCAATAAAAGGATCCAAGGTGACTTACATAATTAAAAAGACAATATAAAAGCTAAAAACAATTATTACAATGTTAAAAGAGATTTTAACAAAGGAAGAGGTAAATGAGATCATTTTGAAAATATTTGATGAATACTGAAATGTACCAAATAATTTTTAGAAGATTAGCCTGTGCTTTATAGACTACAGCAGAGTTATTGACTATGGATCATGAGAAACTATGGATTGTTCTGAAAGAAATGGAGGTGCCTCAGTACATGACTGTCTGGATGCCTAATTTATAGTATGGAGAAAAAGCTACTTTTGGGATGGAATATGGAGAGACAGAATGGATTCCCATAGGCAAAGGTGTCAGACACAGAACGTTTCATACAGAAAGCCAGACGAGACTCAGATGAAGGAAAAGTAAAAAATTAATGGGGAAAACATAAATAATTTAAGAGATGGAGATGATACCTTCGTACTAAAAGAAAGCAGCAATGACTTGAAATGCCTTTAAAGAAAGTGAAAGAAGAAAGTGCCAAAGCAGGATTGCAGTTGAACATTAAGAAGACAAAAATTATCACCACAGAAGAACTACACAACTTTAATGTTGACAATGAAAAAACTGAGATAGTAAAAGATTTTGTGGATCTAGGTTCAGTCATCAATCTAAATGGGGACTGCAACCAAGAAGACAAATGAGACTCGGAAGAACACCAATGAAGAAATTAGGAAATATCATAAATGTGATAAGTGTAAGAATGTGTTACTGGAAACCAAGCACAAGATTATCCATACTATTGTATTTCTGATCACAGTGTATGGGTGCTAAAGCTGGACAGTAAGAAAGCAGACAGGGGGAAATGATTCATTTGGAATATGATGGTGGAGGAGAGCTTTGTGGTTACCCTGGGTTGCCAAAAGGACAAACAAGTGAGTGCTATAATGATGAAACTGTAGGCTGCCCAACTTCAGGCACATTATGAGAAGGCAAGGCTCTGTGGAAAAAGGCAATAATGCTGGGAAAGGCAGAAAGAGGCAGGAAACGGAAGGCCAATTGTTAGATGCATTAATTCCCTAAGAGAAACCACAGGGTACCACTTGTAGGAATTGAACAGGACTGCTGAGAACAGGATATTATGGAGGTCTCTAGTTCATAGGGTCACCACAAGTCAAAGACAACTTAATGGCATGTAACAGGATCAATGAGTGAAGTGAAAGGCTAGTGTAATGCAAGATTCTGTCCCACAATTGTCACCAGATACCAATCAAACACATCTGGGAAGCTCAGAGGCAGGACTTAAGAAACCTTCCACTTGCGATCCACAGCAGCTGGTAAAGCTCAGAGAGAATTGCAATGCTAGAAGACTGATATGTTGTCAGCTTCTAGCAATATGCTATCTGCATCATTTAATTTGACCCTAAGAAACACCCTTGATGTAATTTAATGGCCAGCATTCTGTCCAGTTTTTATGCACATGGAACTCAAGCTGCCAGAGTGATTTAATAACATGGCAATCATGTCCCTGGTTAGTTGGATCTCCACAGGTGCATTAGCGGCACTCCTTTTAACTTTATTTTAGTCTCACTAAATAGTAAAGGCAGCTGGGCTGGATAGGCCAGTGGTTTAGGTATCTGGCTGCAAAGCTAGAGCTTGGGAGTTGATTTCCCCACTGTGCTTCCTGTGAGTAGAGCCAGCCTATAAAACCTTGGGATGCCCCAAGAATAAGAAAACGATAAACCTCTTCTGAGTATTCTCTACCTGGAAAACCCTGAAAAGGATTGGCAGAATGGTCGGGCGACCGCGGCGACTGCCGTGGCCGCGTGCTTTGCCCCAGTGCCTGCCAAAGAGACGGGCCTGGGGACGAGCGCAGGGGGCGTGGCTAAGGGCCGCCCTTATATGGGCGGCGCGCTCCCTGTGCTCGTCGCCAGTCTCCTGTGCTGCGGCCACACAACGTGTGAGTTCAACCTTTTCAAACTTCTGGGGTCAGTCAGGCTAATTCTTTGTCAGGGCTGTTTTTGGCCCCTGTGTGGCCTTGCACGCCTGCTCCCTGGTCTGCCTGCTCGTGGCCCGGTGGGGCGCTGAGCTTCCCTTGGCCTTGCTTGTAGTTCCCAGGGTTGCTAGGGCAGTCTTGATCCGGAGGGCTCAAGGTCTGTCTCTTGGTGTGCGATTAGGGCACTAGTGTGTTAATTCTTGACTTTTCCGATCATGGCTCCTAAAAAGCCTGCTGTGCCTCGCCCCCGCCCCCCCCCGTAGGGCTACTGCCGCAGGGGGTCCCAGCCGCCGCGCCCAGGGGACAGAGGTTGCCCCCGTCAGCCCCGCGGCCATCCTTGCCCGTGTGGCGGCCCTGGACAGGGCCGCCGGCACGGACTCGGCGCCGGATGCCCGGCGGGCGGCCCGGCGAGCCGTGCAGTCGGTGACTGATCCGACTGCTGCCGATTGGAGCGGGCTGGTGGAGGTTATCCAACAGCGGATTGCCCAGATTGAGGCTCGCCTGCCGCCGCTCCGGCCCACCGACGACCCGGCCCCAGGCGAGGATGTGGGCCGGATTGTCGATCCTGCGCTTCCAGTTGTGGCGGAACCTGAGGCCGGGCCCAGCAATGTTCGACCGGTCCTCGTCCCTCCGACGGTACCAGAGGCGCGCCCCGGTGGTGAGTATGGGGTTGACCCGGCCGCCCTTCCTGGCACTTTGCCGCAGCAGCTGCCCCCTGTTCCTTCGCAGCTGCCCCTGGTTGCCGCGCACCTGCCCCCCGTTGCACCGCACCTTCCGGTGCAATGGCCTTGGCCGGGCCAGCCGGCCCCGGCTGCGGCATCTCCCTGGCCGGCGGCTGCGCCGGGGCTGCCGTGATTGCCTCCTGCGCCGGCGGCGCAGGGGCCGGCCCCCTCGTGGCCGGGGGTGGCTCCGTCGGCAGCTTTTCTGCCGCCGTCGGTCCAGCCGGTGCCGTCTACGTGGCGGGCGCCTTATCCGCCGCCCCCGGCGGCCTCTTCTTGTGGCTCACCCGCTGTTTTTGCCCCGGGTTGGCCTTGCTTTGCCTTTGGAGACACGGGCTATAACTCGGTGTCTCGCTTGGCCATGCTGTACGGCGACCAATCGTTGCCGCTCGGGGACCATTTGCTCCCTGCCACGCGTGATAAGATCCTCCGCGGTGAGTATGTCGATTTCTTCTCCCTCCTCAATCGTGACTCCACGAAGGAGGAGAAGGAGAAGGCTGACGACGCGGACAAAGAAAGGGCCAAGAGGAAGAAGCCGCCCCGCACTTGGGCCAATTGGCTTCCAGGTTTCCTCATTTATGCCGGTGTTTTGTCCAGGGCGTTCCCCCAGCTTGCAGTGTCCCTGTTCCAGTACCTGGACATTATTTACAGGACTTATGTGGACTTTCCGGGGCAGGCATGGCTGGCGTATGATGAAGAATTTCGCATGCGCGCAGCCATACGCCCCGGCATGCGCTGGGATGAGATGCATTCCGCGTTGTGGATGCAGCTCATGACCCCGACCCGCCCGGCCCTTGGTGAGCGGTACGACTGCGGCCACCTGATTCAGCGCCCTACTCCCTCTCAGGCACCCCGCCAGTCGGCGGGGCAGGCGGTTCCGGCCCGCCTGCTTTGCTGGGAGTACTCCGCTTCAGGTCGCTGCACCAAGAAGCAGTGCAAATTCAAGCACGAGTGCTCGATTTGCGCGGGCTCCCACCCCGCCACCTCCTGTTTCCGAGGAGGGGCGGGCCGGGGCAGGGGAAAAGATCAGCAGGGGGCAAAGCGGGCCGGGGCTGACAACGCCCCTGGTAAAGGGCCCCAGCCCAGTTAGGGTCGAAATCCTGGACCGCCTGCTGCGGGAGTATCCTTCACCCACTGACGCCAAGTACCTTTCCGAGGGTTTCACCTTTGGCTTCCGTATCCCTGTAGTGGGGACGCGCGGGCCTCAGGACGCGCCCAACCTAAGATCTCTGGTGGGTATGGAGTCGGTGGCCAGAGCACAAATTTTTAAGGAGGTAGCGGCAGGCAGGGTGGCGGGCCCTTTCGACAGCCCGCCCTTCCCCAACTTTAAAGTTTCCCCGTTGGGATTGGTTCCGAAAAAGGCCCCGGGTGAGTTCAGGTTGATTCACCACCTGTCTTACCCCGCTGGGTCTTCCGTCAACGACGCTATCCCGGACGCTTTGTGCTCGGTCCGGTATACGTCTTTTGACGAGGCCGTACGCATGGTCCGCTCCTGCGGTCCGGGGGCACTCTTGGCCAAATGCGACATCAAGTCCGCGTTTCGGCTGTTGCCGGTGCACCCCGATAACTTCGAGCTACTGGGCTTTCGTTTTGAGGGCCAGTATTTCGTGGACCGGGCCATGCCGTTTGGCTGTTCTATTTCCTGCGCCGCGTTTGAGCGCTTTAGTTCCTTTTTGCACTGGGCCTTAGTTAGGAAGGCAGGTTCTGACAGGGTCGCCCATTACCTGGATGATTTTCTTTTTGGGGGTCCCGCGGGTACCGGGGATTGCGTTCACCTGCTCCACTCGTTTCAGCGCCTGGCGGAGGAGTTGGCTGTTCCGTTGGCGCCTGAGAAAACTGAGGGTCCGGCCACTACCCTCACTTTTCTGGGCATCGAATTGGACACGGTGGCCACGACCTCTCGCCTCCCCCTCGACAAGGTACAGCGCCTGGTGGAAAGGATAGAGGTGCTGTTAACCAAAAGAAAGGTCACCCTGCACGAATTGCAGGAGCTTCATGGGCATCTCAACTTTGCCTGTAGGGTGGTAGCCCCTGGCCGCGCCTTTGCTCGCCGTTTGTGCGACGTGATGGCCGGTCTGACCAAAAGGTTCCACAGAACTAGGCTGACCCGTGGGATGAGGGAGGATTTAGAGGTTTGGTTGGCGTTCCTTAGGGACTTCAATGGGGTTTCCTTTTGGCGCTCTGACCTTTTCCTCTCTTCCAGTTTTCAGGTCCATTCCGACGCGTCTGGGTCTTGCGGTTTTGGCATCTATTTTGATGGCCGTTGGTGCTCCGGCACTTGGCCGCCACACTGGCGGGACTCGGACGTCGTGAGGGACCTGACCTTCCTGGAGTTCTTTCCCATCTGGGGGGCGATTAACATGTGGGGACGTCACTGGGTGAACTCCGTTGTCACCTTTTGGTGTGACAACGCGGCGGTTGTCCAAGTGGTCAACTCGCAGACGTCCCGCTCCCCCCGGGTTATGTCCTTAGTCAGGCCGTTTGTCCTGGCTGCGCTGAGACTTAATATCGTTTTTCGCGCACGCCACGTGCCTGGGGTGGACAATTCCATTGCTGATGCCCTGTCCCGCTTTCAGATGGCGTGGTTCAGGGCGTTGGCTCCCGGTGCCAGGGCACTTCCTTCGGAGTTGCCGGACGCGGTCTGGAACATTGGAGGGCCGAGGTGAATCGGGCCATCGGCCTTTCCCTATCTGGTCGCACACGACAGGCCTATCGCCTGGCGTGTGAGGCTTTTACCACCTTCAGAAGCCAGCAGGGTTTGCCTGAGGTCTGGCCGCTCCCGGTGGACCATGTGCTGCAGTTCATGGTCCACCTCCGGCGGTCCGGCCTTGCGCCACGGACCATCAAGGGGCGGCTGTCGGCTTTGGCCTTTGCCGCCCGGGCGAACGGTGTCCCCGACACGCTGGGTGATTTTCACATCCGCAGGGTGTTGGAGGGATGGTCGAGGGAGCGTGGCCACCGCCCGGACGCCCGTCAACCGGTGTCACCGGCGGTGCTGCGGCGTTTGGCCGCGGCCTGGCCACGTCATTGCACGGATGGGTTTGAGGCGGCTTTGTTTCACACCGCTTCTTCCGTTGCATTTTTTGCGGGCCTACGGGTGGGGGAATTGGTGGTAGCATCTCGAGGGGACGTGTCTGGCCATGCGCTGCATCTGGCCGATGTTGCGCTCACCGCGTCGTCGGTGCGGCTCACGGTACGGATGTCTAAAACTGACCAGTTGGGCAGGGGTATTTCATTACTGCTACTGCGATGCTGGAGCGCTACCTGGCCATTCGTCCTTCTGGTCCTCTCCCCCTTTTTGTTCACCGGGATGGGTCCCCGTTAACCCGTTTTCAATTTTGGAGGGTTACCGGGGCGGCCTTGTCGGAGGCGGGGATCCCTGGTGCCCGTTATGGCACCCACTCTTTCCGCATAGGGGCTGCCTCTACCGCGGCCTCTTTTGGGTATTCCGATGCGGATATTATGAGGATGGGGCGGTGGGGGTCCGCTTGCTTCCGAACGTATGTGCGACCGCTGCTGTCTTGACCTGCCTTGCTGCCGTTTGTTTTTTGTTTGTTTTCTTCCAGAGCGCTTCTCCCGGAGTGACGTGGCCCGTGTCTGGATCGTTGGGCACAGCTACATTTACTGGGCCGCACGTTTTGCCGGAGCAGCTCCCTGCGGGATCCACCTCGGCTTGCGGCAATGGGCCTACCTCATCTGGCGGGGGGTGCGGGGCATGCTGTGGGACCAGTTGATGCCTTTTCTGCTGTCCAATTGGCACGTGCCGCCCCCGGATATCCTCCTGGTGCACCTGGGTGGGAACGACCTGGGGCAGCGGATGGGGCTGGATTTAGCCAGGGCCATTTGCAGGGATTTCCACATCTTGCACCAGCGTTGGCCGGCGACCAGGTTTATCTGGTCGAGTATGATACCACGTGCCCGTTACAGGGGCGCGCTTGATTACCGAGCCGTGGATCGCACGCGGCGTGGTGTTAACCGCACCGTTGCACGTTTCCTTTATAACTGGGGCCTGGGTACGGTGGTGGAGCATCCGCTGTTCCATATGGAGGAGTTGGGCCACCTGTACAGGGGTGACGGTGTGCATCCGTCCCCGGACGGCCAGGTCGTGTTCCTGGGAGCTCTGCAGCAGGGCCTGGTGACCGAGTTGTCGGTCTCGGGGGTGGGTGGGGCGGTGAGTAGTTTCACTCCCCCGTGTGGCGGGTAGCACTGGTGTGGAATAAATTTGGTCCCAGGAGAACCGGGTAGGAACGTGTTTTGATCGGCCACTCGGTGAGTCTGGTCAAAATGCGGACCGGGAACTTGGGTAACTGCCCAGCTCGGCAGCAGGCAGCCCCAATATAGAGTTCGCCCGGTGCGGGGTCAGAAGGAGATAACAACTGGTTACTTCTGACCGGGACACTTAAATGATGTTTGGACATGGTTGTCCGATATCCAAGTTAAGTTGGTGAATGGATATCGTATACCTCACCAGTGCTACTGCGGCCTTGCTGCAATAAGTTATTGGTTAAGATGGTTAAAGTTAACCAAGTTGATCTCAAATAAAGTGGCCCAAGTTTTTCTACCAACATCACTGTGGTCAGTCTCTTTTGTGCGGGCATGTGGGGGCAATGGTCGGGCGGCCGCGGCGACTGCCGTGGCCGCGCGCTTTGCCCCAGTGCCTGCCAAAGAGACGGGCCTGGGGACGAGTGCAGGGGGCGTGGCTAAGCGCCGCCCTTATATGGGCGGCGCGCTCCCTGTGCTCGTCGCCAGTCTCCCGTCTGACAGGCAAGCGAGCCCCGCCCTCCCTCCCTGGATGCAGTGTGACTGTTTTTGGGTCGCTTCGGGGCCGGATGGGAATTTTTGCTTGAGACCTTGATTGGCCGGTGGGTCTCTTGGCGTTTTCGCCCATTCCACACTGCCGTACCAGGTGAGTTGGATTGGGTTTTTGACCACTTGGGCGGGTAGCACTGGTGTGGAATAAATTTGGTCCCAGGAGAACCGGGTAGGAACGTGTTTTGATCGGCCACTCGGTGAGTCTGGTCAAAATGCGGACCGGGAACTTGGGTAACTGCCCAGCTCGGCAGCAGGCAGCCCCAATATAGAGTTCGCCCGGTGCGGGGTCAGAAGGAGATAACAACTGGTTACTTCTGACCGGGACACTTAAATGATGTTTGGACATGGTTGTCCGATATCCAAGTTAAGTTGGTGAATGGATATCGTATACCTCACCAGTGCTACTGCGGCCTTGCTGCAATAAGTTATTGGTTAAGATGGTTAAAGTTAACCAAGTTGATCTCAAATAAAGTGGCCCAAGTTTTTCTACCAACATCACTGTGGTCAGTCTCTTTTGTGCGGGCATGTGGGGGCAAGAGAAAATTGTCTTGATGGTAAATTATTATTATTATTATTATTATTATTATTATTATTATTATTATTATTATTATTATTATTATTATTATTATTATTATTATTATTATTATTATTATTATTATTATTATTATTATTATTATTATTATTGTAGCAGCAGCAGCAGCAGCAGCAGTAGTAGTAGTAGTAACTACCTATTTCAGCTTTTTCAAAGACAGCAATTTTTAATAAGTTCCTCTATGATGATGCTAAGGATGATTTCATTCTTTATCCTAATGATATCTTCCCATAAGAAATATTAATCTCTTAATAATACAGATGCCAAGTATGGAAAAGTATGGTTCATGATGTTTTTAAAATTTTAACTTCCAAACACACACTGTGCTCCACATTTTCGGTAAAGGGCTGCTTTATTTCCCTTCATTTGGGTTTCCTTTTTAAAAAAAACCCAACAAATTCCCTTTCTTCTGTTTCCATTTTTCACCTCCATCATCATCGATGCCAGCTCCCTTCAAACTTCTGTGGAGGTCCAATGGGCAGCAGAAAGACCTTGGCATCTTTCTCTTTCCACAATACTTTCACTTCCTCTTGGCCATGAGATCAGCTCTTTTCTCCCAAAGAGTGGGGAAAATGTAAAATTAAAGTCTCCGTTCCATACTTTAACTCCTTCATGGAATACCTGAAATTCTCATCATTTTTGGTGGTGACATCATGCCATTTCAGAGCAGTGCCACATTCTCATGTATTATACATGTGTTTATATAATATATTTATGTAATAAAAGCACTTGCCTGTGTAGCAAATACCATGCCCTTGAGTATCAGACTACTTTCATTATCATTCCATTTTTGCAGCCTCTTATCATTGCATAAACAATTCTTTCAGCTAGAACAGGAGTTCTCAACCTTTTAAAGCCGGGAGCCGAGTCATGCTCCCTCAGACAGCTTCAGCGGCCGGACAGGCTTTTTGCCCTTCCTCCACCACATGGCACTTCCTGGTGTAGTGGAGGGAGTGGAGGCTCACATGAACTGTTGCTGTTGACTGCATCTGGCCTGTAGGCTGCAGGTTGAGAATCCCTAAGCTAGACACTTCCTATGCCTGATATGTGTATGAAATTCTGAACAAAATGTACTTGAAGTGTTTCTAATATATGCACCCATTTTCAAACACCAGGAACTTACAATGTGTGAACCAGACAATGTGAGAGGATAGTTGTTACTGGGGAGCAACTGTCTGTCATAACAAACAAACAAACAAACAACAACAACCCTCTTTCAGACTAACATACCTATTTCAATATGAGCTTCTATGGATTACAACACCCTTCTGCAGACAGACAGTGTTCATCTGCCAAACACATTTTGTAAAAAAAAAAAAAAAAGATGCAAGAGGTAACTATTAGTATGTCTGGGAGTCTACTCAAGGTATGCAAAAACTACAGAACTAATTTATATGAAAAACAATAAAGGTGGAGACAATGACCTAGAAAGAGACAAATGAGTTTCCAGAAGCCAGAATGGGGCATGGTTGCTGCCTGTTGAGATGGTATGAGTGGGAAACGGCAAGGTGTTGGGGTGGTGGGGGTGGAATGGAAGGCATATGCTACAAACAGACATGGCTGATCAGCTGAAAAGACTGAAAATCAACAATTAACAATGCAATATTTTGTTTCAGGCTCCATTTCCTTTTTTGAAGTGTGGGCAGTGCTGGGCATGGACCGGTTCGCCCCGGTTCGCCCGAACCGATAGTAACAATCCCGGCTGGTCTCCCGGTGGTGTAGTAACTTTTCTGGGAGACCACCCAGGGTTGTTACCTTCTTTTTTTGAGGATTTTTTGCGGAAGAAACTCCGCTCAGAGAATGCCCAAATGAGGCTCCTTTCATGTCCCCAAGAGATGGGACAATCCATCATGCAGTACCCAGGTCTCAAACTGCCAACTTGCCAGCCTTCCAACTAACAAGGCAAGTTTCTCAACCACTGAGCCATTGCAGGCCCCCCTACTCCCAATGATGTATTTTGAATATATGTGTATAAGTTTTGTCCATATAAGTGAATGGGTGCCTATGAATCTTACAAGAATAGTAAAACACAGTCCTGCAAGGCAATGTCAAGGTGTAGGTAAGACTTGCTTATTATCCCATTTGATGGTGATGCTCTGAGAGGAGTATTGGCTTCCCGCCCACCTGATTCTTAAACATGCTCCAAAAGGGGAGGAGTAATCCACTCTCAACTAAAAAAGCATTTGGCTTTAGTATGAAAGTAATGTAAGCTATAATTTTATGTCTGAAGGAAGAAACAAACATTATGCATTCTAGAAAGAAGCTGACTGGGTAGGTCTGCAGTTTGGGTTTCTGAATGCAGAACCACAGGTTAGGAGAGGGCTTCTCAATTTGTGGCCCGTGGGCTGGATGCAGTCCGCAGCACCATTTCATGTGCCCTCCCCCGACCGCCTCCATCACACCCGGAATTGCCATGTGGTGGAGGATGGGCAAAATGGCCATCCGGCCCCTGAAGCTGTCTGAGTGAGCGTGACCTGTTCTCCGGCTTAAAATTCCTTACTGTGCTTCCTGGGAAAGGAGCCAGTCGCTGTATCCATGGGCAAATAAGGTACAGGGCATTTGCTCCCATTGCCTCATTTAAAGAAGGTGTATGTAGAAGTGATGTGGCATAGTCAAACACTAAGGTCTAATGTTCCAGGTCATGCCCCCAACTCATGAGTAGAGCCAAGAAGGAGAAGAACAGGAGAATGAGTTCTGAATCTAGACCAACAGAAATTATGTGAGATCAATGCCACCTTAAGAGGGTGGTGTTTAAATGTATTTTACCTACACACCCTGACAGCAGAAGGTGTCTTGGGAGAAGTATCAGCCACAAGAACTCTTTTCCTTCAGTGATTACACCATAATTGCCTACATGATTACAACTGAGCCATGGTTGTAGATAAATATTTATCTGTCAGTTTACTGCCTCTGAGAGCTGTACAGTCATTGTACTCTCATTGTGTAAGGCAATATGGCATGGTGCTAGAAGGTGCAACTTCCTTGCAGTTTTGAATCAGGAAAGGAATATATAAGTGTCAGACTAGGGTTTGGAAGACCAGTGTTTAAATCGCACATCAGCCATGGAAACTTTCTGGTAAACTACTCCTTAAATAACTCACATACAGTAAAACCTCATATAACACTAAAACCTGGTTCCACAAGTCTTGGTGTTATATGATTTTTAGTGTTATCTGATGCATGTTAAAATCCTATGGGATCCATAGAGATACATTGTAACCACACAGGCTTTAGCGGTTGTTATCTGAAGCATCCCATAGGATCTTAATGTTATCTGATGCAATTCTTCCCCCCAGATTCCTTAATGTTATGCGATTTTAGTGTTATTTGATACTAATGTTATATGAGGTATTACTGTACGTTAAAATTCCTATTAGGGTCACCATAAGTTGCTTGCCACTTGATGGCATATAGAACCACAATTAAATAAAACTTTAATTAAAATGAATGTAGCAGTGTTAAACACCAGCATTCCTTCATATATGGGTGTACAGCATGTGAAAAGTGACCTATATGCAGTTTGAAGGTGGTTTTTTTGTGCTCCCTCATAATGTTCCCCAAAGAGAGCGAACGAGTACCAGTTCTACACAAAACTACAGAACAAAAGGATGAGCTCTTGCATTGCAAACCTAGTCAAGACAAAGCTGAAAATCAGAAAGATGATGTTGATTAGCCAAGATGATGTTGATTAGAAAAGATGATTAGAAAGATGACATTGATTAGCCTGCCCACGTTATTAGGTTTCTGGTTACTATGCAAAGGAGTCTAAATACACTTAACCAACAATAAGGCTCAGTGAATTCAGTTATGCTTACTTTGGAATAGAGATGCACAGGACTATGCTATTACAGACAGGCATTTTCCTGTGGAAAGTGTGCTACTCTTCAAAGGTGCTATGCATAAAAAGCAAGTGCTGCCTATTCACATATAGTATAAGGCTGAATGCACTGGGTCTCCTCACTTACAGTGACCCCATGCCTTCCAACTCCACCCCCAACTTTCCAGCACTGGGTAGGAACAGGGCTTAGAACAAGGGGTCTCAACCTTTTCAAGTCAGGGGCCGGGTCACACTCCCTCAAATAGTTCAGGGGGCCAGACTGGTTGTCCCCTTCACCATTTGTGGCTGTTATAAACACGTTTACAACATCCATAAATGAGTCTGCAGCTGATTCCGACAACACTGGTGGCTGGAGCAAGGGCAGTGGCTGGATTATTTAGTGCCACAGGATCCGGCCCACAGGCCGTAGGTTGAGAACACCTGGCTTAGAAGCCATTCCTTTCCATGCTACTTGAAGGAATCTGGAGGAGCTATATAGTATTTCAAAAATGTAAAGTTCCCAAGTTCATGATAAAAACTGACTGAAAAAGGTTTTTATTGAAGAAATATTTGAAGTCTTGATAAGTAAAGGTAATCAAAATTTAAAAAATATGCCCAAAAGGATCACCAGGTGAGGGTCAATTTGCTGCAAAATCTTTACATTGCAAAAAATAACACAAAACCACAACATTCTAATCACTGTCTGATTTCTATTAGGAGCTCAAAAAGCACAACCTTTAAGATAAAAAAAACCCTTGAGAATTTTATTCATATGTGTATGCTGTTGTATGTGTGAATCACCCCTATGTAAACAACACAGTCATGCAACCTTGAGAATGTCATTCTCAGACTTTTGTCAATAGAGCTGTCAGATGCACTTCACCCATTTAAAATATATTTCCCTGCACAATTATAGCAATCTGATATCATTTTAGTTGTCATTGTTGCTCCTTATGCATTTCTGAGCCTAGTAGTTTGCTGAAATATTTAGACTTCTCTACTAGAAAACTCTGGATTACAGCACTACATAACTCTAGCATAAAATTCTGCATAGCTGAGTAACTAGAAATCCCACCACACAAAGGGATGGGGCCAAGGCAGTTAACATGATAGCAAATGTGTAAAGTACAACTAAACAAAGAGCCAGAAAATTAGCCTTTTTGGAATAATATTGGGGGTATTTTACTGGGAATTTAATTCAAGAGTAGTTGACCTGCTTTGTTGGTATATCAAATTGTGTAAAGTGGAACCACGCATAATGAACGCTTTGTGTAATGAAAAATTTGTACAACAAAGCGTTTTTTTGCTATTGGCAATACCCTGCATAACGATTTTTTTAATTATACTGGGTTTTCGTTAAGCGAGGTATACTTCACTTAGTGAAACCCTGTATAACAAACTTTTTTCTTTATGTGGGATGTCATCAAGAGCGCTTTGTATAACAAAAAAAAGTATAGCAAAGAGCCCTGCGGAATGGAAGTTGGTTTTTTTTTTGTTTTTTTTGTTTTTTGTTATACGGGGTTCTGCTTTATCTGTCTATGTTCAAGTTGTATACTGCATTTGTAAATAGATTCCTATATTCCAAAAATGTCACAGGCCAGTGATGATCTGATGAGTTGACAATTTCTCTGAACAAATTAGTAGAAATTCTGTTACAATGGCACATTGTATAATTTCAAAATGGATGATTCTGATCAATGTTCTTCCATTGTAGTAGCATAACTAACATTCCTTCTCCATAAATGTCAAAATAGCACTCAAGAGACCAGGGCTGGGGTCTCTGCTCACTGGATGGGTGGGCAAGGAAAGACCTCTCCTTAAATGTCTCGCTTGTATTGATAGCCCTGTTAGGGTTGCAAAATTGGTTTCAATTTGATGGCACATATCGTATCATAACAAATATTTAACCCTGCTTCCTCCAACCTGGCTCTCTGTAAGTCTGCAAGGTGGCACTGGCCATGATGCTTGATAATGATGATAATGTATTAAGACTTAGGAGAGAACCAAGTTAGAGGCGCCTGCTAGGATATATGAGCAGATAGATGAGAATACTAGAGACGATGATGGGGCAGTGGATAGAGTAAAATTTCAATAATTCTGCAGCTGGGATTATCTAAGTTATTTATTATTTATTAATAAAATTTATATCCCACCCTCACCAAAAAAAAAGTTGCAGTTCAAGAAACAAATATTTCCCATCTCTGATGCCTGATCAGTTTTTCTTATGTTGTTTGAGGCCAAACGTGCACTTTGAGTATTGTCAAAAGGATGGACTGGGCCAGAACAGAGGGAATAAATATGTATTGGCCTTCCAAGAATCTGTTCTTTAAATCCTAAAGAGCCACCTGTGCAATTCAGTATAAAATTATGTTCAAATCTTTTATATAGGTGCTCCATCTTCAGTACTAAGAACATTAATTTGAAAAGTTACACCTTGTTTATAACATAAAAGATTAATTAAGTGTAATGTGTTATTTCCAACTATCTGTTACTCATCACTAAAAAATAATAATAAATATCTCTTTCCAAACAATGAAATGCCCGGCTTGTCAGATCATCATCATCATTTGTGTCAGCAGCAATCCAAAACTTATAATAGATATGAGTCTGAGACTGCAGATGATATTTCAAGAAGCTTCTGAGATGGATATAGCTGGAGGGGAAGACCAAATAAGAGCAGATTCTTTCAGCTTTTGCTTTGAGCAATGTTAACATAAATGTTTTACCCTGATGCAATAGTTGAGAATAATATCCCTGGCATGTCTCTGTTGTTTTAGCACTTCAGAATATTATGTGGTGCAGTTTGGATAGTAGTCTCTCTGTCCTGTAGAGTATACACCTTGTAATTTTGCCTTGTAAACAGAAAGTCAGGGTTCAATTCCACAGAAAGAATGGTGGGAACATGTATAATGGCCAGAGACAAGGCGGGAGGAAGGCGCTCATCCTGCTGGTGTCATTGCCCTGGCCCTGCTTCCCCTTGATTTAAGTCCTGTGCAGCACAGGCTTGGCTTCTCCTTTCCTGCACTTTGGTTAAGAAAAAATAAATAAAAATAAAATTCAACCCACGGGGGAGGAGATTGCTGGGGTGGAGTGGGACATTGCCAATACCCCAGCACACCGCTGGGTGTACTGACTTGGATTTCTGTGAATTAAAGTCCAAGAACACCCGTAGACCCAAGGTTGAAAAACACCAAGCCAAGCTATCCCTAACTGAACCTAGCTACCACTCCCAAAGGCAGCAAGAGTAGAGCATTCAGGTTCATGTCTGAAGGATACATACCTACTGTGGATCAACAGGAGGGCCTGCAAATTATGCCCAGTGAGACCCTGACTATAAAGGCCACAATGACCCTGGACCCAATTGAGATGGTGGATCCATCAGAGAGAAATTAAGAGATTGTATCAGATGGTCCAGGACCTAAAAGATGATACTATGAGCTGTTCCTCCTTTTGTGTGTGCTCAAGAATTACTGCCATTGGGAGTGAAGTGGAACCATTCAGATGTGACTAAGGGACTTGGAGGCAAGTGGAGAAGATGTGTTGCCTGGTCATATTTAAATGTATACAGTAGAACCCCGCATAATGATAAAACTCCATTCCACTGAGCTCTTCGCTATGCGGATTTTTCGTTATGCGAAACACTATTGGCGGTACCCCACATAATGAAAAAAAAGTTCATTAACCAGGTTTCCCATGAGTGGGAATACCCTGGCTACCGAAAATCCCACATAACAAATGTTTTTTCCCCTGTTATGCGGGGTATCACCCTTGCATAACGAACACCTCATTATGCAAATTTTTCGTTATGCGATACGTTCATTATGCAAGGTACCACTGTACATAGTTTGGTAAATATGTGATGGGAGGGGTGAATATAGAACATGGAATGTTGATGAGAAAGGCTCTGATTAGAGAGAAACTGGATAAGAAGGGAAATGTATTTTATGAAACAATCTGATGTAGAGAGATTGAGGAAAATGTGGTTTTGAAGTCTAGAGTATGAGAGAAACATTGGAGAAAGCAGTCTGAGAGAAAGACTGAGTGGGAAGGAGAGTGTAGAAAAAGTGAAGGAAGGAATGTGCTGAATGAATATAAAACCCAGAAATAAACAACTTTTAAAAACACAGTTGCTTTAATAAACCTTCATTTGTTCTATTCAGTCTGTGGTGCTTTCAGTACCCGAGGGCTGACTATGTGCAGGATATTATAAAGGCCTGACTGAAGAGATAAATATACACACACACAAAGGAGTGACTAACAGTTGCTAGCAGTGAAAGAGGAAGAAAATATCTATGTGAAGATTATTAAAAGAATACATGTTAATTCCTGTGGTGATCAAAACAACATTACTTCAGGGGTCAAGTGGCAAGGCAAAGAGCAGTTTGACATTGGTGTCAGAGAGAAGTGTTGTGACAGACAGGTTGAAAGAAGTGCCATGAGACCAATGACTCACTTGTCAATAGTTCAGCAATAAAGGTTTTGCGAGTTGCAAATGCTAATGGATTTTACTAATGATGACCAGCACACTTAGTGATCTCACCTTGGACAGACTGAGCTCCCTCCCAAACCTTCCTTCTTTCTTCATATTAGAGTGTTAAATGAATTTAAATGTTAAAATAATTAGATTATTTTTACCAGAAGCAGGTTAATTTAATAGTGTTATCTCAGCCATTTACAAGATTTTCTTTTGTACAAGTAGTAGGAGAGACATTGCAGGCACCTAAATGTTGTATTGGTTGAATTTCTCCACATTCACTGAAAAAAATGTGTCCTTATTCAAATAGCCCCATTTTACATGATTGTTCTTTAATCTTTCAACTTTGTTTCAAGAGACTTCTAGATGTCCAGCCAGAATGTTGTCCTTGTGGGAGATGCATGCTCATCAACATTCATCCCTTTGGCAAAGTATGCTATTTTTACTTTCCATCAGTTTAGGCTATTCTCTTGTGGTTTCTTATTTAGAGTTTGAGAGGTAAATAGAAATTTTTTCCTCATTTTTAGCCATTATTTAGGCAATTGTTGTCCATGAAGTATTATCTTGCCATATATAAATTGCTATCCATGAATTGTTGTCCATCAGTTGTTGCCTTATATCAATTGTTATTTGCTAGCACTTCTCAGGGAACAATTCCAGCCAAATAACACACTTTTTCAATGGGGTAAAGTTTCAGACAACCAATAATAATCCTGCATGATTCATTAATTTTTTGTTGTTCAGTCACACAGTCAATTCCGACGCTTCGCAACCCCATGGACCACTGCATGCCAACTAGCCCTATTTTCCACCATCTTCCTCAGTCCACCCAGCATTGTGTCATTGCGTCAACAATGCCATCTATCCATCTCATTTTCTGCCGTCCCCTTCTTTTGCCCTTGACCTTTCTACATCCATTTGTTTCGCATGTGCTGATTTATGGCATTAGCACATTCTGTTGAGAAGTGGCACAGTGACAAAACTTTTGTTCTTATTGTTTGTGGGTGTGCACCAGTCTGAGCAAGCCAATTTTCATAGTACAGTAGAACCCCGTATAGCGATCACCCCATACAGCAATGAAATCGCATAGTGATGAGGTTTGTAGGGGGGAAAGCCATTCCGCATAGTGATTGTTCCTATGGGAAAGTCCATACAACGATTTTCCAATGGGAAAAACTGCTTAGCGCCAAACATTGTATGGATTTTCCCATAGGGAAGATCATACAACTACAAAAACCGCATAGCGATCAGCTCTGTGGAACGCATTAAAATTGCTATATGGGGCTCTACTGTATATAATTTATCACGACAACTTTCTGTTTGATATTTAGACAATGTTTTTGTAGGTCAAGGTTTGATTCACAATGACAAGCAAGTACTTTGAGTTAGGACAGTGTTCTAAACTTTTTCCTTCCCAGCTAACTCAGTGCTTCCTCTGAGCTTTTTGTTTTTTCCCTTAAAGGTATAGACCTGTGCTTTCAAAGGTTTTGGTTTCAATTGGATGTTTTTATGATATGGTATAAGAAAAAAAAATCTAATACACAGATTAACTTGTGCTCAATGAATTCAAAAAATTGCCCCCTGAACTGTAATGGCAAGATCATCAGCATACATGACATTTCTGGAATATGAAAACATTGGTTGATAATATGTGTAAATATTTAAAAGTAAAAGTGCCAGGATGCTACCCTGTGGGAGACCACTCCTTTGATTTATCCACTGGCTGTGCATTCCTCAAAATTCAAGAAAGAATGTTTGGTTTTGAAGTAGAACGGCAAACATGCTGTTAGTCTGTGATATTTAGTAAGAAGGTAAAGCCTTTCAACCAGCATTTGATATGTAAGGAAAGAGACTCAGCAAGAATAGAAAGCATTGCAAATATACTTAGTCATCTCCTGGGAATCCCATCCAGAGAGCTGCACTGTAAACTGACCCAAATGGTCCTTCTTAGGACCACAAATGATAATAATTTAATATAGTATTAATAATATAGAAATCACTTCTTCATTTTACTGTGAAGAGAAATGTGATGTCTTTTTGTGTCTAGGAAACCCACAGAAGGACTTATCAGTGTTGACCAAAAGTTCTTGGGGATAACTAATTGTTGAGTGGTACCACAAATAATATGGAAGTGCTGTTTTGTCTGTTGAGAGGATCAAGTCTTCTCAAGAGACTATACTGAAGAGGATGTTATAGAAATTTTAACAGTTGAGCTGCCTGTATGTATAACATTAATTTATAAACTAACATACTATTCTGCTTTGAGATGAGAAACTGTATAATATAGAAACCCATAACACTCACTGTCAAGGTGGAGATTTTAACAGTCATAGCGACATTTGGGGCTATGAAATGATGACAAAAACAGTGAAGCCATTATAAAATGGGCAGGATCCCATTTGACATGTCTTATATATAATTTTAAACCAGGGATTCCCAACCTACGGCCTGCGGGCCAACCCCCGCCCCTGACCCCATTCAATCTGGCCCATCACTGTATCACCTAGAAGTGGAAGCAAACATGTTTACATCAGCTGTAAAATGTGCCCACGCATGCACAAATGTGCCCAGGTCTGACGTAAATGCAGAAGTGGGCACATTTACAACAGCTGCAAATGCACTCGCTTCCAGGGGGCATGGTCAGGTCTCCTCCATTGTTCCAGGGACATGGTCAGGCCCAAAAAGCAAAACAGGTTGGCCACCCATTTTAAACTATGCAGTTCATTTAACAGTATCAGGTGGCAAAGAGGCTACAATCCAGATCTAATTTTTGTTATTGAGCTACTGGGTCAATGGCGCATGAAGAGAGTAGGCAATCTAAACCCAAAAACTCAGCAAAGGCCCATTCTGTGTTAAAATTACTCAGCTAGCCAACCTGTGCTGACCCAGCCGGGTAGGCATGGTTGCTGCATGGTGGCGCTACAGAAAGAGTCTTGCTCAAGTCCAGATATCAAAGTCCAAAAGGCAAGCTGAGGTCTGTTTACCGGTAGTCCAAGTCAGTACAGTCAAACCTTGCATAAAGAGCGTCTCGCTTAAAGAGTAACTCGCTTAAAGAGCAGAATTTTCTCTGAAAGTTTGCTTCGCTCAACAAATAAAACCAACCAAAAACTTGCTTAACAAATAAATCGGGGTTCACAATCCCCTCCACAATTGGTAATTTGCAATGGTGTTTTGCTTAAAGAGCAAATTTGCTTAAAGAGCAATCCTGTGGAACGCATTATGCTCTTTAAGCAAGGCACAACTGTAGTCTAATCCAAAGGGTGTCCAGGGGTGCCATCAGGGTTGGCAGAGAAGTCAGGATCACAGCAGGCAGGTCAGCATCTAGACAGCCAGTCTGGAGTCAGTCTTTGCACAAGAGTTGTACTGATGCTGGCAGGCTGCAAGAAGCTTGCTTATAAGCCTCCCAGCTAATCAGTATTAGCTGGGAGCCTTCTTTGGTGCTTTGCTCTAGCCTGCCTGCACCCCAGGTGTAGCTGTTTCCTAGACCTCTCCCTGACTGAGGGCTGATCAATGTCAGAGCCAAACTCTTGATCTGACAGGTCAGCTGCCAGGAGAAACAGACTTGGGCTAGGCACAGGCTGAGATCCCTGGCTCAGGGCATCCGCAGGCTTGAGTGCAGGCAGAACCGGACTGGGCATAGGGAGGGCCCCCTGATCCAGCTCATCTTCAGAGTTGGAGGAGGGCTGGATTCTACAACATTCTTTAGGAGATATAGGTTTTTTAAAAACCATCTGGGAAACATTTGCAACAATGCTAGATGTAGCTGTGCTTCAGATTGCCCCTCAACCAGACAATTATTTGTAACTTTCATTTTGGAATGTTTTCGTGCCTCCATTCCAAGAAAGTGATGTACCAACTGCATCCCAGGTCTCACTCCGGAAAAAACACTTAGATTAGGTTTTATACTTCAAAGAAATTCATTTTAGAAAACATATAATAAAAGCTAGGAGAAATTCGATCTCAATTCTTGAAAAAACAAAGAAAAGGAAGGAAGAAATTAATAGTTTCTACTATACTGCCACATAATTATGGTAGCCAACTTTTCTTTTAATAAGTGCTTTTTGAAGGCACTTTTTGCATGGAAATATATATTAACATGCAATAAATTTTGAATTTCAGTTGTAATATTTCATATTTTGTAACACTGATGTGTGAAAAAAAGTATAGTGTTGCTATATTATCCCACTATTACGTCTAGAATTTTACTGGTATTTGTGTAAGATTTTCACAACTTGCCACAACTAATAGTGACTAATTGATGAGATGATGCAGATCTCCCTGGTTGTACAGTCAGTGCATGATCAGGCTTGTGACCCAGACACTTCCCAGGACTATGATAGCTAGCCATAATTAGCTGCAGCACTGCATAGAAACACTAGGTGAACATCAGTAGGTTAATAGGCAGCTAGTGTCAGAGTTGCATTTCTAAAAAGCAAGAGGTCAGCAAATCTGTGGGTCAAGCTGTTAGTCTAGCTTTATAAATCAGTCACTTTCATGAAAGAGCTGTAGGGAGAGACACAGTTGTCAATTGTCCATTTGTCAGAGATTCCAGGCAATTTTGACAGGCAGCACAAACTGTAATTGAGAAAAGGACTTCCATGTTGCTGCCCATAAAGACTTTTGCTGTCAAAAAACATAGAATTTAGAGTCCTTGGCTAACTTCTCTGTGATGTCCAGCTGTTTCTAGTTACCAGTTAGCCACACACCCCAGATATTTTACCTATTTCTTATTTAATTTCTTAAATTTCTAATTTCTCACTTCAACTAATGAGCCTCACATCTGTCACACCCTCTTTGTCCTTGGAGGCTAGCTACCAGCTGTTCTGCTTCCAGAAACTTCTAGAAGAATTCTAACAGCTGGAACACTCAATTCCCTTTCTACACTGACTTTTTCCAGCTGAATGAACTGTTTCTTTTCCTCTGAAGATAACTCAGTAAAGCGGGGTATGTCGCCACTATATAATCCAAGGATAGGCCTTGAACAAGCGGATTCAAGTTACAAGAAAAATTCCAACTAAACATTAGGAAGAATGTCCTAATAATATATAAATATAAATATTCACATATGTACAAATATACATCTATCAACTGTCAAAAAGAAAAAACCATGAAGTAGAGAGAATATACATATAAGCACTGGCTCTTCAGCTTTGAAACAGAGATGAGCACTGAACCCTAGAGTCAGATACGACTGGCTTTCGAGCAAGGGAAACCTATACCTTTACTAAAGATAAAGGTCGCCTTTGCTCAAAAGCCAGTTATATCCGACTC